>JAVYIG010001036.1:0-397869 GCA_035222895.1 Strongylocentrotus droebachiensis
GAAAATCCTAACTTTTGGCTGCCTTACTAAATTGCTCAACAATATATTCCCCTGGGTTTTAAATAGTTTTGAGCATCAATTGAGTGAATAGAAAACCGTTTAGAATGCGAAATTCGATTTAAGTTCTCTTATCCATTAGAAAGCAAAATAAGCCCAACAAATGATTCGTATATATCTATATATATAAATACATACATATATAGAGATATATAAAGTTCTTCTATGCAAGCTTTCCTCTGCGAAATGCATAATAAATTCGTTTTCGAGGGTTGGCAGTGAGAATAGATAAACAGTAGAAACAGACCATGAATAAAATAAAAAAACAGCTTGGTCGATTTGTTTCGAAGCATTATGTTAAAAACCCCGGACAGCTTAATCTGTATTATCCATATAAATGACGTCTATAACCACTATGAGATGGAAGATAATACCAATACAAATTGCGTTATGCAACGTCTAGACATAAAGGTCGAATCTCAACTTTATTTCTCTTATTCTTCTTTTACATTTCGAAGCGTTGGGATCTTAATCCGTTTTTTCTACATCAACGCCCCCATTTAAGTTAAGCAGACTTGGAATCTGGTCACGCTTCGAAAAGCTGCCTAGAATTTTGTTTCTGTTGATGATCAAATAAAGAAAACACCCTTTATAGATCAAGGAGAGTGTGAAAAGAGCACACAGTAGGAGCAGTGCAATATAAATATCAAGGGATGGATCTAAAATGAAATGAAAGGGCTATTTTACTTTCAATACCTTTAATTTTAATTTAGAGATAGACTTTCTTTCTCTTTTACATTGTTATGTAACTAGTCAAGTTTGGCCCCATCTAAAACTCAATGATCTATTACATTAAATTAATCATTAAGAATCATTAAGAATAATCATTGAATAACAAAGAAGTATTTTGTGGTTTGCACTAACCTAGAAATTTTTGATTGAATTTGGAAACTTTGAAACGCTTCTATTACGACTACTCATAATATCGCATATTTAGGAGTGCTAAAAACAAAAGTTCACCTCTTGTAACCTCAGTTCCACCTGTACCCATACCCTCTCAGAATTACTCTCATTAAAATGCATGTTCAAAGAAAATCACAAATATGGCAATTAACGTATCACTAGAAACTGGTAAGCTAACAGATCGCCATGATACAAGTTTTAGGTCAACTACATATCGGGTGATACATAAAAATACAAATAAAACAACCTCCATAGCATCTGGGATATGCGAGAGATTCGCCGAAAAAAAACACACGATGTTTTAATGCCGTCACAATATGAACCGATCCTGCCAAAGCAGACGACATCCCATAAACGACATCTCTTCAGTTTCGGTTTGTTTCCACCTGTGTGCTCAAACATATATATTTATATATATATATATATATATATATATATTCTTTAAATCACTATTTATATATATTTTTTGTTTTCTGTTTGTAATGAACATAAATTTTGTATGTGTATTAATGCAATAATAAAGTCAACCATAGAGTACTTCTTTGTACTTCTTGTAATGATTGGGTTCATATCTCATGCGCAAATATTCCTGTCAAAATGTATAATGACATGTCTGAATTAATTTTGGAATGGCAATGCACGAAATGTATCATGACAGTTTTGCCATTTTATGTTGAATCTACTAATGTACCTGAATCTATTGCAATTTTGCATATTGCATTTTGATTACACCGATATAGTCTGGCAGTCTGCTCCCAAAATATCTAGATATGTTGCAAAAACTTCAGAGCAGAGCAGGAAGAATCATATTGAAAAATTAAATCCATACTCGCATATTTCCACGTCTCATATCAATAACGTTTTAAAATGGAAGACACTTAGTGTCCGCCAAGAAGAACATATGTATACTATGATGTACACAATTATAAATAATCGTATTCCTGAAATATATCAAACGTCCCATACTAAGTACCCTCTCCGTTCTATTGGTAATCTAACGGTCTCCCTAAACCAGGCGTGGATCAATGGGGGGGGGGGGGGGCGACGGGCCCGGCCCCCCTGACCAAAAAAAAAAAGAAGAAGAGTGCTCTTACAATATTTAGCGAAAGAAAATCCTAACTTTTGGCTGCCTTACTAAATTGCTCAACAATATATTCCCCTGGGTTTTAAATAGTTTTGAGCATCAATTGAGTGAATAGAAAACCGTTTAGAATGCGAAATTCGATTAAAGTTCTCTTATCCATTAGAAAGCAAAATAAGCCCAACAAATGATTCGTATATATCTATATATATGTATACATACATATATATAGAGATATATAAAGTTCTTCTATGCAAGCTTTCCTCTGCGAAATGCATAATAAATTCGTTTTCGAGGGTTGGCAGTGAGAATAGATAAACAGTAGAAACAGACCATGAATAAAATAAAAAAACAGCTTGGTCGATTTGTTTCGAAGCATTATGTTAAAAACCCCGGACAGCTTAATCTGTATTATCCATATAAATGACGTCTATAACCACTATGAGATGGAAGATAATACCAATACAAATTGCGTTATGCAACGTCTAGACATAAAGGTCGAATCTCAACTTTATTTCTCTTATTCTTCTTTTACATTTCGAAGCGTTGGGATCTTAATCCTGTTTTTTCTACATCAACGCCCCCATTTAAGTTAAGCAGACTTGGAATCTGGTCACGCTTCGAAAAGCTGCCTAGAATTTTGTTTCTGTTGATGATCAAATAAAGAAAACACCCTTCATAGATCAAGGTGAGTGTGAAAAGAGCACACAGTAGGAGCAGTGCAATATAAATATCAAGGGATGGATCTAAAATGAAATGAAAGGGCTATTTTACTTTCAATACCTTTAATTTTAATTTAGAGATAGACTTTCTTTCTCTTTTACATAGTTATGTAACTAGTCAAGTTTGGCCCCATCTAAAACTCAATGATCTATTACATTAAATTAATCATTAAGAATCGTTAAGAATAATCATTGAATAACAAAGAAGTATTTTGTGGTTTGCACTAACCTAGAAAATTTTGATTGAATTTGGAAACTTTGAAACGCTTCTATTACGACTACTCATAATATCGCATATTTAGGAGCGCTAAAAACAAAAGTACCATAGCTATTACAAAATAGCAGAATTCGAAGAGAAACTTGTCTACGTTATCAATTATCATATATATCATTACAATACATTTCGGCGATTGCACTCTCTTTTTAAAGGTGAAATTCAAAGAAAATCACAAATATGTCAACTAATGTATCACTAGAAACTGGGAAGCTAACAGATGGCCATCGTACAAGTTCTAGGTCAACTACATATCGGGTGATTTATAAAAATACAAATGCAACCACCTCCATAGCAGCTGGGATATACGAGAGATTCGCCGGAAAAATAACGATGTTTTAATGACGTCACTATATGGACCAATACTGCCCAAGCAGACGACATCCCATAAAGAATGATCATAATTGCAAAGCTATTATTTGTCAAATTATAATGAGTTTAGTGTTTATAAATGTAAATCAAACCATTCAAAAGGCGATATGACCCGATTCTGATAACTAAAATCTTTTGCTTGCAAATACACAGGATAGGGGTTAATTAACAATCAAAGAAACCAGACTTTCAAATTGAAAAACCCCCGGAATGATATTAAGGACGGCATTTGTTCCCTCTTGAACCCCCGAACATACCGCGGTGTGTGCAGCTGAATATACAATGGCGTCTTATTTTGTTTACAAGCGACAGATTCCTTTATTTTTGTATCGCTGCATTTTTCATCAAAATAAAACCATGCGCGGGGTTTAGAGTGAGGCAATAGATTATATATTTAGCCCGACGGTAGTGAAGTAAGAGAAAGAACTCAAGAGAAGATGAAAAGACAGGCACTGAAAATGTGTGAGATGTCATGGGACATCGTCTGCTTGTGCAGATCATGTCCATACTGTGATCTCACACATCTCAGCAGCGTTCGGAGAGCTCTTTAGGTGCTATGCCGGGGCTGTATTTAAGCGTTCTGTAATTTGTAATAATCATTACTTCAAATGTTTCCAAGCATTGAATTTTGATAACCTTGTCGAATCAAAGTTTCAACTTTGCAATGATGAAAATAAAGTTAGTTTTTAAAATCAATGAATATCTACTTTAAGATATTGGCACACAAAATGCTGGACTTAGCTCATGCTGCAATCATAATTATAAACCTTTAGTCCAGTCAGGAACCACATGACGAGTCCAAGAGCAGGCATAAATCTACGGGGGGGGGGGGGCGACGCCCCCCTTACTCCCTGGCAAAAAAAATTAAATTAAAATCAAATAATAATATTTATTAAAAAAATGCTTATTCACCGGCTGAATGCGTCGCTAAATATTTCCTGAAAAATTGGACCCAAACACTAAATAAAAAAGTGCTCTTACCCCTCCCCTCCCCGCTTATTCACCGGCTGGCCGATTTGCTGCTAAATATTTTCTCACGAATTAGGCCACACCCCCCCCCTCTCCCCCTCTTGCCGCCGGATGGACCTCACTACCCTAGACCGAGAACCAATAATTGTAAAAGAACATTTTATTACAGAGGAGCTTCACTGTAAAAAAAAATATCAGCTCATCCCTGTAGTACTTCACGATTCAAAATTTCAAATTAATCTTAATAATTATTTCACAGTATCTTACAAATGTGCTCTATTATCTGTTTCCCTCTCTTCCCTTTTAAGTTTTTTGTTCAGGGTTCGTGCGGTTCTGTATCCCTTATAAATTACACTGAATATAAATTCTAAATGTAAATTGAATTTATTAGACTCGAAAATATATTTTTTACAATTATGTTCAGTTGCATTGTTCATGTTTTTTTTATTACAATCTTTGTATTAAATTTATTTTTAATTCTAATTTCCCCACGATTATATAAAATATTTGATTTTTATGAAATGGCTTTTATCCGGACCCATGAAAGAACAGACGTATTTTGTTAATACTCCTGAAATGGGCTATCCGCCGTATATTTATTTTATGTTTGTATGTGCATGTTATGAAGATATTATACGGGAATAACAACAAACAAACAAACAATCACTGAACCGTAATAACTTAGGGAAATGATATCCATACAAATGTTGTTTTGTGCTGATAATCAAGTATTAAGGAAAGTGATAGTGAATGAGAATGGTTTGTGCAGGGTAGTGTATTAAGCTTATTACAAGGTTTGTTTTAATTGCTGTTTATTAATATCAATCTTTTAGCTCTTCTATCTCACTTTATTACACTTCACCCACCTCTCTCACACCACAAACTATCATTGTTCGACACCTGAAGCCGCCCCCAAGTTGCAATGCACCACGGGGTGGTGGTTCTACGTGACGAATAAAATAACTGCAAACACGTGGGGTAGGGTAGGGGTAGGTATAGGACTTGATCTCTAAGTTTTGTAAATTAACATTTATAACGTATGCAGAGGGCAGCCCCTTAGAGCCCCCTCGCTACGCCTACAATATGATTAGAAGCGGTTTGGGGCGGCGATCCTGGGGGACATCCCCCCTCAGTTATTTTTGGGGGATCGTCCCCCTCCCCGGAAAAATTGAAAAAGTGCACAAAAAAAAATGTAAAGCAAATACTGACTACAGACTGCAACACACTTTTAGGCTTTGGAGGGCCCAAGAGTGCGTCCACGCATTATCGATGAGGGAACTATATTACTGGCTATTTTCGAAGGAATTGACTGTTGGCTTTTTCGTAATTGCGTCTGACTGCCTATGAAATAAAATCGATCAATCAACTACTTTACATATGACTCGAAATCCACACGGATTTCGAATTATATGTTTGGATTATCTGGCGGATAATTCCTCTTAAATTTTAATTCACATGGTTGCACTATTGGGCTTTCGGAGGTAAGTGTACCAAGTACCTTATCGACTTTCAAAAAAGGAAGATGTCATTTTCTCAAGAGAATGTGCCTGTGTCACTTTGACGTTGCAAAACAAAGGTTCCCATAAAATGTTGACCCAAACTTATTGCACTCCCCAATTTGTTTAATATGATCCCCTTCACTTTCTCATGAATGCCCTTTTTCACCCCCAATAATTGCCACTATCAAAATCTGACAGGTGCCCCTTTTCCTTTATAATAAGCGCTCCTTTTTCATTTCCATAAGTGCCCCTTTTCATCTCTGGTGAGTGCCTTATTTCAGGTGTGAGAAAATTCCACTTTTTACCGTTGATATTTTTGCCCTCCTTTACTTGGACTCAAGCCCCTTTTCCTTTTTAATAAGTGCACTTTTTCTTCTGATAAGTGCCCTTTTCCATTTGTAATAAGAACCCCTTCCATTTCTCTTAAATGCCAATTTTCACCTTTGATAAGTGCTCCTTTTCCTTTCTAATAAGTACCACAATTCCTTCGGATAAGTGCCCCTTTTACTTTTTTATATGAGCCTCTTCCCCTTTTCAAAATGCCCTTTTTTAACATATGATAAATGCCCCTATTAAAATCTGATAGGTGTCCTTTTCCTTCAACATATTCCCTATTTTCATTCTCACAAGTGCCCTTTTTCATCGCTGTTGAGTGTCTTTTTTCAGGTGCCTGAAGTGCCATTTTCACCTCCGATAATTGCCCTTTTACTTTGACACGAGCACCCTTTCTTTTCTCTTTTGGTAAGTGCTTACTTTTCTTGTTTCCATAACATGCCCCCTAATTCAAGGCGACTTAGAGCACCTTTTTCTTTAATTTTCCCTAGAGCTCGATCGCTCGCTTTTATAGATGTTCCAATTATGTCACTTATAAAAAAAACTTTTTAGTTTTTCTTCATTAGATTGTGATTAATACTCATCCTGGTTTGGTTTTTGTCTCCGTTTTAAGATGCAATTTTTCGCACTAGGAGCTCACAAATCTTAAAATGTTTGCTCGCTCGCTCGAAAATTAATATACAGACCATAACACCCAACTACAAAGTATCTGCAGTATCTTGTACCACGTAAAAAAAGAAACAAATTCTGATGATCCCTGGTAGTGTAATCACCAATATACCAATGTCTAAAAAATGGTGTATGTTTTTTGATGTTTTCCTCTGTAGGTGCCCCTTTTTTTTCTCTCCAGAAAGTGGCCTTTTTTGTTGGTGCCCCCCTTCCTATTTTATAAGACGCTCCGCCGCCCCTGCATTATGCTACTTGGTGGTGATGCGGATTTTGTTCTGACCCCCAACAAGTTTTTGCTCATTACGCCACTGTCAAAAAGTGCTAAACAAGCTCCCCCAAATCTCCCTCGTTCTTTCTCTCTCTTCCTCTGTCTCTCTCTCTCTCTCTCACTTCTCTTTCTTTCTGTTTTTGAAAAGGTCATCTAAAATACCATTTTATAAACATGTTTCTATTATGGTGATATTTTTACTATACAGATGATATCATTCTTTGCTTTGTTTTTGTAGAGATTCGTCTCAAACAGACATGTTTATGTAAACTGTATTTACGTGCTCTTTCATTAAAACATGACGTATTCATTACAAGAAGAATCATTATTTGGTTTATTATTCTCTGTTGTCCTCAGTGGCGTACGCATGATTTTTTCAAGGGGGGGGGGAGGTTGGGGGTAAGAGCACTTTTTTTGTGTGGGTGTGTCCCAAAATTTGAAAATTTGGCCGATCGACATTTTGTTTTGTTGGGGGGGGGGGGGGGGGGTAAGGTCAGCTTTTTGGGGTCACTCATTACCACAATTTTTTTTTAAATTAAAAAAAGTTGAAGGGGGGGGGGGTCCTCCTAAAACACACATACAAAGAGTGGAAGGGGGGAGGGTTGCGTACTGCTGCGTACGCGCCTAGTTGTCCTCACATGCGTGATGCCCGATGCACACGAAGGCATTGGGTTGACTATTTGTTTATAACAATTATTAGTTTGTTATCATTATTACTAATCATTACTTTCTTTTGTATAATCACGTGATAGCAAAGACTTCTGAAATATCCATCTAACGTTATTTCAATAGACTTGTGCGTCACCTATTGATGTGTTCAACACAGCTGATTGTAGGAGAAGCCGCCATGCGCAAATTTCTCCCTGTTTCAACCAAGAACAAGGTTGCCAAAACAAAAACAAAAATCAACAACAAAAATATTTTGAAAACGGCATCATCTCACACAAAATAGCCCCAGAATAAAAATTTCCTACCCCAAATTAATGATCTCAGTGTCATCTTGATAGGGAAGGACATTTTTACTCAGGAAAACCAAATATATATATATACTATATACACACACACACACACGCACATCGTGATTCAACTTCAAAAATCAACTCGAAAATTACGAAAAATCAAAGCGAATAATGTTAAAATAATGTCAAAATTATGTTACAACGTTATCGAGTATTTCTTTGTATGACAGTTTATTCATTGTATCCATAATATTGCTATTATGGTTTTGTGATTAGTATTATATATATTTATATGTATATTGAATAAATTAAGGGATCGGCCCTTATACAACCTCGCGTGCCCCCTATTCACAAATCCGCACATGGGAAATCTACAATAAATCACTAATCTTTTGGTGGTTTAATCTGAATCTCATATTGATTCGTTTTATTTCCTGATCATTTGCTCAACGTTGGAAAAATGATACAATGGGTTTTCGGCTAGGTTTCTTGTGATAGATTGCACTAAAGTAAAACGTGACGTTTTAATGCGAAACGCCTCTTTCTAATTATTAAAGGGAGATATTTTTAACAGAAGCTTTAGTCTAAATGTCATCACGGGTCTGCCTCTTTCGTTCGTAGGAATATGTGGATGATAGTTAATGGGTGGATAGAGGTATCATTGTCGCCGGCTGAAGAATGTTTTCTATTTCTCATCAGTTTGTTTTTATTACCTGCGTCCTCCGCGGATTTTCTTTTGTTTTTTGAAGATTATATGTATGTAATCACACATAAGAAATAATATTTTTTAAACTTTTGTTTGTGTTCAATTTCATGAATTACAGGTATTCTTTTCACAAGTAATACAATAAAATGCATAAAATATACACAAAAAATAAGTACATTTTAGTGTAAAAGTGAAATTGAAAGATTAGTTTATAATAGATTGTATGGATTTTTACCAAAATATAATGTTTTATTTCATGGTCAATATGGTTTTCGAACAAACCACTCTTTAATTGAAATACAGGATAAAATAATACAACATTTTAATAATAATAAGCATGTAATTGGTGTTTTTATGGACCTTTCTAAGGCATTTGATTCGCTTTCTTTATCTTTTTTATTAAGGAAATTGCAATATTATGGTATAAGAGGCACAACTTTTAAATGGTTTGAATCTTACTTATTAAATAGACAACAGTGTACTTTTTTTAATGATTGCACATCATATTTTAAAACCGTAAAAACAGGAGTACCTTAGGGATCTATTTTAGGACCGTTATTATTTTTATTGTACATAAATGATATTACCAACTCTTGCCCTGGATGTGATTGGATGTTATATGCTGATGACACAACCATTTTATCCGCTCATAATGATATTGATCTTTTACTTCAATTTTTAAACGAAAATCTTTTAAAAATATTATCTTGGTTTAAGTGCAATAACTTATCATTAAATGTCAATAAAACGCAATATATATATTTTTTAAAGAGGATATGAAGTACCTAAACACATACAAATATACATAGATAACACACTCTTGCAAAGAAGTGAAAGTGTACTTTTTTGGGGTGTTACTTTGAATGAATCCTTGAACTGGAAGGATCATATCACTTCTGTATGCTTAAAGGTTTCACGTTATGTCGGAATTATGTATCGATTGAAAAAATATTTTACCTGTATATGTCTTATCTAATATTTACAATACGTTTATTTTATCCACTATTTCTATCTGCAATATTGTTTGGGGAAATACTTATTGTACACACTTACAAAAACGAATTAGATTACAGAAGAAAGCAATACGTATATGTACTAATTCAAGTTATATGACACCCTCATCCCCATTATTTAAGAAATTATGTACACTTCAGTTATTAGATATAAACAAACTAAAAATATGTTCCCTTATGCAACGATTTAATACCCACACTCTGTCTTTATATTTAATGAATATGTTTTCTTTAAATTCTCAGATTCATAGTTATCCTACAAGAAATGCAAACAAATTCCATCGGTGGACATATAATAATGATTATTCAAGATATTCTCTAACACATTCGGGTCCACTTCTTTATAATGATATAAAATGTGACTAATTCAATATTTCATTTAATAATACATTCAGGAGGCAATATAAGAAACATTTAATCTGTTCATATTAATTACTTTTAATTTTTTTAATATCTTTTCTTAAATTATCCTATAGAACCATACCATACTGTTTGATGCTCTTATATGTTTTTTTTTTATATAATGTTTTTCATGTTTATGTTCTCATGTTCTATGTTTTATGTACTGTTTGACCACTGTCTAATTTTTATAATAATAATGTAAAAATAAACAAATACACAAACTAGGTGAACACACCTTAACAAGCCAAAAACCTGGCTTTTATTGTGTTCACCATTTTCCAATTATCCACTTGTGTTTTTAATGTAGCCTGTACCTTGTTTCTCTTTGATTGCTATAGTTGTTTTGTTTTGTTTTCTTCTTAATCGTTTCATTGAAATGTCATAGTTTTATAATGTTTTTATTGCCTATTGACTGTTTTTACACATTGTTTTTAATTGATGTTGGAAATAAATGATTTGATTTGATTTGATATTTGCTTCAAAAGTATGCCCACAATTGATTTACTAAATATTACTGAAACGTAATATAGGCAACCGAGGTGCTGCATAAAGGGGAATAGTATCCTAAATAAACACATGTAATCAATACGGGATGTGTACAATTCATACGTAATGGAGATGACCAACAGAACGCCTTGTTGAGTATATATGATTTGAGAAACCTAAGGCGAGTTTACAGCGACAACACTGTTCTGAGATTTTGTCAATTCATCAAGCGATATGAGGATAGAGGAGGAGAGGAGATGGGGGGGCGGGGGGGGGGGGGGAGGCGGGGGGGGGGGGGGCGTGAAAGATGAAAAGTTAAAGATTCCATGTGCAATATTGGAAAGCCTCGAATATGAAATATGTTTTCATAATTCCCAAAGACCATGTACAGTTTGTTAAGCTTCCTGGCCGCCAACACCGGTTTTAATCTATTTCATCTGTTTGTATTATTTCATTGCAACTTTCAATGAAAGAGGCCCCCTGCCCGTGTTTGCATCCCTTGTAAAACAATTTTGTGCAAATATGGAAAGCATTACAATCATTTTTCTTCCCTCATAATGACACTTGTTTTTTCACAATTGATACTTGTTACACATGTATCCATATTTGTAGACTTTCCTACCGTCACAAACTATAGGTCTACATATCTGCTTTGAGTTGTTTTATTCTACCATTGAGAAAGCATTGTCCTAGTTTTTGCCATGTCGGTTAGCCATCTAGTAAACTTCAAGGTCGTCACAAGTAGCCATTATACTAGTAGCGGTAACCAGGTAACAAAAAGTACCCAGTAGCCGTGTTTACACGTTGGCAATTTTGGTCGGCGTAAAGGCCCGGTCACACAGGGAGGACGCATGGGGAACGCACGGCCAGCGCATGGAAAATTTGCAATTTTGGCCAGTGCGTTGTCGTTCGCTAGGCGTGCGTCATCACTCGTTACTCGTTCGTCGAGCGCGCTGGACCCACGCTATGCATTCGTCGTCATACGCTGTGTGCGTCGGGATTTTTTGAGCATGCTCAAAAACGTGCGCCGAGCTCGACGCATGAATGTACACGCCAAAGGCACGCCAGACATGCGTGGAGCGCGCTAGACCAGCGCCAGACATGCGCGGAGCACACGCCCTGTATACGCACAGCGCGCTAGCTACACGCTGTGCATTTTGTGTCAGCTCGGTAGCTTTTCCAAAATTATGACAAAAGTTAGGCACACGGCCTTTTCCGATTTCTAATGCGCTGGCCGTGCGTCGTAGAACGCGGTGCATGCGTGGACCATTCGTCCAGCGCGCTAGCAACACGCTGTGCATTCGTGGAAGTTGTTATCATGTGCGCTCTGTGTGCGCCCTGTGTGCGCCCTGTATGCGTCCAGCGCGCTAGCAACACGCTATACATTTGGTGTCAGCTAGCTGTATCTTCGACAAAAGTTGGGCGCACGACAACGCACTGGCCAAAATTGCAAATTTTCCATGCGCTGGCCGTGCGTTCCCCATGCGTCCTTCCTGTGTGACCGGGCCTTAAAGGCTGTGTGTAGAGCTAGTCGGTAAGTATGGTAAGGTCGACGTAAAGGTCGGGTTAGTGACCGTCTGAACGATATTCGTGTTAGCTACGCCTCCCTTTACGCCTCTGATTTACTCCTGGATTTTTCCAGGAGTAACGTGCTACGCGACTAGAGGCTAGCGTAAGTTGACCGTGTGAATGCTCTCACTTGGCACTCGTAGTATCTGTGACCTTTCACAAGTGTTGCTTGTTTAGAATCGAAAATGAAAATTAGATTTCGCGCGATTCAGATGCCGGCCGAAGCAGGGTTAAGGTCGACTAGTGCGGGAGCCACCACTTCCGGAAATTACGCTTAGTAAGACTGGGTCAGTGGAAGGTTGTGGTAACTTAATCGTGGCAAGTTGGTCCGAGTTTGGACAATTAATGGTGTAAGTCAAATATTTATGGAATATTTAGTGATGCAGGGGAAAACTTACGCCGACTAGGAAGGCTCGTTGAACATAGCGATTGTTGATTGCAATCTCATGCATTGCTAAAATATTTAGAAAGTAATTAGGTTAATCCAGGAATCTGATTGAGTGGTAAGCTATGAATATTTATGAATGGTTGACGAATAATTCCCCACGATCAATTCATTTCATAATATTTCTTCAAAGACTTATTCTGCCTGGTCGTCAGTTACAATGATACCATATGATAAACATGCTGGTGGACTGCGAATAGAGGAGGAGGGTGTGTGTGTATGTGTGTGTGTGTGTATGTGTGTGTACATGCGTGTGTTTGCATTTGGGTACACATGATAGACATAGACAAATTTTAAAAGAGAGAAATGAAGGGATAGGGTTAGAGAGAGACGAGAATTTACATATATTAATATATCAAAAAATACAAAATGAACTTTTAAAGCATTTTCTGATTTCATGGTCTTCCACGTCTTCTTGTATTAATCGTATGGGTTGAATATACAAGGAATTATATTTAAACTTGAATAGCTACTGACATTTTCTGATATTTGCAGAACGCTAGTTTAATAATAACACTATCTGTAAATAAACTTAGATACATCCAGAGAAGGGGCTATAAGATCACTAAGGTCAAGAGCAGGATTTTATCAAGGGAACAAGATAGGGAGAGAGAAGGGGAGAGATAGAGAGAGACCGATACAGAGGTAGAGGTAGAGAGTGAGATATATTAAGAGAGATAATTGTATGGGTGAGGGTGTGTGCGTGCGTTTGTGAGAGAGAGGGAGGGAGAAGAGGTGAGAAGAGATAGAATAAGAGAGAGAAAGAGAAATACAAGGAAAAATAGAGAAGACAAAAAACAGAGAAAATGAGAATGCACAGTTGAAAACGACACCATTCAGCATCAACATATCAAATTCTTGAAATTTTGTCTGAGCGACAAAATATCCCAACCTTGATTAATTTGCTGGGATATTTTTTCAGTAGATGAACATTTCGATAAAAATCGTTTTAAATGAATTACTTTCTGTTTTGATCAGATGCAATCAGAACGACCTGGAGAACGTCGTACCTTCCATCGCGCTCGGCCTACTCTACGCTCTCACCTCTGAAGCTTCAACCACCGCCATCGTCTGGCATTACCGTATCTTCGTCGCCTCCCGCTTCCTCCATACCATCGCGTACATCGGTGCCCTGCCGCAGCCCAGTCGTGGCCTGTCATTCTTCGTTGGTTTCATCGTCAACGTCTCCATGGCCATGCAGATCATAATGAATAACTGGAATTTTTAAAGAAAAGTGAAATATGCTGTTCACGGGATTTTTCACTTCCATTTTATCGAATTATATTCATTGTCGTAATTAGCCTCGATCACGACCGCAATGACTGTCGACCTAAGGCAATATACCAAGGCCCATATTCATGATACCTTACGAAGCTCGTTGTCAATTGATTGAATAGGCTATAGTACAGAGTTAGGTGGAAACTAGGCTTATGCTATGGTCACATTACCCAAAAGTAGCCTGCTCGGCGGCCGAGCGGCGAGTTTTTAACCAATTCTGCCTGGCGGCTGCGCGGCCACCGAGCGGCGGCCGCCCAGGCACCGCTCGTTTTTAGGGCATCGCTCGGTCGCCGCTGAAGTTTTAGCGCGGAGTTAAAATTTGTGCGGCGCCTGCTCACTTTTCACTCGCCGCCCAAAATACGCTCGGTGCCTGGGCGGTCGCCGCCCGGGCACCGACCTAATCGCTGGGCGATGCCTTAATTCCAGCAGCGACCGAGCAGGGTACTGATCGGTCGGTCGCTGCTCTGATTTGTGACAACAGCTTTAGTAAGGTTTATATGAATTCGTGCCCTGTTTACTATTGTATTTAATGCTTCGTTTTTTCTCTCCAGAACCCCTAGCTACTAAGCACACCAGCTTAATCGATGAATGGAATCCTCTTGATAATGTATCGTTGCTATGTCTGGCTAGCGTCTTATAAGCTGATTTATGTTTGGAGTATGCGTGGTATTAGTAGCAAGTCTAATTTACTAGACTTGCCCATTACGCTTAAATGTGTCTACATGACAATGACAATGAGGAGGGCCATCACGTTCAAGGGTTAAAAGGTATAATTGTTTGATTGGTTTATATTATGATACGATTATATTTGTATTTTGACTTTTGGAAAGAAAGGTACTTGTGAAGAGAGTAGTTTTTGGCAAAGAGATTGAGCCCTAACAGTTGTTAGTCAAGCTGATTAAACGTATATGATATATATATTCCATGTTCGTTCTTCATAATGTATTGTATAGGCCTGGCTTTATGTAAATGAAAATATTTTTACTGGCGTATACCAATGCCTTCTCGTCTATATGATCTAGCTTATGCCTTTGTTTTGTGATTGAGTCACTCCAAGTCATTAAATTCATTTCTAATTAAATTGTAGTTTCCTTGTTTCTAAATGGAAAAGTTTGTTCTGTGTAGAGGTGGTGTAAGGGTTTGTGGCCGTGACGAAGATGATGATAAGGGTGGTGTCAAGATTAGAAATCGTAGTGATGATGATGGTAGAGGTGGTGTGAGGGTTGGTGGTCGTAGGCAGGGGCGTCGACAACGGGGGGGGGGATGAGGGGGATGCATCCCCCCCACCTCACAAGGTGGGGGGGGGGGGTGGCATGTACAATCATCCCCCCAGGTTTTGGGGAATGATATTTGCTTACTTAATAAGTCATAATGATGATAATAATAGTAATAATAATAATGATAACAATTATAATATTAATAATAATAATAATTATGATGATGATAATAATAATCCTCATCATTATTGTAATTGTGTTTATTGTTATTAGCCGCATTCACACGGTGAAAGCCAATTCAGACGGTAAAAAAAGGAAAATCTTACAAGTATTTTGTGGTTATCTTGTGGTTTGGAAACCACAAGATAACCACAAGTTTAAACAGGCGCGGATCTACGGGGGGGGGGGCGGGGGTTTAGGGGGTTTAAACCCCCCTTGGGCGGCCCAAAAAACAAACAAAAATAAAAAGGAAAAAAAAAGAAGAAAAAAAGAAAAAAACGGTGGAGAGAAACCCTTTCAAGTGCAAATATTGTGAGAAGATATTCAACTCATCTGGTAACTTAACCAAACACATGATAACTCTGGATATACCTGTGTATTTAACTGTTACTTGATTTAAAAAGACGTTATCATGCACTGCTTTTTATGGTCTCCATTGTGTTAATAGATGCCAGGAAAACATCACTTACGGGGTTCAAATAAACACCCCAAAAAAAATCGGCTCGCCGCTTTGCGGCTCGTGGACGATGCTCCGCATCGTCATTATTTTGGTCAACGCCCCCCCCCTTAGCAAAAAGCTAGATCCGCCCCTGAGTCATCCCCCCCCCCGGTGTACAAACCTGTCTACGCCACTGGTCGTAGGTATGATGATTGTAGAGGTGGTGTGAGGGTTTCTTGTCGTACTGATGATGATGGTAGAGGTGGTGTGAGGGTTGGTGGTCGTAGTGATGATGATGGTAGAGGTGGTGTGACGGTTGGTGGTCGTAGTGATGATGATGGTTGAGGTGATGTGAGGGTTGATGGTAGTCGTGATGATAATGGTAGAGGTGGTGTGAGGGTTGGTGGTTGTAGTGATGATGATGGCAGAGGTGGTGTGAGGGTTGGTGGTCGTAGGTATGATGATTGTAGAGGTGGTGTGAGGGTGGATGGTCCTTGTGGTGATGATGGTAGAGGTGGTGTGAGGGTTGGTGGTCGTAGGTATGATGATTGTAGAGGTGGTGTGAGGGACTGTGATCGTAGTGATGATGATGGTAGAGGTGGTGTGAGGGTTGGTAGTCGTAGTGATGGTGATGGACATGCGATTGGATTGTGAAAGAAACGTTGTGGAATCGATCAGAAAAGGTTGATCATCTAGCATATAGGTATTGGTGTGTATTGTAAGGTTCTGGAATCATCAAAATGATAAGAAATTTGGCCCAGTCTAGGTAAAGTTACAAGCAATGCACATAGAAAGATGTATATGGGAATGTGCGATATCTATCCAGTCCGGATATGAATAATAATTTACTAAATATATCATTAGTAGGCGGTTTCCCGGCAAAATTTGTATCATCATGTATTGGTCAAAAAATTTCTTTCACATGATTGGTAATAAGAGCTTCCATTTCATTTTTTGAGAGGGGGGCGTTTCCAAAACTGGCCTATACCTTTAAATATTTGTCCTACATAGCAACAATTAATGTATGCAGTTAGCATTCTGACTACTGAAATACAATTGTTCGTAAGAGGTGAACTAAATAATTTGTAACGAGGCACTTAATTTATTAATTTATTTTTGCATTGTTAAACAGTTTACAGAATTTGCTAATGACCATCAAAGTAGTTAACACTAGATTACGATCATTATACATTTGCAGTTTTGAATAATGCAGAGGTATGACAATATTAGCTTAATGCTTGAGAGATTGCCACACCTTATCATCTAACAATATATTCTTTAAAGTGGTAGAAGAATAAGGAAAAAAAGTTAATCTATAACTATTACGCTCAGCTACTATTAAAATTACTTCCGAAAAACTAACAGATTAAAAATAAATTAAACAAGTTAAATAACTGAAACATGGCATTATTCAATAGATGATACAATACAATAGTTATATTTGCAAGTTTTAAAGAGACTTGGTAACATTGTTCAGATGAGAGAAAATGGTGCTAAGGTAGTGACTTCATTGCTAAATTTACAATTAAAGATAATCTAAAAAGAGAGAAAGTAAATGATAACAATTGGGAAAAACTGATACGTTCGACTCCTTAATTCTCCCAACTATATTATTACTATTTAATTACATTTTAGGTGAATGTAAATCGTAACAAAGAAATAAAGTGACTATATATACCATTCCAGACATTTCAGTGCTGAACGATTTTGATAGAAAAACGGTTGGGAAAATTCAAAAATGGTTGGGAGAATTTACTGTTAAGAGGGTGTCGCACAGTGACGCCTTAAAAAAAAAACATAAATATCTTTGTGGTTTGAGAATATGTTCTGGCTTTTCTGCATGTTAGAGGGTTAGGACAGTAGAAGAAATATAATAAGTAACATTTCATACACAAATTACGCAGTTTTTTTAACAACCTTAAACACTGTTACAGAGCCACTTTAAAAAAAAAAAAAAAAAAAAAAAAAGTCAATAAAATTAAAGAAAATAAGAATGTGGAAGAATAAAATAGAATAGAATAGCCCTGCTATTTAATCTCCAAAAATTAACATAAACATGTAACAAAAATATGGGGACAAAATTAAAAGGATCAATTATTAGAAATTAGGAAGATTATCTTATAGTGATATAAAACAAAATACAATAATGAATGTTAGACAGTCATTACATCTTTGAGATAAGCAGGTGCTTAACTGCTATTTTAATAATTCACAGTCAATACATTTCGAATGTCAGCCTAGGTAGAGAATTCCAGACATCCGAGAGCCATTATGTCTAATATATTTATGAGCCAACACCGTATATGATTTGATAGGTGTATATTACTTGCTTGTCTTGTGAGATAGGTATGAGTATCATTATTATGGCGAAACATCTATTAAAGCGATACATAAAAAGGGTAGTTTGAGGAAATGAATACCATTAACAGTCAGGCTACGCAGCTCAATAAAATATATAGGGCGTGTGTGGTCACGTAAACCAGCCTCACTACATATACGAATGGCTTTCTTTTGTAATAACAGAATTGTATCCGTTGCGCGCTTTGATGTCGCTCAGAGGGCATTACAAAGATTTGTGCATTAATTTTGACTACAAAACGACAATGGTATAGCGTGGTGCCAATTCTAAATATATTACATACTGCCCGAAATACCTCTTTGAAAATAAATTCCATACACGCATATCTATTTTTCATAATAGGCGAACAATAAGCTATTTTTTCTTTATAGAAAGTCCACTTTACGTTTGAGCGAGGGCGCGTAAATCTATTTATCTGCCTGCATTCGCTTGAATGTTACTCATATGTTTGGTGTTGAAACAGGTTAATACCGGGAAAAGAAAACAACATGACCGTGATAGATAGTGAAGAGTTGTCCTATTTTGGGATGTTTCAATCGTCATTCTGAAGATGATGGTACTATCCCCTCTGACGGGATATTTTCGTCATAGTACGAGAAACGTAAGCTGAAAGCCTTTTTGTTTGTCATATTTCTGCTGTAAAATAAAAGTGATTTATTAAGTTTGATGATGATGGAACGCAATGGTTCCGTATTCTACTAATTCATATAAAACCTGACCCTGGACCTAATATAAGGTTTAACAAAGGAAAAGTTAGATCTCAAACTAACTAGGCCTACCTTTCTTTAAATTGATTTTGAACAAAAGCTTAAGCCCATGGTCGAGATTAAATGCCAGTAGATGCAGACCAATGGATCTGCTCACATGATTGATGCCTAGATTACATTTGGCATGCGATTAGTCCACAGAGCACGCCGGTCCGTATCCCCTTTTCCGTGGGGCCTCCATGCGGAGGCAGGAGGCGGTCGTGACATTTTCGTACGGATTCACGGGCTCCGCTGCCTCTACGATTTTGTTTCGCGGGAAGTTATACAAATACGAAAAATCGTAAGCCCGTAGCCCGTAGACATGTAGTCAGTGGCATTGTGCAATCCCCGCACGAGCATCGCACGGAGGCCTTGTGCTGATCGTGCAGCAAACGCACGGTTTTTGATAAACATGGGGGCCAAAAAAGGCTCAAAAACGGCAAGGCGGCTGCACGGTCACCACGCCTTCTCGGCGCAACTTCTGCACGGAAGCTCCACGGGCTCCGTACGATTTCCCTGCGGAGTTGCACTAAAATTGCACGATTTCACTTCAATCTCCGAGCAGCCTCTGTACGGATTTGTCCCGGCCTGCCCCCGAGTGCCAATACAAGAAATGGCACAATGCTCGTAGATAATGTAAACACAAACATCGTAGCCCGTAGCCTCCTACGATTTTTTAAAAAGTATTACAAACTACGGAACTTCGAAAATCACTACACAAATTGCAAATTGGGTTATCAGTTTGTGACGGTAGTGCCTCACAATTTTTCAATTGATTTATATATTTTTATCCCATTAATTTCCCTTTTTATCCCCCAAAACTTGATTTCCCCATGCCTTTGCCCAGGTTATATGATTTGGATCAAATTGCCTGCATTAAATTTCACAAAATCTTTTATGAACTTTGAAGAATTAATGCTATTTTCTGAATATTGTATATTCATAATCATTGATTAACTGAAAAAAATACTCTTTATTAGTGCATCCACACGAAAAAACATATTACTTTCAATATAACTTGGATGCTGGTGTGAGGAAATCAGATTTTAGGGGGAATTTTCGAGATTTATATTATCAATATAAAGAACAAAATTAGTGGATAGTGAGGCAATCACTTCACAGACTCATGAGTGAGTTGCAAATTTGTCTTGTGATTTTCAAAGTTTTTCATGTCATTACATATTCATAACTTTCTTATTAGTCATCCGATTTTGCTCAAACTTTTTTTGATTGGTTTGTCTGATTTTTCTACTTCTATTGAAAGTGAGTTATTTTTGGAGTGGACTTGCCCTTTAAACCTGTTAACAGAAACCGACTCTTAATGTCAAGTAATCAAACCACTCGACTGCGACACCTCATTGTGATCAAATTTTAAAACTGATGATTACTAAGAGTACATCTATCTAATGTTTACTTATATATGTATTTTTTTTCTTTTAAACTGAATGAGTTCTCTTGCTGCATTATGATATTGTCCCTCTTAATGAATATTTTGCAGGTATTTTCCAACCGGGAGGATATGGGATCAATGAAGGAGAAGGATAAGAAACCAATATTCGACGATCCTGAGGTCGAGAGGGTCAGAAGGTAAGGGAGAAAAGGAGAAGAGAAAAGAAGAGAAGAGAAGAGAAAAAGAGAAAGAGCGCGATCTAAATTAAAGTGAGTCAGGGAAAGGAGAGGATAATAGAGGGAGATAGAGAGAAACAGAGATGGGGTGGAGGGGGGTGGGGTGAGTTTGCGCTTGGGTACACGTGGTATAGAGAGACAAATAGATAGACAGAGACACATTTTAAAAGAGAGAAACGAAGGAATAGGGAAAGGGAGAGACGAGAATTAACATGGATTAATTTATAAAAAAATTACGAAATGACTGTTCAAAGCATTTTCTGATTTCATGGTCTTATTCATCGTATGGGTTGAATATACAAGGGATTATATTTTAACTTGAATAGCTCCTGAAATTTTCTGATATTTGCAGAACGCTAATTTAATGATAACAATTATGTAAATAAACGTTGATACATCCAGAGAAGGGGCTATCAGATCACAAAGTTCAAGAGCAGGGTTTTATCAAGGGAACGAGAGAGGAAGAGAGAAGGGGAGAGATAGAGAGAGACCGATACAGAGGTAGAGATAGAGATAGAGAGAGATATTAAGAGAGATATGTGTGTGGGTAAGGGCGTGTGCGTGCGCTTGTGAGAGAGAGAAGAGATGAGAAGAGCCAGAATAAGAGAGAGAGAAATACAAGGAAAATAGAGAAGACAAAAACAGAGAAAAATAGAGCACACAGTGGGAGACGGTACCCGTCAGCATTAACATATCAAATTCATGAAATAAGATATCACAACCTTTATTTTAAATAAATTACTTTCTGTTTTGATCAGATGCCATCAGAACGACCTGGAGAACATTTTACCGTTCTTTGCCCTCGGCCTCCTCTACGCCCTCACCTCTGGAGCTTCAACCACCACCATCGTCTGGCATTACCGTATCTTCGTCGCCACTCGCTTTCTCCATACAGTCGTCTATCTTTGTGCCGTGCCGCAGCCCAGTCGTGGCCTGTTGTACTTGGTTGGTTTCGTCGTCCACATCTCCATGGCCGTGCAGATCATAATGAATAACTGGAATTTTTAAAGAAAAGTGAAATAGGATGTTCTTGGAATTTTTCACTTCCATTAATCGAATTACAATCATTGTCGCAATGACTGTGGAAATAAGGCAGTATACCAAGTCCCATCTATTTATAAAACCGTTGTCAATGTATTAAAAAGGCTATACAGTGTGAGTCAAAACAAACTTTACACCTAGAAAAATGCTAATAATTTTAAGAATCATTTATGAAAAGTAAATTATTATACACCATATGAAAGAGTGTTTCATCCCAAATCGTTTGGTACCATTTTGGGTGGTATGTGTTCACGCTTGGATAAATAGGAGGCATTGTTTGCGAGAGTGCAAAAATCGACTTGCGCCAAATAATGCTTATGTGATGTTTGAATAAAACAATTGGGATTTCGGTATTAATTCGGTCTTTGCAGATCCAAATAACATCCCTACCAAAATTAATCATGTCACACATATCAAAACATACACAGAGTCACACTCAATAAGTCACACAAACACACGCACACACTCGCACACACACACACGCATACACACATACACACTCGCATAGCAAATTTAGATGCAGACTAAGAATGATAGATGATCAGGTTGTCCCGGCTCTGGATCAGATGGCACGATTTAGGCGTCAGAGAAACGGTCCTTTCAGGCACCTTTGGTGGGCACAAGATGGTGCCCCTGCTCACAGGACAAGGATTGTGATGACCAGGTTGAGAGAACTCTTCGGGAACAGGATCATCGCTCTGAACGAACCTGTGGAGTGGCCACCTCGATCCCCGGACCTAACACCGCTTGATTTTTTCGTCTGGGGTTACCTCAAGTCTCGGGTGTACCAGAGCCCACCTGCGAACCTCAACGACCTACGAGAAAGGATCAGGATTGAGAGCGAAGCACTTGGGAGAGACAGGCGCATGCTTCGTCGAGTGTTTCAGGGGATGCTCCATCGCGCTAGAAAGTGCATCGAAAGGGACGGAGGTCATGTCGAGGAGTAGATGAACGGACAGTTACTTGCTGGTCACAAATGAAGCTTCAAAGGATCCATGATGATAAGCGTTTGAATTAACATTATCATCATAATTATGATGATCGTTAACAATTTGAAGATCAAGTAAAAAAAAAAGTTTGACAAAGCATTTTGAAACAGAATGTGTTTTTTTTGTACATGCGTATTTTACTCCAAATGAACACCATTATCATATGTTTGTGTGTATGCGCGTGTGTGTGGTGGGTGTGTTAGTGTGTGTGTTTCATATGTGCGTGTGCGTTTGTGTGTGTGTGACTTTGCTACTGAAAAAAGCATCTGCAATGCATCTCATTTCATACATTCAATTCATTCTCTCACTTTAATACTTTGGCGCAATTCGATTTTTGCACTCTCGCAAACAATACCTCCTGTTCATCCAAGCGTGAACACATACCACCCAAAAATGGTACCAAACGATTCAGGATAAAACACTCTTTCATATGATGTATAATACTTTACTGTTCATAAATTATTTTTTTAATTATTAGTAATTTCCTAGGTGTAAAGTTTTTTTTGACTCACACTGTAGTACACAGTTACTTGGACACTAGGCTTAGTAAGGTTTATATGAATCTGTGCACGGTTTAGTAATGTATTTCATGCTTGCCATTTTCTCCCATGCAGCATAGACCAGCATAATTGATGAATGGAATCCTCTTGATAATTAATGTTCATTGTTTTTAGTAGGGTTATCGGATCATGATGGGAGAAAAAGATGTTAGAATCATCAGCGAATAGACTGAATGATAACATGTTATAAGATGTTTTTAAATAGTTTGTATACAGTATGAAGAGTAAGGGACCAAGTAGTGATCCTTGTGGTACGCCACATTGGATATCTTTCGTGCGAGATTCGCAGCCATTAATAAAAGCACACTGTGTCCTTTCTGTAAAATAGTTACAGTACCACTCCAGGGCCTTTCCTCTAATACCGTAATTAGCAAGTTTGTACACAAGGATATTATGATTTATTGATTTATTTATTTATGATTTATGATTTATGATTTATTTATTTTTTTGTTTGATAGGATGCTGCATAAGGTCAATCTAGAAAATAAGGATGTTTACTTGATGGGTGATTTTAATATTGATCTTTTGCAGGAAGATAATACTTTTCATAATATGTTACGATCAAATTCATTCAATGCCATGATTGATAAACCAACCAGATTGGCAAATAACTCTTCTACATTGATAGATAACATTTTTACAAATGTCACCAATAACTATATAGGCTCTGGCCTCTTGTATAGTGAAATCTCTGACCACCTTCCAATTTTCCTGATTTGTAATCATGTTCGCAATTATCCTGAGGACGAAAAGAATCAAGCTATGATACGTAAAATCACAGCTGAAAAATAGCCATGTTTAATGACGAACTACTCAAAGTAACATGAAATGACGTGGTCGCATGTACTGACACCAATAAGGCATATGCACTTTTTTGGAACTTGTTCTCCTCTCTTTTAAATAAACATATCCCAATGACTAAAAAAAGATCGGCAAGAAATAGAATCAAGCAGCCATGGATAACTAAAGGTATCTTTTGCTCTATTAAAAAACGGAATAGATTATATAAATATAGTCTTCGACACCCAGGAGAGGAAAGCTTGAATAATTACAAATCATATAGGAACAAACTAACCACCATTATTAGACAGTCTCGACAAATGTATTTTGCCAAGCAGTTTGAAAATGCAAATGGAAATGCATCATCAACGTGGAATGTGATCAATCAAGCTCTCAAAAAACAAAAGAGTAAATCAAAGTGTCATATTACCAAAGATAATAATACAATGGTTGATTCAAAAGAAATAGCAAATTGCTTCAATGCTTACTTTGTTGGGGTTGGCCCCAATCAGGCCAATACAATAGCTTCGAACGAAGTCGACTTCTCACAATTTCTTCAAACTCCCTGCAACAAGTCATTATTTCTCAAACCAACAAACTTGATTGAAATCTTGAATATTGCACGTTCTCTTAAAATAAGCTATGCTAACGGTCATGATGGGATAAGCACATATCTTTTGAAACAAGTTATAGGAAATATAATAACCCCACTAGTGCATATTTTTAATCTCTCTCTGACGACAGGTACATTTCCAGAAGCATTTAAGATTGCTAAGGTTGTTCCGATATACAAAAAGGATGACTCTTCCCAAGTCTCAAACTATCGCCCTGTTTCTATTCTCTCGAGTTTGTCCAAAGTATTGGAAAGACTTATATACAATAGGCTATATTGTTTTCTAACAGAAAATGACTTACTGAATCAGGATCAATATGGTTTCAGGAAATACCACTCAACCGATTTAGCCCTTGCACAATTATATGATAAGGTTTCGAATGCTTTGGCGTCTCGAAAGCATGTTATTGGTGTATTCATGGACTTAAGCAAAGCATTTGACACTCTTGATCACAAGGTACTATCAAGCAAACTTCATTATTACGGAGTAAGAGGAGTTGCTCTTGACTGGTTTAATGATTATTTGTCGGGTAGAAAGCAATATGTAAGCTACGAATCTGTAGATTCATCATTATTGCCTATGAAATGTGGTGTCCCACAAGGATCGATACTCGGTCCTTTATTGTTTCTACTGTATGTTAATGATATCTCGAACTCAACTACATCATTACAATATATTATATTTGCTGATGATACTAATGTGTTTTGCTCCGATTCCGATTTTCGATCACTTCAGAGAATTCTGAACACCGAGCTACCTAAGCTGTCTTTGTGGTTTAGGAGCAACAAATTGTCTCTGAATCTGAAAAAAACTAATTATATCCATTTTCAAAGCAGGAAAAATGCAACTGATAAACCTATACCTGAAATAGTCTTGGATGGTGAATATTTGGAGAAAAAACAAAATACTAAATTTCTTGGAACTATCATCAATGAAAATCTGAAATGGAGTGATCATGTACATTACGTTTCAAAGAGAGTGTCACGCACTGTTGGTTTACTGTATAAGTTAAAACATTATGTGCCTTTGAATATTCTATATATGCTATACAATTCCTTGATTCTTCCTTACATGTCTTATTGCAATATACTGTGGGCAGACTCAAAAGTATATACTGATAAAATGCTACTTTTACAAAAGAAAGCGATTCGTGTGTGTACCAATGCTGGATATCGCGATCACACTGATCCCCTATTCGCGAGGTTAAAAACTCTGAAAGTAACTGATATTAACTTTTTACAAAAAGCACTGTTCATGTTCCGTCTACATAATAATTCCCTACCTTCCCACTTCCCACCAATGTTTTGTTTGAATAGAAATATTCATACATACCCAACCAGATAATCAAATAAATACCATTTATGTAATCCTAAAACAACAATGGCTATGAAATCTATAAGACATTCTGGTCCGGATATTTGGAACTCACTGTCCGTTGACATCCGTAACTTGAAATCAGTATATACTTTCAAGAAAAGTGTGAAATCAATTTTATTGAGCAAATATTGACAAATCTCTTAAATTAACACATGATATCATATATGTTTGTCAGCATTTCCTTGATATAGCAGGAAAATCCCCCTCCCATGCACCCTCTATCCCATTTTTTTTTTTGGTTGCAAGTCACTGTTTATTTTTTTGTTATTTTCCCCCAATTATGTTCTGTAATTTACTTTACTTTACAATCGTTATGATTTTAAATGTTTCTGGGCTGCAAGCGTATCAAGCTGTCACGCTTAGGCTGTAGCCCTTCTGTATCATCACCTCTTCGAGCGTATGTATCTATGATTTACTGAATGTGGAAATGTAATTTAACTTATGTTTTATACTCATGTAAAGACACTGTCACATTATTGTTATAACCTATGATGATTCAGTAACCAATAAATATTTCAACTATTGTGTCAGAGGCCTTGGAGTAGTCTGGGAAGAGTTATCAATTGCTTTGACAACTGTATTAGCATAGCATGAGCTGTTGCGTGCTTTTTATGGAAGCCGTATTATAAGTCGTTGAATATGCTGCAGTCGTGTATGCATTTGAAGGTTCGTGTATTAACAATTCTTTCAGATACTTTAGAAAATAATGTTTATAGAGGTATGGGTGTATAGTTTCCTCGCACACGGGTATCAGCTTATTGAAATACTGGTAAAACTATGGCTTTGTTCATGTAAAAAATTTTGAGCGCATTGTTGATGATTTTCAATGTACATTGTTAATGAGTTTCAAATTGGTGGGAGAAATATTCTTTCTTGGTAAGTCGTAGATTGCTGGTAATGCTTATTTTGTTGCTTTTATATGTTCATTTTGGTTAGATGCATTTTTTTCTTCTTTCTAGAATAGTCTCTTTTTGTAATGTGTATTGTAAGGGTTGTGCTAAATAGTTATGCCGCTGTTGTGTAATGACATGAACACGTCGAGGAATAATTCAAATGCTTCATGAATATTGTGGCTGCGTAAAAAATTCGACCAATCTACAAATTCTAAACTATATTTGAATTTGTCGATGTTTTCTTCTGTTTTTTCTGGTGCGCGATGGTAGGAGAGTTTGTTAAGTTTTTTAATAGGGATGTGTGAAATTACTGGAAAGGCAGGCGATACAATCCGTGTTCTCAATTACACATAGAGATAGTTTACAACACTGGTGCGATGTGTATAGCTATGTTCTACAGAATCTGCAACATGTGTTAGGTAGCGTATCAATACCATCGAGACGTAATATATTTGTACTTCGAGGGTGGTAAATGTGGCCTATTTGACGTAAATCTAATATTTATGTTTAGATATTTGTACACGTTTTAAATGTCGTAACCTTAAAAATACTGAAATAATACTCTTTGAAAATGTACATAGTAATAATAGATTTTTCGTTATTGATTGTCATAGATTCTTTGCCTTTTACAATCATCACCGATGACCAATGACCGATGACCGAAAAAAGGTATTCCTTGTGAGATTTGGGGTTCATAGTTAGAGAAAATGTTATCGATGAGTGTAGTGGAGGTGTTTGATATTATTGTGGGTTTGTTGATGAGAGGAATGAAGAGTGTGAGTACATGGTGCCCAACAAATCTTGACAGAGCGAATTTTAAGAAGGTGGGTATTGAAGTATAAAACAATGTTTATTCCTTATATTATTTAAAGTAGATACACGAAGAATCAAAAGTGTTTTGAATTGATGCATAACTCATATCATTGCGAAGGGGAAGCCTTACTG
The DNA here is from genome assembly GCA_035222895.1 of Strongylocentrotus droebachiensis. Lineage (NCBI taxonomy): Eukaryota > Metazoa > Echinodermata > Echinoidea > Camarodonta > Strongylocentrotidae > Strongylocentrotus > Strongylocentrotus droebachiensis. Next base: position 27,811 of record JAVYIG010001036.1, read on the forward strand.
ATCAAATACAACAACTTTCCTCTTCAAAATATGTTTGGGGCCCGCAGTAATCAACTCTCAAAAATTTTAGTTTTGAGATCAAGATTTTCTGCCTTCAGCGGTCCTTTGTAGAGCGTCAATATTTGTGACGTCACACACGTGACACGGCTGGCTAGCTGCAGACTAATACACGCGCGACTCCGGTACTGAGCTGTTTGTCCAGTGTGTGACCTCATTATTCAGAGCTCGCTACGCTCGTGTGTTTGGCTTACGTTCAGGGGCGTTCGGGGGTCTACGGAGGGGCTTGAAAAATTGCATTTTACACCTTTCCATGATGATTTATCAGCAAATTGTTCGTGTTTTTCAAGAGAAAATCTTTCCATCCATATGTAATTTGTTCTAATTATCAGTTGTAGTGAATTTTTCTTTGTGTAGCTCCTTTAAGGATATATTAGTATTGATGTGATAAAATCTAAATGGGGGCAGCTCCGTGGACGCGAATGGCTCTAATATTAATATGGAGAACGGAATGTATTTCCTTTTGGTTATTTGGTCAATTTCTAGAAAATTGATTTATAGTAAAATATTTGGATGCTGATGGTATAGTGAGTGTCATTCGGATCAATGTGATAATGGTATCCAGGTGTTTGGTCAGCATTCAGCGGCTGCTGATTGTGGCCTACATCAGACATGGGCTGCAACAAAAAGGTATAATAATCTCTTTATGTTGTATAGCTCTCTCTCAAAACTGATATTACTTTAGCTTTAAGACAATGTTTCTTGACTACAATCGACCGATTTGCTATTCCTGTTTGGAAATTATATATAAAAACTGCATATTTTAATATTTTCATCGTCGCAGCTACCATGGAATGGAATTAAGGTAACATTGGGGTTTTAGGATAAGTTTAGGATTAGGGTAAATGTTAGGGTTAGAGTTAGGTATAGTGTTACATCCAGGGTTGAATTTAGGAATTGAGTTAGAGTAGGTATTACCAGTGGAGCATTAGTCGCTTGAGCAAGTGCTGTACATCACGCCAATGGGCTAACATATAGTCTTGCAGGGGGTGGAAGGGGGGAGCGGGGGGGAGGGGGGGAGCGGGGGGGGGGGGGCAGGGGGGAGGGGGAGCGGGGGGGGGGGGGGGAGAAGGGGGGAGGGGGGTAGATTTACAAGTTTGCTGATCGAATACCTTATGGCCCGGTCCCACTGGTCGATGGACGCAAAACGTTTGCATAAAGGACACAACGGACGAGCAAAATGTCGGGGGTGACTCCATCCATTTCCATCCGCTCTAGAAATGGACAAAATTTGCGAAAATTTGCGAAAACAGAACGGAAAATAACGGACGTGGGTAGTATGTAGCGGGGATGTTAACGGATGTTCATCGGAAGCCTAGCGGATGAAAGCGGATGGAAGTGGATGACAGCTTTGAATACTTTATATACGAGATGCAAACGCTTACATCCTTTCTATTTCCGTGCTACTAACGATGTATAGACGTTCCATGTACCTTATCTTTCCTCCCTATTTCCGTTTTCAGCTGCAGCGGATGTGAGTTGCGAGGATGCCCAGAGGATGCAGAGAGGATACAGCGGACGTTTACGGATGATAACGGACATAGAACGTTTGTTGCTCGTATTTGTCGCGGATTTACATCGTACACGGCGGAAGTTCATCCGTTCTAAAAGTTTTGTGCAGCTCAAATTTTTTTGCGCGGATGAAATCACAGTGGACGGATGCTCGATGGATAAAGCGTATGAAACACGTATGCAATGAGTACACAACGGATGCATAGCGTTTTCCAACGGATGGCAAGTTTTTTTTACTTTTTACATCCTCTTTGCATCCGTAAGTGCAGTGGGACCGGGCCTTAAAGCAGCCTTGCTGTAGATAATCTAACCCTTTTTTCCCTGAAATCATTCATGCGTGGCATGGAAACCAATAAATTGTATTAACGTATTGAATTTGAATTTTGAATTTATTAACAACAAAACTTAAATATAATGACAGTGTATAAACTATCATACCCTGCACATATATACACGTAACAATATGTATTACTAATACTTAGGTGAAGTAGTTAATGAGAACTAGAGCTAGCACAAGTACCAGTCGAGCATAATTCCATACTTTGACGAGATATTTTAATTAAAACAAACAAATTGAATGTAAAACTTGTTTGTTTTGTATTTACATATTGAAGCGCTCGGTTCCAAAAGGTACTATCCATTTTTTATCAAAATTGATTTTTGTTGTTGTTGTTGTTGCATTAATGGACACATTTCCAATAGAATCTTACACTGACACTTCCAAAAAGCTGAATTTCCACAAAAAGTTTTTAAAATGGCATTTAAACGTGGTTCGGTTCCAAAAAGGTACTAGCCTATATCCACATTCAAGTCATGCGTTGTAACTTTCATACAGTATGCAAGATTTTCGATTCCAAAAAGTCCTACATCCAATTTCGGTCCCAAAGGGCACTACATCCACACAAATTACGAATACATAAATTCATGAAAAATATTTGTGCAGATTTAGATTTTTTTAAAGAGTGGTTTTTATACTTGTTTCATACAATAGTATAATCAGCCGAAGTACCATTCCAAACTGACATTGCTTACTATGATAATTAAAAATTCGTCTTTTTCTCAGAACTTGGATATATTGATGTCGTACCTTTTGGATCCAAGCTCTATTATATACAAAAATGATAATACAGTATCCTGTAACTTTTTTACGTTTCTATAAGGAAAAAACTAAGTGTAAGTGCTAAAGCATTATCATGAAAGATAAGAAATCTTTGAACAAATACAATCATCACTATTTTCATGAAATGCAAAGGATGTATTGATAAAAATAAAATCATGCAGATCTGCATACATGCACAAATCCTGTAAAAGCTTAAGGGCAGCTGACCAGCTGTAATTGTTAACAAGTAGGTATATACATATATAAAAGGAAGACAAGTAAAGTAAGAGGAAAACGAAGGGAGGGGGGGGGTGGTGTGGGGTTGAGCCCGCGTCATTTACATAGGAGGTAGGGGAAAGATGTCTCCAAAAAGAAAATCTCAATGTTTTAATTTAATTTCATCTGGGAGATCATTCCACTGCTTTGTTCCTACAAACGTAATACAAAATTGTCCTTGCGTTGTCTTACATTTGGGTTGATAGAGTAAGGCACTTTCTGTTCTCCTTGTTACATATATGTGCTGAATCATCTGACAATAATCGACTAAAGAGTGTGGTAATACATCTTTTACCAAATCATACCTAAATGTTGATAGAAGTTCATGAAGCTTAACAAATATTTAATATTTTTAGACTTTGAAAAAGTCGGATTTTCTTTGGAGAGATGCATTATTATTTGTTTCGTTCTCCAGGGTAGTTGCCAGCAGCTGGGTAAAAGACTCCAGGAGAAGATCGGTAGCGACAGGATTGCAATGGGTAATGCTGTGATGCGCATTTATCAGTCCGCTGACAAGACTATGGCCTGTGAATTTAATTGAGAAAATATTCTTTATAACAGTCTTCATGGCTGAGAAAGCTGCCTAATGCAGAATGTCAAAAATACATGCAATTTAAAGTCCTACAATAACTTGCAGTACTAGTTAATTACCTTTTTACTTAATAATAATAATAATAATAATAGCTAGTTCTTATATAGCGCTTTTCAGGACCGAAGGCCCTCTCAAAGCGTTTTACAGATATATATATATATATTATTACCCCGGTCATCGGATTCAGGCTTACCCGCAAACAATGTATGCACATTCTCCACTCCCTGGGGAGCATTCCAGCCAGGCGTCATTTTTACTAGCGCACACTTGCTAATCTAAGCACATTAGCTTTCGCAACCTACCGGGTACCCATTTAACACCTGGGTGGAGAGTGGCAAATGTAGATCAATGTCTTGCCAAAGGACATTAATGGATCGGAAGCCCAGACTGCCATATTCTTTGGAGTGTATGATACCTATCCAGTCAACCGTGGCTATCTACTGTTTGTCCCATTACTTGATCGAAGCAGGTAAAGAGTTACATCAAGAATATTGCAGAACTTGTCTCGAGTAAATTTTCTTCTCTGGAGCTTCCTAAAATATATACAAATCACAAATCCACCTACACACATTTCCAGGTAAGATAGAGCTTGCCCCGCTCCTTTATGTAACCCCATATTTAAATGGGGGTATATATATATACTGTACATATATATCAACAACTAAAACTCACAGCGCAGTGTTACCACAGCAGCTATTCATATAATTAACACTCACACACAAAAAGCGCTGGTAATCTAGATGACAAGAGAATTTACATCCTGTGGCCAGACCAAGAATAATTTTTTACCTCTCATTTGCTTAATACTGCTTTTAAAAAGAAGAGGAAGTTGTCAATATCTTGTATTAACTAAAATCATTAAACAAAATCTGAGAGGGCTTTGCCAAAACTATAAACGTGCTACTAACCATTACAAACAATGGTGTGAATATTTTTTGAATTGTCGATGTGCTTTAACTGGCTTTTGGACATAGCGCTCTGGTTTCTATCAGAGGGAATTACCTGCATCCATCTTCACCGAAGTCATAGAAGTTAGGAAGACACTGGTTACATCCCTCTCCTCCTACTCCCACCTTACACTGACATCGTCCTGAGCTATCACACTGCTGGTTCAATGATCCTACAGGAAGAGGGAAGACATAGAAGGGGAAGAGCTTCGTTTTTAGTTAAATGTGCATGGCTCTATATAGCTTATCAATTTAATATCAAATTGTGTGCCCAATGCTTTATTGGCTTACTCATGTGCATTCATGAGTCCATATTTTCACTCTTGATATGTGTCAAAATAGACTTTGCCATTACGTAACACATACATGTACTTAAATTTTCTATTTCTCTCATTACAAAATTGGCCTTAATATGCCATTAAAGCATATTGTTACAGACTCTCCTATATGAAATAAATATATCACTCCGTGGAAACTCAAGAAGTAGGCTGTTTAATCTTTTTTTTTACCCCAAAATAAGTTGAAAGTAGCTTGCAAAGGAAATTATGCAGTTATCAATATGTGTTAGGACTTATGATCTTAAAAAATTTACATACATAACTTTAATATTCTAACAATTTCACTGACCCATTCTCTGAAATATATCAGATTTAATTCAAATCAAAATGATGTCCAGATACGTATCCCTTTTAATACTTAGTTTTTTAAAAAAAATACTTATAAAATTATATTTCTTATAGATTAGCTTCATTATGATATAGTTCTTGAAGTGATTAACATATTTGACCCCTTTCACATTAATCTAATCCTTACCTGTTTGGTCACAGTTACAAGGCTGGCATCGAGCATCTGGAGATGTCCTGAAGTAGTTGTCCCGGCAATGCTCACAGCTGACGCCAGAAGTGTCATTGCGGCACTCCATGCAGTGACCACCCGATCCTGTTCGGTTGTAAAGTTCTTCATCAAAGAAACAACGGTCAGCGTGTGAGTTGCAGTTACATCCTGTAGAAGAAGAAAAACAAGGTTGCAAATTGATCCAATATGAAATATTTTTGATTTACAAATATTACATTTTGATAATGATAGCAATAACAACAATATTACTGTAATATTGGTGTCAGTACAGTGAAAGTATCGTCTGTTGGGGGCTAGAAGGGCTTTAACTCCTACCATTTAACACACAGATAATGCCCGTCTGGCTCCAAACAGTTAATATACATTCCACTGAAAGCATTCTTCAATTGCAGCCTTTTTCTATAAAAAAAATCCTGTAATAGCCAGTTAGCTACTTGTATGGATAAGTGGTAGGGTCAAGACCAGTGTTTACTACAAAACATGCAACAAAGTTATAATAACTTTTGCAGATTAATCAGGGAAACCTGGGTCTGTTGTTCAGTGAACCAATAACATTCAACAAAACGGGAAATTCAGCAATAATAGGAAAGGTTGATGATTATAGTTCTTTTGATGTGATTGAGATCGAGTGTAGGTTTTGTTTGGGATTTAGGTTATGTTCTGGGTTGGGAATAATGTTGGATCCCTGACTTCTAAGAAAGCATGTATATGCTTGTAAGTTTGCAACCAGGGAACCGATGGCTTTAAGTTTCTTTCTCCGCGAAAGGGCACACATAGGGCACAAGTCCACTGAGCCATCGCGCCTCCTGAATTTATTAATTTGATTAGGGTTAGGAGTTAACCAAGGAGCTTTTACCAGGGCGCATGTCATTCATTGTGAGATCATATCAAAGGCTTGCGTGGCAGTCTCTTGCATTATCTATATCCTGATGTGCTTGCCTTGATTTAAAAAAAAAAATGTATTTCGTTTTAGTTGTAATGTCGCAAGTGAAGAAGCCAGCAAGCTAGAAAACATTCAACCTAACATCAAGCTTTATTACCTTGACATTTAAAGAGAAAGTTGAGTTCTGGGGAGAGGTGAAAAATGATTTGTGAGCGTTTTCATTAATTTTATGCAAGTGTGGAAAAACATCAGAGAAAAATTCTCCCTGAAAAGCATGGCTCTTTAAATGCCTTCATATTCAAAATATGACATGCAACAGCTTAAAAATGTGGGCCTCATTTTTATACCACATTTTTGTGTAGTCCCACATTTATCTTTCTGAGTACAGAACTTGTTACTTTTACAAAAACTGTGCCAAACGTCTTGCAGTACACACCATTATTTTTATGCTACATGATCAACTTTTTCTAATCGAATCCACACCGTTTCTTCCACAATGCAATCGCATGACCAGATCTCAACGTTTATCTTTAAGTACAAATGACACGCTCACCCTCTCTCATGCAAATTGGTTATCGCACTCTCTCTATTATTCAAATAAACCTCAAAATGATGCCAATTTAATTTGAGTGGAGGACTGATGAAGTTACTTGGTACTTACTCATGCACTCATTTGCGTTCCCAGCAGTGGCTCTCGTCCACTTCCTGTCATTGTACAGAGGGAGACATTCGCCGCAGTCTGGCCCTGCTGTGTTGTGTTCGCACTGGCATACAAGACGGTTGTAAAGATCGTTGGGTGCTTCCACACAGTGACTGGCGTGACCGTTACATTTACACCTGAGAAAGAGAAATAGCCATAAAATCATCAGTTGCTGCATTCAAACTGACATAAATGTACAGGATGGGTAAAGGTATTATTAGGTGCTTCCATGCACTGTCCAGTGTTCCGATTGAATGTACTCTTGACCTGAAAATATAACATTTACATGAAATTACATGTATTATGTATTCACAATTTTTATGCATTAATCAAACGTAACACTAAAGCAAAGGCCACATTGACAAAAACAGTACATATCCCCAAGATAATACATTTTTTGTTTTACCAGGAGATAAAATAAGAATAGAAAGGACAACAAAAGAAAAGAGTCATGTTTCATGCTGCACACATCAGTTGGCATGGCAGTATATATGTACACCCTAGTAAAGTGTTACATGTGAATGAAATGATAGCACCGAATATGACTATTGAATCATATCACAACAGACTTATATGTATCATATCATTTCTCTTTTATCAAACCTATACCATGAGCCTGCCCTATATTTGTTAATGGTCGGACACTAATACAAAATAAAAAAATACTCAATTTCAAACACAGTGGACTAGCTGTAAGCCTGCAATGTTGGTATATTGTACAGGAAAATAATTTCAGGAATTTCACAAATACAATATACAGTCAACAACAAAATTATTCATATCTCTTGTACATTTGATGTTGTTTGTGTATTTGTAACTCAAGAATGAAAGGTGAACTGGTTTAATTAAGAACTTTGTTGAATACTTGTAGATGTAAGCTTTGATATGTCACCTTCTCAAGAAATATAAATCGGGCCAAATTAGTTTTTCATCTACTTAGAAAGTGACAAGACTTGGTAAGGGTTCGAATAATTTCATATTTAACTGTATTTGTACCCTGTACAATGATCTGTAAGTTCCCTGTGTTTACATCATGATATGATGCAGATATAGTAGAATCAAACACAGAAACTATTCCGTGTAAGTACCAAGGCACCTGTTTGCCAGAGTATTTTTGTGCATGGAGTGAATATCAAACAAATGTCAACCAAGTAATTCCTGTTTCTCATCATTCTTTAAAATGAACCTTCTATTTTTAAAGGCATGTGTTTATCATGTTTATGTATTCCCTGAAACGATGGAGTCACCTCTCTGCAATAATTATTACTTTCTCTTATTATTCTTTACAGAAAACCTTTTAACTACATGTTATCCCTGTAGCAATGGGGCTACTAGTCTGTAAGAATATGCTTTGCAAGGAGAGAATATAATTGAACTTGACTTTGTGACCTGAAATTATACTCACATGATTGGGATACTAGATAACCTTTTAGTCCAAGTTTCATTGAATAAGAACTTATACTTTCAAAATTATATTACAAATTCTTAGGTTAAGTTTTTGATGTTAACGCCGCCGCCGTCATCGCCGCCGCCACCGGAAAAGCGGCGCCTATGTCTCGGTTTTGCTATGCAGGCGAGACAAAAATTGAAAATGCAAATGCATATTGGTTTCTATGTGCCGGTTGGTGTCTTAAAAGAAATACATGTATATGCATAATGAATATAATATTAGTTCCTTTTTTTCTATTCGTTATAGTATCATTATACATTATCACTATATGCATGTGAACCGTGCAGATCACTACGCTGTTATAATACAGAATAATCTAAAAACATTTGGGAACCGTCATAAGTACAAGTCCACCGAAACCCCATTGTAACGTGTTAGATTTAATACAAGAACCTAATTGACTAGGCGTTGTGGCGTGCGCCTGTAATCCAGCTAAAAATGGAAGTTACAAACTGATTCAGCCGAGGACGCATGTTCGAATTTGAGTCACGTCTTTCGGATGGTGACGTTTAAAGATCTGATTGATACACGTCTGTAAAAACCAAATACACACACGTTGTCAGCAAACTTGTTCGTATGAAGGTTTTCATGAAATGATGCCTTGGTTTCTAAGTTCATTTCTTTATTTCAGTACAATGCAATGAAGAAACTTTTACCTTCCACCAATAGAGAAATCTGTGATGGCATAGAAGTATGATCGTAGAACCTTTCGTTCCTCAAAAACTTCATCTCCAAAAGTGTTTAATCTCGTCAGCATAACCAGAATATCTGTAGCTGTCACCCAATCCTGTGAAAGAGAGAACAGATGTATGAAAAATGACAACAATTAATTGCCTTGGAGGAAAAAAAGGGCCGTGGGTATTAGACGGTTTACAAACATATTCAAATTGTATGCATACTTTTTAAAACAAAGTTTATTCCTGAAAACCTGAAAGCTTGTCGGTACTTGCCTGACATATCAACAGGTAATTTATACAGACTGGATTCCAAGTATTGTAGTTCAATCATTAATAACAGGTTTACGATATAACTCATCACTAGGTTCCCAGGAAAGAAACATCCATACATTTGAATCTGTATTACTAAACCGGTCTATTACAATATATAATATGATCACGAGGATGTTGACTGATGTTGCTAACTGATATCACATATATCTATGCATAGAGTTAAGAACTGGAGATACATCAGTTCACGATACCAACAAGGATTTATGCACAGAGCATGTATCAATGTGTGGAGTTTGAGCACAGAAAGTTTACATATCTTTGCTTTGAGATACAAAAATATCTTGAAATCCATCTGAACAACAAAATGTTTGTTTATGCCTGGATTACATTTGGCCTGCGATTAGTCTACGGATCCCGTATCCTGCCCGTATCCTCTTTTCCGTGCGGCCTCTGTGCGGAAGCAGGAGGCGGCCGTGAGATTTTCGTACGGACTTACGAGCTCCGCAGCCTTTACGATTTTGTTTCGCGAGAAGTTAAACAAATTTGAAAAAAATCGTAAGCCCGTAGCCCGTATACATGTCGTAGATGGCATTGCACAATCCCCGCACGGGCATCGCCCGCAGGCCTTGCACTGATTGTGCAGCAAACGTACGATTTTTCGGTGAACATGGGGGCAAACAAAATCGTACAGAGATTGTAGACTCGTGGGGCATTCGCACGGCCATTGCACAGCTATCGCAAGGTTGCTGCTCGCTGCCCGTGCAGTATCCGTGATATTTGGCATTCAAATTGCACGATTTCCGTACAATCTCCGAGCAGCCTCTGTACGGATTTGCCCCGGCCTGCCCCCGAGGGCCAATACAATAAATGGCACGATGCTCGTAGATAATGTAAACACAAACATCGTAGCCCGTAGCCTCCTACGATGTCTAAGACAAATCGTAGACTAATTTATCGTACGGCGCCCGGGGCAAATGTAATCCAGGCATAATGACCAACAAAAAGCATCTCGCCGTTGTGTGTGTGAACGCAAGCAGAATTTGAGGGTACAGATCTATTGGTCCGGAAGTAATCTGGATTCAATTCAATTTTGTCAGTGAATATAAAAAATGGTTTTGATCAATTAAAGCAGTGAAGCAAGTGAACCTCAAATTTACCTGTAAAACGGCATTGTTATCAAAACTCCATGCACCTGGTCTATTTTGCAGCGTACTGAAAGCAATAGTTCCTCCCGTGAATGGCGAGATATCGCTGAATTCGCTGGTGCAGAGTGCCGTCGTTGGGTCATCGTAGCTGACGTATTCGCTATCTGGGAGGTTGTAAGTGGAGTCACATGAGCCGCTGTAATACTGGTAGGGTATCCAAGGACAGTCCTGACACGTACGTTTGAAGATGGCAAAACTCTCCGGCCGTGGGGAGTAAAATTTCAGCCGAATGTAAGTGATCTCGAAGGATTTACCTGGAAAGATAAAAGAAGATAATCATGATTAAACCATCGGATATTAGTATTAATAAATACGCATTTCATAATCATGTAAAGTACGCGTAGAAGTGAAAACTGACTTACATTCGGTTTTCGTTTTAGGTTTTGAACAGACTTTTGCTTTACCGGTATATGAGGATATTGCGCATTGTAGGTCAGAGAAATTTTGTTTTTACTATTTATTTCATCCATAAAAATACATTTACAATTTAATTCATGGAAATATAAAAACATCGGGGTAGGAGTCCCTAAAGAAGTTTGAATACAAAATTGTGGTTGGGGTACCAACCATGACATTTATATCGAGAAATTAGAGAAATCAACAATAAACAACATTAATGGGAAAACAAATATATAAAAGAAAAAGATTATAAAGACCTCTTCTCTGATAGTAATGTCAATTTTGTTGCAGAAAATGTTTTTTACCTCTCTATTCTTTAATGTTATTAATCATGTATATATACCCCGCCCCTTGAAGGGGAAATAATCTAGCGTACTAGGCGGCGACGAGGTGGAGGGGGGGGGGGTAATCTGCATCACCTCCGGGCATAATGGGAAATTGTTTTTTAAGGGGGATGCAGATATTGACGATAACGGTCAAGATATGAGCCTGCAAACTACGTTGAAGCTAAGGCGTACTGTTTTTTGTTATGTTGATTAATCACGAGGCTAGAATACTTTACACCTACCCACTATTACAAGTTACAATGCTACATTAATGTTTTTCACATTTTGAGCAATGAAATGATAAGTTAATACCCCACCCATTATCCAGGGGCGGTGGAGCTTCTCACAAATTAGGTGGGGGGGGGGGGGGGGGTGGCACCAAAGAAAGAGGAACTTTCTGGGAAAAGGGGCACCTATACATACGGAAACTTCAAAGTGAAAATATGCCATTTTTAGACATTGGTGTACTCCTACGGTACATTGTGATTACACTGTGAGGGACGATTTTAATGTTTGTTTCTGTCTTTACACGGTTCAAGATACTGCTTAAACATACTTAAACATACATGCAGTTGAGTGTGATGGTCTAAATATAATTATTTGCGAGGGAGAGAAGCGAGCGAGCAAAAATCTTATGATGTGTGAGGTCGCAGTGCGAAAAACTGAATCATTAATAATAGTTAATATTACTACCATCTACATGTTAAGCTAAGGGGAAAAGTATCACTTTATAATATTAATTACTTATAAAGCTTCATAAATTTATACTTTCTGTTTAGTCACTTCTCAACAACAAATTGACTCTTATAACTTAGTTTCACATGTACTATATGTGGCAATTGAAGTCATCAGTTTGCATCGACATTTTAACTCCATCCACCATTGCAAGCCTCCCTCATCCCCTGTCTTAGGGTGTTTGTTTCCTCTTTCTTTTTTTCTTCAGTTCTTCTTCTTTATTTTCTCTTTTTTTCCCCCTCATTTCTTATATTTGTATACATATTTTAAAGAGAGAAAATACCGGTACATACCTAGATGTACGGTGAGATTGACTGAGTTTGGATACTGAATATCTTTGAACATCGTTTTACTCTGCCATCTCGTCATCCTTTCCTCACTGTGTAAATCCGTAAGGTATCGTGCGGGATGCGAGCCGCTCCGGCAGTTGTAGCATCGCAGACGGCGCCGGGCTCCTTGCACGCCTGTCTGATTACAGTACCGATCTTTGCGGTATTCCCCACAGGTATTTGTCGCATCTACGCTCAAGTTGAAAGCTGCATTTTCGAACTCGGGAATGCATCTTTGCGGCCTGGATAGATCGTCATAGCAAGCTACATAATTTTGGTTGGCACGACAGAGTGCCACTGTACCAAGAACAAGCAGGAAAAGCTTCATGATGACTCTGTAAAGTTCCAAGGAACTTCCACTAGCAACACAGTCTTCAAATCTGCAACCTAAATTAAACCAAATAGCATAACCCCTCAAGTAAACACATTTATACTCTCGCCACGCCAAAGAGATACCAGCAACTCTTTGGTCACGCCAAGTTATACTTCCAGTTATAGTTCCTAGCGGACCTTTCGGAAGAGACGAACACAAGGTCTATTTTGTTTGTTTATAGCGCTTAGAGACTTCGGTGGTAAGCACTTTTTAAGCAAAGTTTTTATTATTTGTATTATTAAGGTACAAGGTACAAGGTACACGGTTATACTTCACGCATTGTAGGAGTGCATTGATTAATCCACCTGCCACAGGTACAATTCGCATAAGCTAGCCCTGTGTATTCGGGCGAGACTTGTGGGCGTACCCCTACGCTGGACCTCGGCCTCAGTTCACGAGTGACTTACCTTTCGTATTTATCCATCAAATTAAATACCATCAACGTTATTAGGGGATTTGGATTGACGCGATAAGAGGCGAGCGGTATAGCGCTCACGAACACTTCAACTTTTCAAGTTGACCATGTAGGACTTTTGTTTCTTCTGTTCTCTTTGCTTTTTGCAGGTGTCTTCTATTTTTTTTTCATTGTTTTTCATTGTCTACTTCCTTGAGCGAAAGAAAAATAAACCATATGACCTCTAGAAAATGAGGACCTCTACACTCTCAGAAAAAAAAATCAATTACATTTGGTCTTCAACTCAATAATCTCTGCTCCAGTTTAACGAGTACTTGCCTCGAACGCGATCACAAAGGCATTCTAAAAAAAGAAGGAATCAACCTATAATAGGCAATTTCATTAATCTTGTCACAATATGAAATGCGTGAACATGAAAATGACAAATTATGTAATCCAAACATGATTATATAGACAATACTTATGGGTAACTGAAATATTGTTTTGAGTTACTGTGATTAAATAAGTAAATAACATGAAATTAAAATTTACGAATATATCCTTCTCATTTTCGGTAATAATGGTAAATTGAGATATCAGTACATTAAATAATTAAGAATAAAGAAGGAGGCGAAAACAGGAGAGCAATGATTGTGTTGGAAAGCTCATTATAAAGAAAGACTTTCAAGTTACTGTAAGCACATCAGCATATGAATATATTTCTCGTGTCTATATACGAAATCGATTATAGCCAAGAAGATGGAGAAAGACTGAAAAGAAACTCAGGCATCAGAGGCTAAGTTCACTTGAACTTCATGTTAACAAGTAGATTGTATATATTGTTTCGAGCTTTCTATACTAAGAGGTGTCTACGATTACACACTCATAGCCTTGAGCTCGAATTGGCGCCCCCATAAAGGGTCGAGATATTTCTTGACCTCCACAAACCAATCAAAACAAATGAAAAGGACCACGCGACGCAAAGCTTCAATCTTTTTACTTGAAATTGATTGTCGCTTTATTCCTTGAACTTTTGCTGGTAGCATAATGAGTGTATGAAATCAAAGGCGTAGAAAGAGGGGTTGGGAGAGGAAGAAGGAAAGAATGCGATCGCAAGGATTTTAGGTGAGCCTGGTAGGCTATATAGGCGGTTCCATGTCAGCAGGCGCGGATCCAGGATTTCTTAGGGGAGGGGGCCCAACTTTTTTATTTTTTTTGCTCCCGATAATTTGAAAATCGCGCCGGCCGAAAAGTCGCTCAGTGGGGGGGGGGGGGGGGGGTGGGGGGGGGGGGGGGTAGGGGGGATAGGGTAGTGAGCACATTTTTTTTTTTCTTGGGTCCTCGAAATATTAAAATTTGCACCCCCCTAAAAGGTAAAAAATCACGTGATTTTACATGATTTTTTTTTCTGAAGGGGGGGGGGGGGGGGCGGGCCCCCGGCCCCGTCCAATGTTAGCCCGCACCTTACAAAGTCGCCCTCAATTCGTCATGCCCCTCCCCCCCCCCCGATCGCTCTCTACATCCATGGCATGCTGTTTTTACAGACATATTCATAAGATAATCTTAAAGTGAGAAGGGAGATTTGAAAAAGAAAAAAAAGAAAGAAATTTCATCTTTCAAAAATACAGACGACATGAGCGCCACCATGCGTCGATATCCATCAGAACCATAATATCAGTAAGCCTTGGGGCCAGTTAGAATATAGTCTCAAACCCCGACAACAAGTGTTTTTTTAACAAACAAAAAGAACTTAAATTAACGTATCATTTTCATTATATCCTTCTTCGGAAAAAATGTGTTTAAGTTAAAGACAAAAAGGAAAAAGAAAATGAGATTAATTTTCCAATCGTTATTCAATACATCTAGGTCATATTCGTGCGTTAGTTTTATTGGTGAATAAGAAAAGTAATTTGCGATTATTTTAACATCTCTGTTGGACAATATACTAAAGAACAAAGAAGCCTACCTTTTCCGATCTATCCTTTTTCCGTCGCTTTACTTCTCAATATTCTTTTTCCTCCTAAAACCTTTCTTCATTTTTCCATAGACTTCCAACCCCTCTTTTTCTCTCGTCTTTCTTCTCACACTAACTCTTTCTTTCTCTACTCTCTCTCTATCTCTCTCTCTCTTTGTTTCTCTCCCTCTTCCACCCTCTCTTCTCTCTTCTTTTCCTCCATATCTGAACACAAGGTCATTCCCAAAGACTTTCAGAAAATGTCATGAGGACTTTGTAACATTGTTTAGATGAGAGAAAATGGTGCTTTGCCCCGGGCGCCGCACGATAAATTGGTTTACGATTTTGGGGGCATCGTAGGAGGCTTCGGGCTACGATATTTGTGTTGACATGATATACGAGCATCGTGCCATTTCTTGTATTGGCCCTCGGGGGCAGGCCGGGGCAAATCCGTACACTGAGAGGATGCCCGGAGATTGTACGGAAATCGTGCAATTTCAATGCAGAAGCATTGCAGTCTCCACAGACTCCGCACGGAAATCGTACGGAACCCGTGCAGCTTCCGTGCAGAGGTTGCGCGGAGAAGGCGCGTTGACCGTGCAGCCGCCGCGCCGTCGGTTTTAAACGTTTTCTTGCCTCCAAGTGCCCTGAAAAATCGTGCGTTTGCTGGACAATCAGCGCGAGTCCTCCGCGCGATGCGATTGTGCAATGACAACTACGATATGTCTACGGACTACGGTCTTTGGATTTTTCAAATTTGTATTACTTTCTGCGAAACATAATCGTAGAAGCCTAGCCCAGCCATCCGCGCTGCATTTGATTGGCTGAAAAGAAACCTATACGTCATGCGCTACCCATAAATATTCATAATACGCACGCATGCAGAATCTGATGCGATGATTTATAATATAATGAGATTTCATAAATAAATTACAAGTGCAAAGCTATGTTTACTTAAAATAAACTTAACCGGGAGACCTTACCGAAAACGAATGACTACCGAGGTCGAAACTTGTCCTAATTTCATGTTTCTTTTGATCTATATGTATATTACATATGTGAATGTGTAAAAATGTACCATCATTGTAAATATGAAAAATTGAAAGAGGACAAATAAATGAATTTAATTTAATTTAATAATCATTGCGACATACCGGTTAGTCAAGAATCTGGCCGATTTCATTTTTGATTTCATATTCGAATGCAGCGCTAGGATGCGCTGGCCGGAAATATTAGCATTGGCAAACCTGTTTGGGAAAAAAAAAATTAGCGGCCGGGGTAGGTTAAGCCTCGGTCACAAATGCCATTACGAACTGCTACGAACGCCGTATGAACGATTTTCAGACAATAGAAATACGGGAAAACAGGGAGGTTCGTACGAACCTATGTGACCGTAGCTTTAAAGAAAAGTCGCACCTCGGTCATAGGCGGCTAAATACGTAGCACTCAAATATATCGGATACCCATTTAAACCTAGGTGGAGAGTAGCAGAAGTGGATTAATGTCTTCCCAAAGGATGTTAGATTCAGGCCTGGAATCGGACCCTCAACCATTGAAAAGAGAGTCATTACAAGTGAATGAACCGCTATACCAAGACATCTCCACATGAATCGAGTGGTATGCTATACATCTAGTCCAATGGACTCCGGTTCGAAATTGAGTCACGCCTTTCTCATGATGACGTTATACCCCGTTCACACAGCTCTACGACCTTACGAATACCATGCGAATCTGAAAAGAAGTTATCAAATCGGGGCATTATCGCCGTCAAAATCCAGCAATTTGGCAAATTGAAAACTACGTCACGACTGTACTGCGATGCTTCTACGTCATAAGCGCTGCTGACTCGATGCCACCATGATAGCATCTAAACCAATGCCGACCAAGCGGTCGTTTCTACGATGTTACAGCTATGACGTACAGGACCATACTACGTTATACCATACTACGTTGTTACAAAGGCCTAGACGACTGTAGGAAGATGTCGCTACGCTGGTGCTGACCCTATTACGCTTCTAATACGCTTTTAGCGCAATTTTTTGCGATGTCTATATAAATCGGGGTTTTTCAAGCATTTCTTCAGGTTTTTTCCAAATTCGAAGACGATCGGCTTTAAAGCGGCTTCAAATAGTTGCTGACGGGGCTGCTTTTTTATTGCGAGATTTGTACACAGAGATTTCACCACGATGCTACCACGCTGCTTGTACGATAATAGCGTTCCCACTACGTTCTTAATAAGACTTTGCCCCGCTTTTTGTCGGCCACGACCCAGCTACGCTTAGTTTGTGCACGTTCAAAATAAGCGTAGGGAGAGTGTGCAGCTTTCCGACCTAGGAGATCCCACCCCGACCAAACCACGCTCATGGAGATCCTCCCACGTACGGCCCACAATTGGTCCCGAATGACCACGCTCTCGGCCACTCTTCCATCATAGTAGAAGCGGCGTCGTGTGTGAACGGGGTATCAAAGGTCGGTTGCAGACACAGATAATTATATCTAACTGAAATATCTCTGTGAAAACAAATTTAATACACGCAATCAAGCATAATCTTTTATATTGACAATAGGCAAACAATAAGCTATTATTTGTTTATACTGCAAACTTAAACATGCGTCTAAAGTCCACTTTACGTTTGGCAAGGGCGTACAAACTTAGTTTATCCGTCTGAATTCGCTTGAAACCCTAACCTGTTAATATTGTTACTCAGACGTTTGATGGTGAAACAGGTAAATACCGAGAAAAGGAAACAACATGGCCGTGATAGAGAGTGAAGAGTTGTCCTATTTTGCGACTTATGTTTCAATCGTCATTCTGAAGATGGTGGTACTATCCCCTCTGACGGGATATTTTCGTCATCAGAAAAACGTAAGCTGAATGCCCTTTTGTTTGTAATATTTCTGAGACAAAATAAAAGTGATTAAAGTATTATATATATATTATATATGTATGATGGAACGCAATGGTTCCGTATTCTGCTAATTCATATAAAACCTCTTTCACTCTAATATCCTGATCACCCCCATTATTTTTTGATAATTTGACCCAAAAATAGATATAGATATAGATGTAGATGTAAGTATTCCTGGGGTAGTTGTATGGGGGGTAGTTGTCCTGGGGGTAGTCGTCCTAGAGGGTGGTTGCCCTAGGGGGTAGTTGTCCTAGGGGGTAGTTGACTGGGGATGGTGATCCGGGGTGGATGTCCAGAGGGTAGGTGTCCAGATACGGTTTCCTTGATCTTCCATTTATAATCTGATTGATTATTGTATAAGGGACATGAATATTCTCACCTAAGTCGTATAAGACCACTTCGTGACAAATTTGGGCGCCTTGGTTGAGGTAATTCACTTCTTTAATGTATACTCCTCTGCGAGGTGCCTGCATACATTCCCTTTCCCTTTCCTTCATCTTTCTCGCACTCACATGTCTTTTTGCCATTCGTGCCCCCCCCCCCTCCCTGGAGCTACGCCGCTATATCTTCCTTCCGACGTTTCATCTGTTCCAGGGTGCGCAATGGCTTATTCAGGTGGTCCGATTCCCGTTCTAGGGGACGCCTTCCATTTTTCTATAAAAAGGTTCAATATTCAACCAGCACTGACATAATTTGATGGTTGTAAATAAATAGATAATAACGATAATGACAAATATTTATATATTATTGGATATTTCATCATCCGCCTCGCAATAATAATAATATCAATTATAGCTCACATTTATAATGCGCCTAATACTTTGTTTCAAGGCGCAGCACATATTATTACCCCGGTCATCGGATTCAGGCTCACCCGTAGCCTATAATCTAGGCGGAGTGCCGAGCTTTTTTTCTTTGCTGCTAGACTAACCCTAAGCAGATCGTCTGATACGGCGAGACTACGAACCGCACGGTTCGTAGTCTCGGTTCGTAGTCTCGCCGTATCAGACGTTCTGCTTAAGGTTAGTCTAGCAGCAAAGAAAAAAGCTCACCCGCAACACAATGTATGCATATTTTCCACTTCCTGGGGAGCATTCCAGCCATGCGCCATTTTACAAGCGCCACTTGCTAATCCAACCACATCAACTTTCGCATCCTACCGGGTACCCATTTAACACCTGGGTGGAGAGTGGAAAATGGGGATCAATGTCTTACCAGAGGACATTATTGCCGCGGCGGGACTTGAACCGCGGACCTTGTGATCCACAGTCCGATGACATATCCACTCGACCACGACACCTCAAGGCGCTTTGATATTAATCATTCATTAACTAATGCTACCGATTTCAATGCTCACGGTCATCAAGGAATTTCTTTAAACTGGTACTCGTTCACACCTATTTTGAAAGTGCCAAATGACACTAATACCACGCCGGGGCTCGAACCCATGACCTTTGATCTCCAGTCAGGTAATCAAACTACTTGACTGCGACACCTCACTGGGATCATATTTAAAACATTATGATTATTAGTAGTAATACAATATATCTTGGTATACCGTGCGAGTCAAAAAAAAGTTTACACCTAGAAAATTGTTAATTATTTTAAAAATCATCTATGAACAGTAAATGATTTTTCATCTTATGAAAGCCGGCGATGTACCATTTAACGAGCAAAAAAAAAAGGCACAGAAAAAAAAATGCGCCTTGTTGTGAGTGACAAACTGAAACCAAGCCACTCTGTGTAAAAATGGGTCTCAGTAGTCCATTTTAAGGCTTGTTCAGACCCTCCTCCCCCCCCCCACAAAAAAACCGCCGAGGTTATTATCTGTTTTTTACGATTGAAAAGAATGACAACTGACAGTGCAACCAAAATGAGGCGCGTAGTTACTGAACTCTGGGTTATTAAAGACCAGAAGGTAAAGCGTATGTGAAAAGAGAATGAATTGAATGTATCAAATGAAATGCATTGCATATGCTTTTTGCAGAAGCAAAGTCACACACAGTCACACACACACACACACATACACACGCACAACAGTTTTTTGATATTTGATATGCGATATGTGTGGCATGATTCATTTTGTTAGTGATGTTATTTGGATCTGCAAAGACCGAATTTATACCAAAATCCCAATCGCGCTATTTAAACATCACATAAGCAACTTTGGCGCAAGTCGAGTTTTGCATTCTCGACTCCTGTTCATCCAAGCGTGAACACATACCACTCAAAAATGATTTGGGATAATAAAATAAAAAATCTTTCACAAGATGTAAAATAATATACTGTTCATAGATAATTCTTAAAATATTTTTTTGGGGGGACTCACGCTGTATAATCCTTTTTAAATGAATGAGTTTCCTTGCCGCAATACTACTGTTCCTCTAAATGATTACTTTACAGGCATTTTCCAACCCGGAGGATATGGGATCACTGAAGGAGAAGGATAAGAAACCAATCTTCGACGATCCTATGGTGGAGAGGGTCAGAAGGTAAGAGAGAAAAGGAGAAGAGAAAAGAAGAGAAAGGAAGAGAAGAGATGAGAGAGAGAGAGAGAGAGAGAGAGAAAGAGAGAGAGAGAGAAAGAGAAAAAGAGAAAAAGAGCGTCAGGAAAATGAGAGGAGAACAGAAAAAGAGAGAGAGATGAGTGTGTGTGTGTGTGTGCGTGTGCGTGTGTGTGTGTGTGTGTGTTTGCATACTGTATGTATACTACTGTAGGTTCACAATCAGGGAATGTGGCCTATCAAACTTTTGTACTTAGGGACTGAGAGGGTCTAAGGGAAGGTTCATGTAATTTGGTTGCCTGTAACTAGGTGCATTCATGTTATAGTCCAGTAGACGGTACCATATACCATGTACATGACCTGGAAAAGTTGATAAGTACAAGGTTTGTTTGTTGATTTGTGTTCTAGATGGATATTGAAGTAAATTCAGCTTGGTTGCCAGCTTGGCAACCTTTGGCAACTTTTTTAATAGCCATATTAGCATAATCATCTAATTACCATATGTGCAATATGTAATAATGTTGATAATCTCAATCCAGGAAGCCTGAAAACATGGATAATACGACTTTTCAAGGGTTTTCTATGACAAGGAATCCATTTATGGCACCAATTTTTATTTTTAAGTAATACAATTGTCTTAAATAGCATAATTAGCATAATATGTACAATGTATGGACTTCATTGTCATTGTTTATCTATAAAGCCTAAAAATGGTGCAATGCAACATTGTAAATCACTTTTGAAAGATTAATCATTAATTCATGAGAAGATATTCCATGTATATGTAGTATAATTAGCCTAAATAGCATAATAATCTAATTAGCATATATGTGCAATATGTATAAATAATGTTGCTAATCTTAATCCAGGAAGCCTGAAAACATGAATAATATGACTTTTCCAGGGTTTTATATGATGAGGAATTCATTTATGACACCAGTTTTTTATTCCAAGTAATGCAATTGTCTTAAATAGCACAATTAGCATAATGAGCTAATAAGCATGCGTACAATATATGGACTTCATTGTCATTGTTTATCTATAAAGCCTAAAAATGGTGCACTGCAACATTGTAAATGACCTTTTGAAAGACTACACATTAATTAATTAGAAGATATTCAATGTAGATGTCGTATAATTAGCCTAATTAGCATATACACTGTATGTGCAATATGTAATAATGTTGCTAATCTTAATCCAGGAAGACTGAAAACATGGATAATATGACTTTTCCAGGGTTCTCCATGACGAGGGATTCAGTTGTGATACCAGTTTTTATTTTTAAGTAATGCAATTGGCTTAATATGTAATTATTGTACTAATAAGCCTAATTAGCATATTTGTAGAATATCAATTATTTGGTACTCATTTAGCTTCACCAATTGTATGTCCAATGTGGTGGTTATCTTGGCTGCAAGGCAATGTTGTCGAACCTCATGAAATGTCTAGGAAATGACGGGGTCATCATACGCATTGGAGGTTGGGCTTTAGTCATTGGATTTAGAGAGACAGTCGGAAACACACTGAAGATGGTGAAAGCAGATGATAGTGATAGAATTGATGATGTGGTGAGACAAGTACGTATGTAGGCCAGGGATGTTTAATACAACAGTACGAACTATGATCTGTCTATGTTATGTTTACCAAAGCTAGAACCATTGAGAGTACAAGCCCGACGTTGCTCAAGCTTGTGGCAGAATTCTTGGAAAAGTCATATTATCCAGGTTTTCAGGCTTCCTAAATTTAGATTAACAACATTAATACATATTGCTCATATATGCTAATTAGATTATTATGCCAATCAGGTTAATTATACTACATCTACATGGAATATCTTCTCATGAATTAATGATTAGTCTTTCAAAAGTGATTTACAATGTTGCATTGCACCATTTTTAGGCATTATAGATAAACAATGATAATGAAGTCCATATATTGTGCATTGCACCATTTTTCATCAACAAATCAATCATCAATTATTCCGGATCACTCATCTGACAGTGAACTTGCCAACAGGTTTGCTAGGTTCTTCAGCGAGAAGGTATCCAATTTGGTATCTTCCTTCACTGACTCAGTTCCGGTGCCAGCAGTCACATATTGCGCTCCGTCGTCTGATCATGAACTTTCCCAATTCTGTCTTGTATCTGATTCGGAAGTCAGGAAGCTCATCAAATCACTACCATCTAAACACTGTAAATTGGATCCAATTCCCACGTGGCTCTTGAAGGACACCCTTGACGAACTCCTCCCTGTTATCACCAAGATGTTTAATCTCTCCTTGTCTTCTGGTCATGTCCCGTAATCATTTAAAACATCCCTACTCCTTCCTCCTCTCAAGAAGCCGAACCTTGATCCAAATGGACTGAACAACTACAGGCCCATTGCAAATCTACCTTTCCTAGATAAGGTCTTGGAGAGGATTGTGGCTGCTCAGCTGAAGGCCCACCTCGAGAGATTTGGCATGCTTCCTGTTCATCAATCTGCTTACAGGAACCACCATTCAACAGAAACTGCTACGGTTAAAGTCCTGGACGATCTTCTCCTGGCCATAGACAAGGCTAATGGAGCCGTGCTTATCTTCCTGGATTATACGGCTGCATTTGACACCATCGACCATACCCTGTTACTTCATCGCCTGGAAAATGACTTTTTCATCACCGGAACTGTGCTTGATTGGATACGCTCATATCTCCACAATCGCAGTCAACGTGTGATCATCAACGACACGCCTTCTGTAACATTTCCACTGATCTGCGGCGTTCCTCAAGGTTCCGTAATCGGCCCACTTCTCTTCGTTCTCTACACCAGCCCACTGTCTAAGGTCATTAACTCTCACCAGGGGATTCAACATGCGATGTACGCTGACGACACTCAGCTTTATATAACTCTTAAGCCTAACGGGAAGGATGATGCGACTCGGAAACTCAGCAGTTGCCTTGAAGACATTAGGTTCTGGTCTTCTAACAATAGACTTTGCCTTAATGAACGAAAATCTGAAATGATCCACATTACTTCCAAATTCAGAAACACAGACTCCTTCCCCGACTTGGTTACCGGAGATGGTTCACTGAAGGGTAGTGAATACGTTCGAGACCTGGGTGTTTTAATCGACAAAAATCTTACATTTCAACAGCACATTAAAAACGTATGTAAATCGGCATCTTTTGGAATCTTCAAAATTGGGAAAATTAGGAAACTACTTGACCGGCCCACAACTGCAAAATTAACCCATGCATTTGTATCCTCCCACCTTGATTATTGTAATTCAATTTGTTCTGGTCTTCCGCATTCGTCCCTACTTCCACTTCAAAGAATTCAGAATACTGCTGCAAGGCTTGTTACTCTCTCGAGAAAGTTTAGCACATAACCCCAATATTGCGTTCCCTTCATTGGCTTCCCATACACCATCGTATAACATTTAAAATTCTTCTTCTTACATACAAAATTATCCATGGCCAAGCCCCTAAATATCTTTCAGATTTGATTTCCTTACGTTCTTCTAGTTCTTTAAGACCTCTTCGGTCATCATCAACCTTGCAGTTAATCCTCGGACCTCGTACCGTTACAAAATATGGCGATCGACCTTTCTCAGTAAATGCCCCTATCCTTTGGAACAAATTACCAGCGCACTTTCATAATATTCATTCTCTCGACCAATTCAAGTATTTGCTGAAAACCCACCTTTTTAATTCATAAATAATATTCTGCAGTTGTGAGTCGGTCAAAGGAGGTGCACACCGTCTTATTTTTTGTTTGTTCGATCCTATAAGTTGTGTGTTTATTATAAGTTTTGGTAAATAATTGTTTAGTCAGAATATTGTGCGCTTAGAGACACCAGTATTAAGCGCCTTATAAATATTTAAGTAATATTGACTGCCTTCTGGGCAATACGACATATATCGCCCGAACCGAAGGTGAGGGTGATATATGACAAGTCATATTGCCCTGAATTAGGCAGTCAATATTACTATTATTAACCACATCAGACATCTAGAGCAAACAAGAAACTCTTACTATCTTATACTCTTAAATTATGTAGGCTACACAGGGTTTCCTAGCATTTTCCTAGCAAAAACATTGTCAAACCAGCACTGTTCATCCAGTGTTTGACAGATTTTCGATACATTGCAAACAGTTTGCCTAGGGTGTGATTGTTTCGTCACAATGGAGTTCGCGCAAAGTGCGCATTTTCTAATACACGATGCGCGATGTAAATTACAACTGGCACTACATTATTGCGCACTAGTTTAACACGCATTTTGCCATTGACTTTTCAGAGCGGGCTAAAATATTTGTCCATTGACTTACTGTATAACCTATATTGCCCGCCAAATTACACACAAATCCCATTGACTCTTCTGAGCGGGGTAAAATATTTGCGCATTGGTTTTCTGTATAACATTGCCCGCCAAATTACACACAAAATCCCATTGACTTTTTCTGAGCGGACTAACTTATTGTAATTTTGTTGACTTATCCATCAAACCTTGAGGGCAATAACATTTAAAAATTGCCCTGCTCAGATGTCTGATACGGTTAATAATGTTTATTATTATTATTATATTGTACGCATGCTTATTAGCTCATTATGCTCATTGTGCTATTTAAGACAATTGCATTACTTGGAATCAAAAACTGGTGTCATAAATGAATTCCTCATCATAGAAAACCCTGTAAAAGTCATCTTATCCATGTTTTCAGGCTTCCTGGATTAAGATTAGTAACATTATTACATATTGCACATACATGCTAATTGGATTATTAAGCTAATTAGGCTAATTATACTACATATACATGGAATATCTTCTCATGAATTAATGATTAATCTTTCAAAAGTGATTTACAATGTTGCATTGCACCATTTTTAGGCTTTATAGATAAACAATGACGATGAAGTCCATATATACTGTACATATTATGCTAATTAAGATATTTAAGACAATTGTATTACTTAAAAATAAAAATTGGTGCCATAAATGGATTCCTTGTCATAGAAAACCCTTGAAAAAGTCGTATTATCCGGTTTTCAGGCTTCCTGGATTGAGATTAGCAACATTATTACATATTGCACATATGCTATTTAGATAATTATGCTAATATGGCTATTAAAAAAGTTGCCCAAGGTTGCCAAGCTGGCAACCAAGCTGAATTTACTTCAATACCCATTTAGAACACATATCAACAAAAAAACCTTGTACTTATCAACTTTTCCAGGTCTGAAAAACTTCTACAGGACTATTACTAGGGGCCTCAAACATCAGTATGTACATACATGTAAAAAGTAAGCCAATTGATATTGAAATTGCCACAAGCTGTAATATACATGTATATGGAGCTATTTTTGCATTGAGTTGTAGTGTGTAAAGGCTCAAGTAATCCTGAAGGTAGTGTTTAAGGTTACACGCATGCCAAAGGTTTTTCTTCTTTTTTGTGCTCTTATTAGTATTACTATCAACTGCATTCCATTTCGGCATACTGTATATAAAATAGGTTCACAATCAGGGAATGTGACCTATCAAACTTTTGTACTTAGGGACTGAGAGGGTCGAAGGGAAGGTTCATGTAATTTTGTTGCCTGTAACTGGGTGCATTCATGTTACTAGGGGCCTCAAACATCAGTATGTACATACATGTGTACATGTGCAGAGTGAGACAATTGATATTGAAATTGCCACAAGCTGTAATGTACATGTGCATGTATATGGAGCTGTTTTTGCATTGAGTTGTAGTGTGTAGAGGCTTAAATATTCCAGAAGGCATTGTTTAAAGCTACACGCATGCCACAGGTTTTTCTTTTCTTTTGTTGTGCTCTAAGTATATCAACTGCACTCCATTTCGGAATACTGTATATAAACTAGGTTCACAATCAGGGAATGTGGCCTATCAAACTTTTGTACTTGGGGACTGAGAGGGTCGAAGGGAAGGTTCATGTGATTTGGTTGCCTGTAACTGGGTGCATTCCCCATGTTACTAGAGGCCTTTAAACATCAGTATGTACATACAGGTACAAAGTAAGATAATTGATATTGAAATTGCCACAAGCTGTGGTATATATGGAGCTGTTTTTGCAGTGAGTTGTAGTGTGTTAAGGCTTAATTATTCCTGAAGGCATTGTTTAAAGCTACACGCATGCCAAAGGTTTTTCTTCTTTTTTGTTTTTGTTGCTCTTATTAGTATTAATATCAAGTGCATTCCATCTCGGAATACTGTATGTATACTAGGTTCACAATCAGGGAATGTGACCTATCAAACTGTTGTACTTAGGGACTGAGAGGGGGGGGGGGAACTCTTGGAATATAAGACTGTGCAAATGTGCACAGCGTGTCAACTTTTGTTGTGGTGTGTGCTAAGATGTCTTTTGGGGGGCGTGTGTTTTGTATGCTTGAGTGTATGAATGTGGTGTGTGTGTTTGTGTGAGGGAGGGGGATCTGGGAGAACAAGTAAAATAACCTCCAGTTTTTTTTTTAGTTTTTTTTATTGTGTTATTTTGTTATTATAAGTGAATAATATGTACATTGTATATGTACAGATTGTATTTATACTGCATATGAGTTATTGTTTAATTATGTTTTTGTTTATGTATAAGCAATCAATATTGAAAACGATTTTATTTTATTGTATGTTTGTACTACACTATTGGAGGAATAAAAAAATAGAAAAAATTAAAAAAATTAAAAAAAGTGTTTGCGGTGTGTATAAGTGATGGATAGAGGAAGAGCGAGACAGAGAAAGACAGATAGAAACTGAGAGAGAGACAGACAGACATATATACGGAAATGAACATAACTTAGTTGATGTGCATGATCAGATGTGATCTGATGTGTATGTGCCTGATATATTTTCTGATTAGTCATTGCATAGGTAGAATATACCAGGGATTATATTTAAACTTAATCATTTGGATAGCTCCTGAAGTGTCTGGATATTTGCTAAACTCTGATTTAAAGATTTTCTATGTACATAAACTTAAATAACTATATATAACCAGAAATGAGGCTAAGACAAAGTTCAAGAGCATTATTTTTTCGACGGTATAAGAGAATGAGAGAGAGAGAAAGAGAGAGAAGGAGAGAGAAATGGAGAGATGTGTGTATGGGTAAGGGTTTGTGTGTACGTGTGTGCATTTGTGAGAGAGATATGGTGAGAAGAGAAAGAATGGAGCGAGAAATACAAGGAAAAAGATAGAAGAAAAAATAAAGCGAGAGAGAGAGAGAGAGAGAGAGAGAGAGAGAGCACAGTACGTGGGAGACGGTACCGGTCAGCATTAAAGGGAGATGAGTTCTTGTTTCAGACCGCAAATGCATTAAAAGTGCATGGCTATTGCTCTTATTCTTATTTATGACATTTATAGTGCTCTTTTAGGACCTGAAATTGCTATAAAGATAATTTTAGACCCCAAAATGTGTGAAATTTAGCGAATACGATTATACAAATTCAGCTCCACTTTTAAAAAATATGGTGAACGTTAATTGATTAATTAATTAATATTAACAATACACGGGCCTGCTGTTTGTGAGCATTATAGCAAACACGAAAAAGCCAACAAAAAGCCAACATCGGCATTAGCTGGAATAGAACGTATAAGGCGCTATTACGTTTTTTTTCTTCAACGGCTGGTTTAAATTTTCGAATATATTTGTTGGTATACAAATATTAGAAATGGTTATATTTATGGATATTTCAGCCGTCTTTGAACCGATTTTGAGCACACAAAGATGATTTTGTCATTTTAATTGTATGTTCTTTCAAATTTGATACTCAGTTTTTTATTATCTCACAAAAAAACTATTTTGTTTGGCGCCCTCTGCAACAGAACTCAACCATCCCTTTAAAGATTCTATGTCCCTTTTGCAGCCAACATCAAATTCTGTAGAACTTTGCAGGAACTATGAATATGTCATGTATGTCCTATCTGTGAAATTTAAATACTAGCAGTGTCCTAATATTCAAATTATGCAAGGAAACCTGTTTACTTGCTAGAATTCACTGTCAGACACTATTGAGTGAATGACTGCCTTTTTTCATCTTTGGTAATAACATACATAAAATGAGCTGTAAAGGGTACATGAGCATTTGTTTACATCAATAACCCACTTCTTGTAATGGCCAAAATTAAATTGATCGAATCTTTGCGTAGCATAAAACATACGACCATTCGGTACAATGGTCTGAAAATCTGACTGTTACTTACTGGCTCTATAGCTCCTAAGTCGATTCGACAAATAATAGTCATTATTTTCCCACTTAAAGACATTTTCAAGCCCCATTTTTTTTAGGGAAGTTCTAAATGCCGTTGGAATTTAACCTTTTCATTTTTTGGCCTGCAAATGGGACATAGAACCTTTAACGTATCAAATTCATGAAATTCTATCTGAGCGACAAGATAATCATATTTTATATAAACTTGCGAAGATATTTGTTTTAGTGTGATTGTCATTTTGATCTTCAAAAAATCGTCTGTAATGATTAGCGGTCAAAAACGTGGTAGGCAAATGAAATCATAATGAATTCAGTTTTAGAGGCCTTAAACAGAACTGTAAATAACTGATCTGTTTTGTTGTAGATGTCACTTGAACGACCTGGAGAATATCGTACCGTTCTTCGCGCTCGGCCTTCTCTTCGCACTCACCTCGGGGGCTTCAACGACCACCATCGTCTGGCATTACCGTATCTTCGTCATCGCTCGCCTTGTCCATACCATCGCGTACATCGGTGCCCTGCCGCAGCCGAGTCGTGGCCTGGGTTTCTTGGTTGGTCTCGTCGTCAACGTCTCAATGGCTGTGCAGATTTTAATGTACAACGCGAAGTTTTAAGTGAAGAACGCGTGATCGTCGATATCCACTAGACCACTTCAGAGATATATAGTACATGATCAAGTAACGACTCCTAAATATCATCCTTTCTTGCAAAATCAGAACCCTTATTTCAGAAAATGAAAATATTAATATATCAATACTTTTCAGGTTGTAATCTTAATGTTCAAATACTCCAATAACCTACTTCCTCCGGCATTCTTCAACCTGTTTGTTATAAACAACATCCATTCTTATCTGACACGAAACTCTCTCACAACTTTCATTTGATACACCCCAAATTACTAATCGCGCATAAATCTACCCGACACCATGGCCCTGACCATTGTTTAATCATGTACTATATTATTTTTTCTTCAACGCTGGCATGATGCGTAGATTATCAGCAACAGGTCACAATTTAATAAGCGCTCCAACAACATGCGCTCGTACTGGCTCTACTATATCCCTCCACCCTATCACTACCACCCAAGCTATACCTCTACCACCCTCCACCCTATCTCTACTGCCCTCCAGCCTACCTCTACCACCCCTCCACCCTACCTCTACCGCCCCTCCACCCTACCTCTACCACCCTTCCACCCTACCTCTACCACCACTCCATCAACCCTACCTCTACCACCCTTCCACCCTCCCTCTACCACCACTCCAACCTACCTCTACCACCCCTCCACCCTACCTCTACCCTCACTCCAACCTACCTCTACCGCCCATCCACCCTACCTCTTCCACCACTCCAACCTACCTCTACCACCCCTCCACCCTATCTCTCCTCTCTCCACCCTACCTCTACCACCCCTCCATCCTACCTCTACCACCCCACCCTACCTCTACCCCTGGTTTTACTCTGGTTTCTCCCTCCCGTTCTTTTCCACTCTTGTTTTTCTATCTCTCAACCCCAAACCTATCTCTCTCTCTCCCCACTCTCTCTTTCTCTACCCACTCTCTGTGTATGCATGCATACATGCATGGTGGGTGAGTGTGTGTGTGGATGTGTGCGGGTGTATGATATAACACACCCACATCCACACACGACCCCATCGTCATTTGTAGATTTATATCCACACGAATCAATTTCATATCCTCCCGAGAAGAGCATGAAGAATGTTAAACTTATAATAAATAATAACGTGACATTTAAGAAAGGAACACAAATGAGCCACTTGTGATTTTTGGGGTTGCAAATATTTATTTTCATGATCATTTACATATTAATCATCTCTAATAGCAATTGTATCCTTACCCCTTCCCGAAAGTAATGATGTTTCTTTTTTATCATCCAAGATTTTACCTGGAATACTGATTTATGGGCAAAGGAGATTTCGTTAAAGTGTCAAGCAAATAAACTACATCACACAATCGAAAGTGGTATTAACCAATTGTCAAGCGAAGGTTTAAATAGAGTTCTGTAAGTACACAGTTCTTCATTTTTAAATCAAAGTTTAAAAACATGCAGCCGGCTACTCTATCAACAGATCAAAGAACTTTGAACTAAAAACCGATTGATGTTAACGTGCACTTGATTATCATGTATTCCGTTCCGTTTTACCCAATCTCATTTCCTATCATTTGATAATCGTATAGAAGAAAAAGAAATACAAAGAAGCCCTGTATCATTGTAAGGAAATTCATTGTTAAGATAGGTTGTCATTCGTTGTCGTAAATGGTAAAAGTCTAAAGTCAATGTCATTTGATAAGCAGCAGTCCTCTAGTCCTGAGTGGAATCAGCTTTCTCGTCCGACTACACTTGGTTTGGGTTCGGAGCAGAAGGCCCGCTCTAAAAAGGAAAAAAAGGCAGGATATGTTTTAAGAAAAACAAAAAAAATAATAGCATAGTTACTAGTCTCTTTATAAACGACCGTTCCAGCTTCAGACAGAATTATGAAAAGATGTATCATGCTGTTATATACGCATATTGGACTCTTAACATGATATTACATCTTAGTAATCTGTGCATTTATGGTATGTGTTTGTCAAAATACAGCAGACGGTAGTACGAGGGCAATATACATTGAAACAGACTTTCTTTTAACAATCGAGAAACTTACGTTTTACCAAACGTTTAACCCTCATATAAGTATTTAATTATTATTGAAGTTTTATTTGAGAAACATCGATTGCTGACCAACAAGTTTCCACGGTAATATTTCTGAATGCATATTTTTAATGGGAAAACATATTGTATGTTCCGTTAATAACATCTTTATTATTCATTCCCTTACCAAGTTTTATCATTTTTAAAGTATGTGAAAATTGATTTTGTCGCGATTTACGTCTTTGGAGGATGCGACAAAATTATTAAAGCTTACATTATTGAACAAAGTCCCTAATTCAACCAGTGTACCTTTCATTCTAAAGTTGCGAGAAACACAAAAACAACTAATTTATAAGGGGTATGAATAATTTATTGATATTTCATAATAATTTAGTTGTTAACTGTGCCTCATTGACTAAAATTTACAAGTAAATATGATCCATTTTATATTTAATATACATACATGTATTTCATAATCTTAGTCTCTCCTCAAAATGATAATATATGTACATGTGTCGTGTTTTTTAATATTTTTTTATTATTTTTGTTGCTTAGCCTTGTTAACAACAATTTAACCTAATCTCACATTGAGGATTAGAACATTCCAAATTCTACTCAGGTTTTGCTCTCTTTCAAAACAGTTTTATGTTCTATAAAAAACACATAATCACAATTGTTTTCATAGCATGTACTATCTGTTATAAATGTAGATTATTTCACTTGTCAGAACTTTGACGATTAAACCTCAGACCAACAATTTACCACCTAGAATGTATTCCTTTAAATAAATAATTTCAGTCTTACCTGACACACTGACTGGTAATCCCGGCAGCAATCACCATACCTCATGCAAGCAGCATCACAATAGCAGGCCCCAGTGGGGTTGTAGGAATCGCATACACCCTCACATGAATCTCCTGCAGAAACAACAACAACATTATATTAATAATGATAATATTCGGGGTTAATTAGCGTGTAGTACATCTACGATATCTTTAAGCTCTCAATGGAAATGTAATTACTCTGGTTACTAGATTCAGGCTTTCCCCACAAGCACTGTGTGCACATTCTCCACTGCCCAGGGAGCACTCAAGCCAGGCGCCATTTTACCATCGTTCACAATGCTGAGCAAACTACAATGTCTTACAAAACCAGCGGGGACCAATTTATCACCTGGGTCAATATATACAAAATCCCTTGCTTAAAGCCACACTGTCCTACTTGTAGCTACTTGCTCCCTCTATATAGAAAACAATGCCTAATCGGTGACCATACGTCCCCCATGATCCTCTTTTTCTTATGTTATTGAGAGCTGAGTTGATGAGATAACCACCTGTCCAGTGACCTTGCAGGGTGCTCTAATCCCTCCTATAAACTAGTACAGATAATCTTTAAGTCCGTGCCGGGGATCAAACACACGTCTATCGCATCTCCAATCAAATTTAAACTATTCGACTACGATGTGAGTCGTGTGTGCGTGTGTGGAGGGGTGATATAATTTACACGATTTGTTTCCACTCTAACATCGTTCCCCTTTTCAGGTTTTGCTGAAAAAGGGTGTGATTATCTTCGACACTCCTACTTAAATAGGGTATAACCTTGCTGCATAGCCAAATAAAAAAAAAGAGGTGAATAATCTACTAACCTGCTGGAGGGGGTCCACTAGAAGGCGGCAGAGGGAAGGAGCCGTTGTTTGGTGGAGGAGGAGGAGGGGAAGAACCGTTGTTTGGTGGAGGAGGGGAAGAACCGTTGTTTGGTGGAGGAGGAGGAGGGGAAGAACCGTTGTTTGGAGGAGGAGGAGGAGGGGAAGAACCGTTGTTTGGTGGAGGAGGAGGAGGGGAAGAACCGTTGTTTGGTGGAGGAGGAGGAGGGGAAGAGCCGTTGTTTGGTGGAGGAGGAGGAGGGGAAGAGCCGTTATTTGTTGGAGGAGGAGGAGGGGAAGAACCGTTGTTTGGTGGAGGAGGAGGAGGGGAGGAACCGTTGTTAGGTGGAGGAGGAGGAGGTGAAGAACCGTTGTTTGGTGTAGGAGGTGGAGGGAAAGAACCGTTGTTTGGGTGTGAGTGGTTACCGGATCCATTTCCCGGAGGTGGGGTTGAAAAGTTAGAGGAAAAAAGCCCGCGCTTAACAATTCGACCGACACGTGAGTGGTTACCGGTTCCATTGCCTGGTCTTGGTGGAGGAGGAGCGGTGCCGTTGCTTGGGAGTGAGTGGTTACCGGTGCCATTACCAGGTCTTGGTGGAGGTGGGCCGGTGCCGTTGCTTGGGTTTGAGTGGTTACCGGTGCCATTACCTGGTCTTGGTGGAGGTGGGCCGGTGCCATAGCTTGGGTTTGAGTGGTTACCGGTTCCATTACCTGGTCTCGGTGGAGGTGGGCCGGTGCCGTTGCTTGGGTGTGAGTGGTTACCGGTTCCATTACCTGGTCTCGGTGGAGGTGGGCCTGTACCGTTTCCTGGTCTTGGTCTTGGTCCTGGTCTCGCTGGTCGATTGCCGTTTGCTATAATACGAGTTTAACAGAAAGAATATGGACCAAATTAAAAACAAAAATGCAACTTTAAATAAAGTGCATGATAAAGCTTCTAAGATTTCCCATACTGATGATTAAAACGCGTTCATACTTACGAGCCTGTGCTGCACAAACAGCAGCAAGGACCAGGATGACCAAGAGTCCGCTGAGAATGATTCGGCCTGCCATGATGATATTAATGATATCAGCTTGGAGTGGTCTTCGGTTGCTTGTGATCAGTATCTGGAAGGACACTGGCTATGGCTTTCATGGTTCCATCAGCCCTCTTTTTATACATTTTCTACCTTTGAATTCTTCAAGGTAGGTCCGAAAAGGTATACAATCCGGAATTGACATACGCGTTTGATTTCAAGGCGCAGTGTTTAACAAACCACAGGTGTTCACATGTACTTCTTTTAGATCATGACACGTTTACGCTACCGTCCCTTTTAACTTTTGCTAAGTAATCGATGTTTCCTCTCTTTGTCCATCTGTCCGTGTCCAGTTAGACTGTATGGTCTGATGGATTTTATTTCATTTATATCGGAGTGGTGTGTTTGTTTACGAACAAACGAATGTATACGTTTCACTTTTAGATTCAACAATTAACTTTTGAGAGGTCTTCAGATGCAATGGCGCTGTGTGGGCGTTGCGTGCCAAAAAATGGGGAAGTGATGCTGGCACCAGCGGATGGCACCGATCTTATTTGGCGGATACCAATGGAGTAGAGGGTGATGCTTGACTCTCCCTCTCCGTCTTTCCGTTTTTTATCTACTGAATTTCGATTAGGGAGCACGCACTCTTTAATGTTTTCCTTTTATTCTCATAATTGTACGTTTCCTAACACCTCGGGTGATAACTATATTCATATCCAATGCGAGATAATCGTGAAATTATTTTAACATCTTTCCATTGTTTTTTATTAGATAATAAATATCTTCATCGATAGAAGTAAGGATAGGAGGGGTATATTTTACAATATTCAGGCTTGTGTGCATTCCTCACTGAGGTATCATCATGTATATCAAATACGGCAACCTCCCCCTTCATTTGCATGCCCGTGTACACCCACTCACGTGCCAACAAACAGGTGTCGCTGACAATTTAGTGTGTGTTACCAATATATAGTTTGAAAGATAATCTTATCTCCTTGAAACTCTCTTAAGTCAACAGCAGGTCGCTCCAGTCGCACGATATGCTTATTATCCCAAAGTACATTCAACTTTAATCTCACTTATTCTCCCTTTCTACGTCTTTCTTGTCCATCTCTTCTGTGTTTTTTTGTATTCATGTTATTTTCTCGTCGCCTTTCACAATGAAGAGGTTAGACCTATTGGGAAAAATTGTGCGGAATGTTTGTACTGATCAGCTCTCCTGACAAACCAGCAATCGTGTCAATTTTTTAAATGTGGTAGCGTTGACAAAATCACATGTATAAGAACTACCCCCCCCCCCCGTTATTATATAACGTTCGTGTACAGATTTCTAATCACAAAGGCCATAGGCGACTGTACAAGTATTAAATATTGTCATTTGATATCGGAGACGACTCTGCCTAAAGCTCTAATTAGTGTAAATACAATTATTATAGTGAAATACATGACATACATTTTTTTTCTTCTGTCCCACTCTTTGCTCCTCTCTCATCTCTCTCTCTCTCTATAAATATATCTCCCTCTCTCTTTCTCTTTCTCTCTTAAATGGAACCTCCTAATGAACATCATTAATGATATTTACAAGATTGTTGATTGCTGCTTTATCGACTTGACAACGGCTTTTGACTTTCTCCGTTATCGATTACGCATGGCAATGAAAATATATGAATTTTCTAAAGTATCCGAATTCTCGTTTATATACTATTACCAAAAGAAAATCAAGTTGTTAACTTTTTTTTTGTATGTTCAAGGGGATGTACATGAAACATATTTTTATCAGAAATGTATTTTTTGGTATTAATGCTTTGGACGACTACAGTTAAAAATGGTAAATAAATAAATATATCCAGGCAAATTGCCTCCTCCCTCAAACCCTTTCTCATTTTCTCACATCATCCTTTTTCTCACTCTGTATTTCTTCTATATCTATATATTCTATATGAATAACGATAAATAAAGAATATTATCCCTCCCCCTCCCTAAGGGAAAAAGAAAAGGAAAATGACGAAAATACGAAGTGATTATGTTGATTAAAAATGTATTCAGTAAAATTCTAATCTTTAAAGCGTATCTGCCATAGTTTACAGGAGGGATTAGACTGCCCTGCAAGGTCACTGGACAGGTGGTTATCTCATCAACTCAGCTCTCAGTTAACATAAGAAAAAGAGGATCATGGGGGACCAATGGTCACCGATTAGGCATGGTTTGTTATATAGAGGGCGCAAGTAGCTACAAGTAGTGCAGTGGGCCTTTAATATGTAAATATCTATCCATCGAACCTAGGTCGGCGAATTACGAGACCAATGCTCTACCAACTGAGCTATCGCGCCTCCTCAAATCTAAAAAGTTATTAAATTGATATATATTATACGGTTATAATATGTATTTGAACTGTTGTTGTTAATATATATATATATGGACCTAGTTTGTATATTACTTTCTATTATGTTGAAAAATGCAGAAATAAAAAAATAATAAATAAAAAGTCAGATGTCCCACTTTGGACAATTTAGAAAAATCACTTACAAAGTGATTGCGCTGGTTCATGAATACCTTTCGTATGCCCACTTGAACAGAATAGGTCTAATTTTACCTGTGTATCATAAAAGAGAGGTGGCCACTACGACAAGTCAAGATAATTATTTACATTAATTTTTCCAAGAATTAACCTTCAAGTGTAAGTCATGTGGTTGTATTCTTTCAAATTTGAAGTTGAATTTTCAATAGCAAAGTAAGTCCTATAGGATTAAATTGAATTAGTAGAACACGGGGCTACAGGCTTTTAGCGGCAAAATTCGATTGCAATAAAGTTTTAAAGTTTAGTTTGATAGGTTAAACTGCAAACGAGTGTCGCCACGGTGGGTGGGGGGGGGGGGAGTTGCTTGCCATAAATATTATTATTTGAGACAGCTTGCAATATAAAACGGAGTCGTGTCTTCTTCTAGACATATAAACTTCCTCACATATACTCTCACCCTCTCTCTCTCTCTCTCACTCTCACTCTCTCTCTCTCACACACACACTCTCTCTCACACACACTCTCTCTCTCTATCACTCTCTCTCTCTCTCTCTCACACACACACACACACACACACTCTCTCTCTTTCTTTTTCTTTCTTCTCATTTCCCCCTTTGGTCAATTGATAGGGAGACACATGCCCCTACCCCCTCCGCATAACAAATTAGATCAGTTGCATCTCCCGACATCAGAAAATAAAATACAATTAAAATACAATAAATTCATAAATTAACATAGTCTTGAAAATGAGAAAATAGATCTCTTTATTTCGTATATTTCCCGAAGCTATGAAAGACATTTATTTTCCAGAAGTTCATGTAAAATAGTACTGTTTCCTTTCTATAAAGTCATATTACCTAACAGACCCTGCACAAACCTGGAATAGAAGACATTTATATATTTTGTTTCTAAAGAAGACATTTAGAAGACATATATAGTTGATAATAAAAGACTTACTTAAAGGAAGTTGACATAAGCCTGATATGCAAAGTAAGAGAGAGAGAGAGAGAGAAATAGAGGGAGGCAGATAGACAGACAGAGACACACACACATACAGGGAGAGAGAGAGAGAGAGAGAGAGAGAAAGAAGAAAGATGAAAAGATGGACGAAGACAAACACTGATTGTAAAGATACGCTTCATGAATCACGTACATGTATACCCAATGAAACCAAAAAGTATTAAAAAAATAACTTTAAACTCATCAAATCTTTTAGAATTATATCCAGTAAAGCTTTTCAGTAGCAATACTTATTCCTAAGAGTTGCAATCACCACATACCACAAAAAATATATAACCATTTTTCATCAAGATCTACGAAAGACATTAATAAAATAACAGGATTCTACTTTAGTTTATTAGAATTGATTTCTGTTCAAGATACTCATTTCCCCCTTTAAAAGTAAATACAATAGCGAACAAACTGAGTAAAAAAATGTTCTATTAAGTGTTTGCAGAAACACAATACTCTGGATTATTTGAACCAACGAGAATGGTCGCACTCTTAAAAGCAGTGCATAAATGACGCCAAGTAGAAAGGGTCATCATAATTGAAAGTAGGTTTCTGAGATTTTAGGGCAGCTCGATAATTTAAACATTCAACCAATTGCTCTAAGGCGAAATAATGCCGTCAATGTTTGCAGGGAAATGTTAATTTTCTAAGAAGTAACGTGAGAGCTGCAATTTGTTTGGAAAGACTTTTATTTACAAGATGGATGACATGGATGACAATTGATAACCACCCTTTCTCCGACCGGGTCACCATATATTCTTCTTTGCCTTACCGAGCACCACAGAGGCATACATATGAAGAAAAAAAAACTTTGAGTGATGTCCTCTTGGTTGCTTATCCCTCTTATTTGCCTATCAAAAGTCCACAGCCAACAAATAACATACATATAAATGTATGTAAATGATTCTGTGAAACATCTATAAACTTTCAACAAAATCAGAATGAGATTATCCCTCATGTGTCGAGTAATATTGTTTTTCTTTGAAGAAGAACAAATATTTAGAAAACCAATATTATGTCAGACGTACGGACAAATGAAGATTGTGCATTATACGATGTATCTTTGTAGGAAGATAGCGGGAATGTTTTGGACCTTTGATGGAAGTTCGGGGTAAATAACCAAGAGGACCTTGCTTAAAGGTTGTTTATAGGTGGGTTAACAAAGACTGTAAACGAATAACTGATCCTGTTCCTGGACTAGTCGGCCTAGACCTCACGAGGAGCCTGGCTCTGCTTGTAGCGGGTCCATCGGTCTTGCCCGATACTGTGTAAACAAAACAAACAAACAACCACACACAAGAAGGTTATAGATAGCAAATATATGGACGTGATGGTGACAAAGCACGGATACTAATAATAATAATAATCCGTTTTTGTTATATAGCGCTCAATACACCGATCCAACGATGTGCCTAAGCGCTTTACAGATATGGTGAAAGAAAAATACAAGTCTTGAAATCATATTTATGGGAACTTATGAAATGCGAAAATCGATAATCGGAACAACTTATATTGGGAAGGCTCACAAGGCGTAAAGCTTTTGCTCATCGTAAACTTAGACGGGTAAGTATATATTATATACAACATGTAAGTATGCATGTACTTCAATTCAGAACTGAAAACATTAAATGAAGTGAAGTAAGAAATCAAATGTAATTTCCATTTGCCGAAATATCTCACTTCTTACTCCTGACTTACTGAAAATTGCTAAGACTTTTGCCACTCAAAATATCCAATATGTGTGCTTTTTTATTTGTGATAAAGACAATTTATTAGAACAGCGAATTGAAATTCATATAATTTCAAGATAATTTGAGATTTATTCAAAATTGTATTAAATTTAATGTTATTTTAATGAAAAATGGAATGAGGATTTTAGCATGTGGCATAGCCCCAGATACACCAACGATGAGGGTGGCTAGTCACAAATTACTTGGTGACGCGATCGAAAAGATTTTCGAAGAATCAACTCATACATTCAAATAGTTTGCACATCAGTAATTGAAACATGCGAAAAATGTAGTACAGTCGAAATCTAAATGTGATTTCTACGGTCAATATAATGAGGTATAAGAACTGCCTTCAAGTAAATGATCTGTGTTTTTCTAGACAAGTCATGCTACTCTCCGCCCAGATAGAAAATGGAGACCCAATATGCTTTGAATGCGAGTTACTCTGGCGGCTCAGTGACTGATATGAGCCGTTTATAAACAGCCATTAATTATATTATTAAATTGATTTCTTGAGAGTGTTTACAATCGGTATTGGACTTTTCTTACCTTGTAGCCTTCTTGATATCGACGCAGGTTGAGACCCGTTGAGTGTTGGTCCAGGTAGTATAGAGAACCTCCTCTCCACCACATAGGTGACACTGTCCAGACCAACTGCTCGTAGACTTGCCGTTGTCAGTGGTTACGACAAACCCGAAGGAAGGAAAGTCACAGGCCTGGTCGGCATATCCCACCATCACATTCGGGGCTGGAATATGAAAAAATTGTATTTTTTTTAAATCGATCTCTGCCTTCTTAACGATGAAATTGATATTTTCAACTTATTTCATAGTCATTTCATTTCCAGGAACACAACTTCAAATGATAGCATAGATAGACAATGGGAGCATACAAAAATGAATAATAATAATAGCAATACTAATAATAATAAGAAACAAGAACAACAACCAATGACTACCCCCACAGAATGTAGACTTTTGTTTAAGGTTAAGGCCTCTGCTCATTGATTATTGTTTAAAAATATATATACTTGAAATAACACATTGAAGAACACAATATGGTGTAATTCAGAATATAAAGCAAATTTTGATAATGTAGTCACAGTATAAGAACTATGCAATATTTCACAAAATATGTTTTAAAACTTATGTTGCACAATATATTGAATAATAATTTGTAAAAACATGATATTTAGGGTATTGTATATGGCATGCCTCCGCCGCATAATGGGGGTGACAAGACGAGACAAGCTCCGAAACACGCACATCAAAGAATCCCTCAACCTCGAACAAGATGTCATGGACAAAATCTCGACTAAAAGACTCAAATATTTTGGCCACGTCCTACGAATGAAACGCACAAGATACCCCAAAATTGCTGTTGACGGAAACGTCGCAGGAAATCAACCCAGAGGCCGTCCACCCAAAAGATGGCTAGAATGCATCTCAGAGGACTGCAAAGCAAGATCCATACCAAGGCTGATATATGCATCAAGATTGGCTGCAGACAGAAAGACTTGGCATACCATCACCATACAGAAGCCATCACGAGGCCCCAGGCCTGCGTGGACGGCATATTAAGTCAAGTAAGTCAAGTATTGTATACATATTTTTCGTCAGATCCAATAGACAAAAGTGACAGGCACCTCTCAGATTGCATTCAACCTTGAATCTTCTAGAATCTTGCTAACTTACCATTTTAGAAGACCAAAGTTGTGGGAGTATTCACTGAGTATCAAACCAAACGAATTAGGACTGATATTCAATCAATCAATCGATCAATCAGTCAAATCAACCAAACAAATCATCTGTGTATTAGGTAGTATTCAATCTAGAATCTTCCCGAATCCTGTTTACTTACCCATATAGCCAGTAAGAAGGCCAATGTTGCTGGAGTAGTGACCGAGTATCATACCCGTTGAGGTAAGAGTGACAGTCACACGGTCGTTGCATTCGTTGTACCACTCACCCTCAAGATCACAGAATCCAACTGTTTTAAATCATTTAAAAGAATTGAAATTAGTCGATACTTCAAAGAAGATTTGACTGCCTGTATTGCTTAAGTTGGTAACTTTTTTAATTGGTTAAAATTCTTTTTTCCGAAGGTTCATATTTCTGGAGGTCTGTCATTTTGAAAGAGCATTACTACGAAAGTTTGTTATTCCGACAATACCAAGGATTGGTAATTCTGAAAATGAAATGGACTACCTAGTCCCGAGAATGACATGGGCTTGTAATTCCCCCCAAAATTGAAAGTTCATAATTCCATTATTGTAATAGAACCCTGTATCATTTTTTCGGAATTACGAACTTTCAGAATGGTGAACCAATTCACTTTCGAAATTATGGACCCTATTTCAGTTGAGAATTACCAATTTGCGAAATAATGATACGAAAAGCTGTCCCTTGGTCTATAAACTAGTTAAGAAGAAATCGTAGCGGAACGTTTTTAGATGTTTTGAAGAATCCAAGTCCGTACTATTTCTTATAAATGCAGGGCGTGGGGCAACGGATTTGAATGATTTTAAGCCAGTCTGTTTTCGGGATTTGGGAGTAAGAAGAGAAGGAGCTAGATCGAACTGAATGTGACATGCTCTGCTGCTCAAAGATTGAAGGGGTGTACAGAAGAAATGTAGTTGACATAGATATAAAGGACAAACCTTCTTCGCAGTTGATTCCAGAGAAACCTTGTCGGCATTGACAGGTATACCGGGCAATTCCATTGATACATGTAGCTCCATTCTGACAGGGGAGACTGGTACACTCGTTAATATCTGCAGAAAGATTGTGAGAAAGAGAGGGAGAGGGAGAGAGAGAGAGAGAGAGCAAGAGAAATAGATAGAGTGAGAGGGAATAGAAAGGGGAAGTGAACGAGGAAGAGATATATGCAGAGAGGGGAGAAGTATAGAAAGAATGAGAGAGGGAGAGGGACAGAGAGAGACAGACAGAGACAGAGAAAAAAGGAAAGAAAGAGACAGACAGACACAAAGTTAGAATAATTTATGACGTTTGAATGATGTTATACTTTTTAGCAGAGTTTTCCAATCATCACAAAATTTATGAAGGATCAACATTATACAATGACAACAACACAAATGATCCCCCAAGTCACATATTTGTGTTATATTTAATGAAAAAAGGAGAATTATATTGATGCCGATAATGGGAATCCAAGCGTAACTGGTCTATTCGTGTACGTACCTATTTCGCAATTATCTCCAGCGAAACCTGGGGGGCATTCACATATGTAATCCAACCCAGCGTTGACACACGTTGCTCCGTTATAACATGGCGAACTTCCACATGGGTTCAGGGCTAAAAAGAAAAGACAAAAAGCCCTTAAGCAACTTACAATTGAAGAAAACAAATCGACAATAAAAACAACCAAAACCCTCACTCCGGACACTACATCCCGGACAACTACTTCGAGGAAAACTACTCCTGGATATTGTCGGCCTCGTAGGTTGTCGCCTCGTGAACCTTGTGGTCTGATTCGTGGGCTGTCGGTCTTCTCGGACGATGTGTAAGGGTAGGCCTACATGGGGGTTTACTCAATTTTGTTGCCACTCTTTCCATAAATATCTTGCCAATTTCGATATCACGTAAGTTATGTATTAACATCGATGTCATGCACAAGTGGTCATGTAGACTGTTCATGTTGTTCACTGTCATGCCATTATCTTGTTTTCATAGATGTCCTTCTTCTCATTCTCCTTCTTCTCATTCTCCTTCTTCTTCTTCTTCTTCTTTTTTGTCTTCTCTCTTTCTTTCTTTACTATGAATTATATTACTCCTTGGACATTTCGTAAATATGGTACTGCTTTTCTGTTTCTTTTCCCCTGAATAAGAATCAGACTTGTTAATGTCAGTCTTTACAGGAGCGTCAGCATGTACAAGTTTGAATACTTACAGATCT
Source organism: Strongylocentrotus droebachiensis (assembly GCA_035222895.1). Lineage (NCBI taxonomy): Eukaryota > Metazoa > Echinodermata > Echinoidea > Camarodonta > Strongylocentrotidae > Strongylocentrotus > Strongylocentrotus droebachiensis. Next base: position 70,940 of record JAVYIG010001036.1, read on the forward strand.
CGCAAATGTCTCCGGCATACTGTGATGCACACTGACACAACCATTGGTTAATTCCGTCAATACAGGTGGCTCCATTAAGGCAGGGCATACTCAGACACTCGTTGATATCTGAACAAAAAAGTTTAAAATTAGTCACATAAAATTAAACAAGGATCGGGAGTTAACCAGACTGACTTGATAAATGATGAGACAATGGTTATAATGAGTTATTTCTCCACGATGCCTAGCCTTAACTGTAACATTAACCATGTTAAAATGAAACAGAATAATCCAGTAAACCCATGTATGAATGTTTCTCTGCCAAACCCATAAATCTGGTAGGAACAATGGCATCTGTATGGAAGGACTTCACGTTTTATATAAAATATCAGTTGTTACTATGTCGGGCCAGCCTCTGACGAAATCACTCCATAAACTCAATTGTTAAATCACCATTAATAGGGGCCATGGAGTGCCCACCTTTTCGGAATGGATGATTAACACTTTGAACATTCTGGATCCATTACTATTAAGATTGAATCTAGCATGTTAAAATCATTAATCTGACATTTTGAAAAAGTTGTCACTTTTCGGCTCTTTTAAAGCCCCATTGCACTACTTGTAGCTGATTGCGCCCTCTGTATAGCAAACAATGCCTAATCCGTGACCATTGGTCCCCCATGGTCCCCTTTTTTCCTTATGTTAATTGAGAGCTGATTTGATGAGATAACCACCTGTCAGTGACCATGCAGGGAGCTCTAATCCCTCCTTGCCAAACTAGAGCAGATAGGCTTTAAATGGTGATTTGACATTTTAGTTTCTATAGTATAGTTATGACGAAATATAAAAACCAGAACCCCAGAGCAATGGTTGCCGCAGGAAATGCCTGGACACCGACGGACAAGAAGGACCTACTAGTTTGGCAGTTCACGTCAGTCCATCCGGCCACACAGTCACACGTGTACCCGAAGTTGTCTGCCGTACAGGTGCCTCCATTCACACACGGGTTGCTGCTGCAGAAATCAAGCTCTGTGGGTGAGACATGAGATCATGAATAACTATTGAGAAAGAATAATAGATCAATCGAAAATAGAAAATACACGAAGTTTAAAACGGTAATTCGTACCTGATATTGAGTTGGTTTGTTACGAGTAGAAAATAACAGACAAAGGCTACTAACCTTGATTTCCTGATCTTTCTATGCTCATTACTCAGCCAGTATACATTTTTATACCAAAATCGTTTGGCAAATGACATTTATTTGTAATCTTGAACATTCAGTGTAAGTTTCGTTTGTTCTGTGAGAATTCATTTTCTTTTTTTACCAGAACTCACCTTTATCTTTAAACTTGATTATCGAATTTCAAAGGCGTAATCGGTCGCACGCAAATTGGAAAGTCTGTGACCTATACATATAGTTTTAATCACCTTATCCATTCGCTTTGTAATGAAAATACTATAATTTTTCGTGCCATAAATTTCCATAGATAATGTGCATTATATGTACATTTGGCAAAGGCTAGCACTACGTCAGAATGCTAGCATCCATCCTTTCTATGGTACTAATAACATTTAAGTATTCAAATGTGATTAAGTATATTGATCAAAAACTTAACGGGCTGTTTTAAATTGTTACTGCGCCATTGTAAGGTTCGCAAAATTCAAAATGTACTGGACAAGGCTATTGAAAATACCCAAAACGTCAGTCACACCACCAAAGAGGGAAGAAACCTACCGAACTCAAGGCATGTGGGTAATGAAAACTTCTGTTCAGTTTTTACTCGGTCTGGAATTGGTGTCGTTGGTGTGACTGAGGTATTGAGAGGATTGTTAGAGCGGTGTTAATAAACACTAATGTGTTGTGTTAGCGGTACATACTAATTTCACAAAGATCGCCAGTATATCCGGCAGGGCAAGTACATTCGAAGTCGTTCATCAAGTCAATACAAGTACCACCATTAAGACAAGGTTCCAACACGCAATCCAAGGTTTCTATGAGGAAAAAAGGTAGAGATAATGGCAGCCATATCAATAGTTTTAGTAGTAGTAGTAGTAGTAGTAGTGGTGATGGTAGTAGTAGTAGTAGTAGTAGAAGTAGTGGTAGTAATAGTAGTAGTAGTAGTAGTAGTAGTAGTAGTAGTAGTTGTCATAGTAGTAGTAGTAGTAGTAGTAGTAGTAGTTGTCATAGTAGTAGTAGTAGTAGTAGTAGTAGTAGTAGAAGTAGTAGAAATAGTAGTAGTAGTAGTAGTAGTAGTAGTAGTAGTAGTAGTGGTAGTAATAGTAGTAGTAGTAGTAGTAGTAGTTGTCATAGTAGTAGTAGTAGTAGTAGTAGTAGTAGTAGTAGAAGTAGTAGAAATAGAAGTAGTAGTAGTAGTAATAGTAGTAGTAGTAGTAGTAGTTGTCATAGTAGTAGTAGTAGTAGTAGTAGTAGTAGTAGTAGAAGTAGTAGAAATAGAAGTAGTAGTAGTAGTAATAGTAGTAGTAGTAGTAGTAGTAGTAGTTGTCATAGTAGTAGTAGTAGTAGTAGTAGTAGTAGTAGTAGAAGTAGTAGAAATAGAAGTAGTAGTAGTAGTAGTAATAGGGGAAAGAGAAGCGGATGAATAAGTATAAGAGAAAAAGAAGGAGAAGAAGAAGAAGAGAGGAGGACACGAAGAAGAAGTAGAAGGAGAGGAAGAGGAAGAAGTATGAGGTGGAAGAGAAGAAGAAGAAGGTCAAGAAGATGGAGGTATAATGATGATGATGAGGATGATGATGGTGAAAAGGATGAACTATACGCAAATCGATTTTGTCCAATTATTTGCCTTGTCTGTGTGGCAAGTGCATTGCGATGGCCTGCTTGAAAAGAAAACTTTATATTCTGGTCCATCAATAGTTAATTTACCTCAATTTGCTTAGCAGCCTGGAAACCCCGTATCATAAATCCTGATATAACAAAAGTTATAATATTGTTATAAGCTACTAAAATCATTGTAATTGATTGGCTGTGAGAAAATCTGATGTTGAAAAAAGACACTTTCTATTGACAAAACGTTTTATAAAATAGGGCCCAGATCCGCTTACAATAGGGACTTTTAGATTCTGCTCGACGAGAACGTGGGCAATGTGACGTCTATTTAAGGCACTGGCAGTGACGTCACATTGCCTTAAAAGGGCAGTCCACGTTCTCGTCGTGCAGAATCTAAAAGTCCCTATTAATACACGAGTAATCCCCGAATGCTCAAAACAACTAATGACTGATTGGAAGAAAAAAAAGACCAACTAACCTGCCAAAACTCTGAACGAGTAACCAGGGCTTATAACATTTTTGTCAGTAACGACACTTATCCATGCTCGTGACCCGCTGATGGTAACGATGTTATTGGGAAAATCCGGATTGTTGATCGGGGATCTGCTATTGTCAAAGATCTCGATGTCGTCGGTGTTCACCCTGAATTCATCAACCGTCGGACCAAAACCGACAACCACCTCGTCTTTGGCTGTTTCGACGTCGAAACTGAGGAACTCGATTTCGATGTAAGCAGCGTTGGGGATAGCGACGAGGTAAAAACAGTTTAACCGATGGGGGAGGTTCACATATGACCGCTCTCGGTTTGTCTCGTAGATGTGGCCACCGGGACAAACAGCTGTAGAATGATAGACAAAATGTTTTTATTACTACCTCGATGATAAAATAATAATAATAAACCCCATGAGGGCGTTAGTAAAATTATATGGAACAACTCGACACCCGAGGTGGTGGCAGGGGGATTTTGACTGCTTCGAAGGTACCAGTATTATACTAACACCGACCATATATTATGTATTACTTGTTATATAAAATGGTTACGAGGATCCTTGTCATTTGATTAATCAACTTCATCATTAAATTCCATAGGTCTCGAGTCAACTGAATGCTTAAAACAAACACATTTTATCTTTGATTATTCAAAGTAGATACATATATTTTTTTTCATTTTACGCATGGATCTAGTATAATTATCCTGAGGGCTTTAAATCAAAAGTTAAGGAGCCAAACAGCTAAATGTGGGCAATAAAAAAAGTAAAACAGTGAAAGGTTTAAAAAAATAGTAACCCAAAGTAATAGAAATGCTTCATGAACAGCTATTGTTCCCCCTTTTGAAAAAGAACAGTTCCTCTTCGGTATGAGATAGAATGCACCCTTTTTGCGCAGACTATTAATTATTATATGATTTTCGTGATCATTTATTGAGTATTCATATCTGTGGGTTGTAAACATTGGCACTAAACGTGTTTGTTCTGCTCATGTGCAGTACAGTAGTACAAATGCTGGGGCCGTTTCACGAAACCGTCATAAGTCTAATTTCTTGGACATCCATCTCATTGAAACATGTATGTATTTACGCGTTACTATGGGAAGTCCAGGAACTTAGAATTGGTTTTGGACACTGGGTACTTACATCCACCTGCCAGTATGTTGCAGTCAGGGCCGTTATAAAATGGCCCAGTCGCTTCTGGGCACTGACATATATATTGGTCAGACGAAGGTTCACACGTCCCCCTGTCACACGGATCTGGATCGCATCCTGTCATACAAAGAAGTAAGAGACAATTTATTAGATCACGAGAATAAGGTTCAAGAGAAGGAAGAATTGTGGTACTTTGGCCTTATCATGTAGAGAATGATGACAGTATTGAAATAATCATTAAACAAGGGTGTACTGAAAGCCAAAGGAGGCAAGGAACACAAAAGTTTAGATAGATGGACCGATGAAATTAAAAGGCCATCGTATAGCTCAAGACAGAATACTCTGGAGAACCATCATCAACACGGTAACAAACGCTCAGCTATGACTCGAAGACCACGTCGATGATGAATTGTGGTAGAGATTTTCTTTTTAAGTGTGAGCTTTTTCTTTTTTGTAATGTCAGTTTGAAGGAAAGTCACATTAGAAACCTCCCCTGAAAAGAACTGCTCTTCAAATGCCATCGTGACTATGACACACAAAAACTGAGGTGTTTAAATGGAAGAAACTGTGTGCAGTGCATGTAATTTTCATTCGTTCATCCAGATTGGGTCAATTTCTCATCAATATGATGATTCCGCAATGGATAAGGATATACCATTACTATGATTTCACACTAATGACCTCATCACAAAGGTTGGATTGCCCTCTGAAGTATGTAGGCCCCAACAGGAGGCTGTGTCGCTTGCATTATTTAAGCCTGCATTATGAAAGGATATGTTGATCAAGTTGCTGTGCCATTTGCAGTTCACAGTACCTTCTGCCAGCAAAGTCCTATTACGATTTGAAATTAATGAACCGTAAACACAATGAAGTCTTTGCGAGTAATGTAGTGAATCGAGAGAAAAAAATATATATCCATGTAATTTGAAAGCTAAGTAATCACTAAACTAATCACTAAACACTGGGGGCAGTATCTCTCTAAACGCACGTTCACATATGACGCGGTAAACCGCCGCAAACCGCCGCAGTTTTTCGTCTTTTTAACCTGTAAATGAATGGCAACAAAAGGGATGGCAACAGCGCGACACACGACGTGTATATAAGGTACAGACGACGTGTGAAGGTGGCGCGTATTACACTGTGCGTCACCATAAATAACCGCCGCGGTTTTACCGCTTCATGTCTGAAGGAGACTTAATGCCCCGTAATATTGCTGTCGACACATTTATGCAGGCGCGGATCCAGGATTTCTTAGGGGGGGGGGGGCCCAAATTTGAAATTATGCGAGCCAAATATTAGTACGTAATGGTGACCAACAGTGACGTAATGCGGGGGGGGGGTCGGTGCAGGGAGGGGCGAGTTTTCCCCTTCCTCCTCCGCGAACGCGGAAGTTTTGACGTTTCATTAAATTATTAGAGAAAGATGACGATTCGTTGTACCGTTCTCAAAAATAATTCTCGTCTGAATTAAGTTTTTCCCCTCCCGCGCGAAGCGCGAAATTTTTTTCGATTTATTAAATTATTACGATTCTTTGGAGAGTTCTCGACTCTTAATCCTCGTCTGAATTCAGGTTCCCCCTCTCCCGCGCTTCGCGCGGAAGCTTTTTAAGTTTCCTTTAATCATTAGAGAAAGAAGACGATTCGTTATACCGTTCTCGAAAATAATCCTCGTCGGAATTTAGTTTCCCCTACATCCCGCGCGAGGTAACATTAAATCATTAAAGATTCGTATTACCGTTCTCGCCTCTGAATTCAGGTTCCCCCCCCCCCCCCTCCCGCGCTTTGCGCGGAATCTTTGACATTTCACAAGAAAAATTTACGATTTATTAAATTATTACGATTCTTTGGAGAGCTCTCGACTCTTAATCCTCGTCTGAATTCAGGTTTCCCCCCCCGCGCGGAAGCTTTTTAAGTTTCCTTTAATCATTAGAGAAAGAAGACGACTCGTTGTACCGTTTTCGACACTAATCCTCGTCTGAAATCAGTTTTCCCCATTCCGCGCGAAGCGTGGAAGCTTTACGATTCATTAAATCATTAGAGAAAGAAGACGATTCGTTATACTGTTCTCGAAAATAATCCTCGTCGGAATTAAGTTTCCCCTACATCCCGCGCAAAGCGCGGAAGGTAACATTAAATCATTAAAGAATCGTATTACCGTTCTCGCCTCTGAATCCTCGTCTGAATTCAGGTCCCCCCCCCCTATCGCGCGAAGCGCGGAAGCTTTTACGTTTCATTAAATCATTAGAGAAAGAAGACGATTCGTTGTACCGTTCTCGACTCTTAATCCTCGTCTGAATTCAGTGCCCCCCCTCCCCTCTTGAGCGAAGTTTTGACGTTTCATTAAATCATTAGAGAAAGAAGACGATTCGTTGTACCGTTCTCGACTCTTAATCCTCGTCTGAATTCAGTGCCCCCCCCCCCCCCCTCCCGCGCGAAGCGCGGAAGCTTTTACGTTTCATAATGTTATAAGAGAAAAAAGACGATTGGCTGTACAGTTCTCGACTATTAATCCTCGTCTGAATTCAGGTTCCCCCCTGCCGCGGGGCGCGAAGCGCGGAAGTTTTTAATTTTCATGAAATCATTAGAGAAAGAAGACGATTCGTTGTACCGTTCTCGAAAATAATCCTCGTCGGAATTTAGTTTTCCCTCCATCCCGCACGAAGCGCGGAAGCTTTTACGTTTCATTAAATAATTAAAGATTCGTATTACCGTCTCGCCTCTGAATTCAGGTTCCCCACTCCCGCGCTTCGCGCGGAAGCTTTGACGTTTCACAAGATTATGATAGAAAGAAGACGATTCGCTGTACCGTTCTCGATTCTTAATCCTTGTCTGAATTCAGTCCCCCCCCCCCTCCCCTCTTGAGCGAAGTTTTGACGTTTCATTAAATTATTAGAGAAAGAAGACGATGCGTTGTACCGTTCTCTATACTCTTAATCCTTTTTTCAAAGGTGTTCTTTGTCTGCTCCTTTTTCTTCCATGCCTCTTCCGATTTGGGGGGACCGCCTCCCCCCCCCCCCCCCCCCCTCTGGCTACGCACCTGCGGTCAGATAACACATTTTGATACCTTGTCGACCCCGCAAGCTCAGGGGTTTAAGGCATTAAATTGCGGTCAGATAAGCATTCAGGGGCCCGTGTTAGGGCCCCTGGTGGGGTCGAGGCGGCTGAGCCGGCCCCGGAAGCTCAGGGGTTTTAGGTGTTTAATTAAGGTCAGATGAGCATTTTTTGTTATACCTTATTATTTTATGACACTGGCAGGTCACTATTTGGCGTGGGTTCCAGGGGGCGGAGCCCCAAAAAATCAGGTGTTTTAGGCATTAAATTACCGTCAGATGAGCATCTAAGGGCCAGCCGTAGGGTCCTAGGTGGAATCCAGGGGCAGAGCCCCTGGGAGCTTAGGGGTTTTAGGCATTTAATCACGGTCAGATGTGCATGTTTAGATGCCTCATTATTTTTTAACACTGGCAGTTAACTATTGTTTCTTTCTTGCTCTCATTCTATTTATTTCTCTTTAATATACTTTTTCAAAAAAGTGGGGGGGGGGGGGGGAAGGAGTTCGAGGCTCCCGATCCCCGCCCCACCTCGGGCCTGACATGTAGGAATCTCAAGAATCATATTTCTTGCCTGGCTGTAAATTTAGTAATTTGTCATTCTCCAACAAACACATACAAACGTATTTACTAAAAATGAGGAAAAATCTCGGAAATTATGTCATTTCTCACCCTTTCCTTCCTTCTCTCTTATTTTTTTGATTGGGGGGGGGGGGGGGTCAACAGCCTGGGAGGCAAGGCCCTTTCGGCCCCCCGATCTCCTTCCTCCCCCTTTTCTTTTTTTTCTTCCTCTTCTTTCTTTCCCTTCTCTCCTCTTTCCCTTTCCCTTCTTTTCCTTTCTTCTCTCTTTTTTTTTTTTTTTTTTTTTTTTTTTTTGCGGGGGGGGGGGGGGCCAAGGCCCGCTCGGCCCCCCCCCCCTGGATCCGCGCCTGCATTTATGATGGTTGGTTGCAAATCTGAAATGGTTTGGACTTCTTCTATCATTGGTTGTTAGCTAATGAAATTGAGAACTCCTTTGCTGTAGCTATATAAGGCGTACCCAAAACAATCCTGTCCATTTAACATTTTACGCCTTCTTCCTGAACCACGGCAGGAAGATCAGTCGAGTCATGCCTGATGCAACTGAATATGGGCATTCCAGTCGCTTTCTTTGTGTTTGTATACATTCATCTTGTCTTTTTGTGGAACGGAAAAAAATAATAACCGAAACTACTTCCTCCTCCAATTTAAACTGTCAATATTATTCTCGATATTATTTATGTCCTTATGTATTCACAATTATTACTTGAGTTATGGAAGAAAAAAAATGTTACTTTGAACTGAACACAAATGGCGATGATGCTTTTAGACAAGATTTGCTCTTGGGGGGGATGTCTGACACCCCCACCCTACCATTTACAATATTCTTATGACGCCAAAGTCGAGGATAAAATGTTTGTTGACTGTTGACGGTGTTTTCAAATCATTAAAAAATGGGTTCGTGTTCCCAAAATCTCCGGTAAAGGGGTACTTTTCGCGCGACAAAGTCCGGATTGAGAATTGTAAAAAAAAGGGGGTGTATTTGACTTTTCACCCGGAGATTTCTTTAAAAAGGGGGTGTTTTTTCTCTCTCTCTCTTTGAAATTTTTAGAAAATTTTAAAAAGGAGGTTATAAAATAATGAAAGGGGGTGTTTTTTCTTTCTCTCTCTCTCTCTCTCTCTTTGGACTCCTGAGAAATTTAAAAAGGGGGTTATAATATCTTTTTGAATATCATAGATAGGGTGTTACATTGAGCAGTGATTCGGATTTAGGGGGGATCTCCAAGGCAGGAAAAGCCCGCGAAAGGGGAGTTCAGAAATGTTGGCAGCCCTGAGATAGGGTGTGCTTTCTTAGGGAGGAAACAGGAATAGGCGTACCCTAAATAACACTGATTTGGGGGGATCTGTGCCCTTCATAGGCACAAAATTCATGATCCTGATTGGTTGAGAATCTGGGGCCTTGTTTCACAAAACTTGTTAGCAATAAAGAGATATAATGATTGTTATAAGCTACTGAAATCCTTATATTTCACTGGAGACGAGCAGATGTTTTTTCATATATCTGGGGCGGATGTTATTGATAACAAAGTGCAAATCGGGACTGGACAACTTGTAGCTACTTGCGCCCTCTATAATTATAACAAACAACCACTTATCAGTGACCACGCAGGGAGGTCTAATCCCTCCTGGCCAAACTAGTGCAGATAGGCTTTAAAGAAACAGGTCGCAGGTTAGTTTAAACGCAACTACTTATGCAAGAGAGCCATATTTAAAAAGCTTTCTTACAATTCTCTTCCTTTTTCAACTGACACTAAAAGGCCTCAATCATGATTTAGAAATAATTGCTTTAGGCATCATGTAATATAAAGAATATTTCTATGACAAAACAACATTTCTATAAAGTCAACATACCATCTGGCATCCATATTATAAAAATTTAAGTTCCTACAATGGTTTGATAATCAAATTGATTTGGAACTTCGCTATTCCATCTACTAAACAACATGGCTATAATTTTCCCAATCTGTCAGGGCCACATAAAGTTTCTTCCTCTGTTTTTTTTTATTCTGCGGGGGAAAAAAACAGTTTCAGCATTTTTTTTATTGAGTATTTAGGTGTGTACTAAACTATTGCAGATTTTCTTTGGGCCAAAGGCCAGTGGAAGTTTTGTAGGCATACCGTTTGTGTCCCCGCTTTTGTATTCGTCTTTGAAGAAAATAATGCAACCGTTTCAGTAATCTATTCATACCTATTCAAACCGTGTGTGGACAACGCCAGCAAGTCCAGCCCAGTCATTCAAATATTGACAAAAATATGACATATTGAATTCACCTTGAACTCGTATTTATTTTATGTACCAATATTTGAACATGCCAGTGTCCGATTATGTTTGTAGTGGTAGCTTAAAATATTTGGATTTTTTTAACGACCACTGTGGTCACATTATCATAATTTGATAAGTCTTCATGTTTGTGCTAAGAACATTCTAAATCTGTTTTGTGACAATGCTATTTTTATGTCAAGGAGTGGTCTTGAAAACACATTGCTGCCAATTTAGGACTAATTTATGCGTGCTTTCAAGAGAATAGAAAACAAGCCGGGGTGGGTTATGAATGACATTTCCCCAAAATATTGGGGTTCTTAAAAATACCATTATCAAACGAAGAACCATTTTGCATTGGTTTAGTGTCAATGTACAGTGCGTCCCAGAAAAAACGAAACCGAGAAGTATCGATGTTCTGTCATAACTTAATCACAACTATAATTAATGAATGATACATATTTGAAAAGCTGAGAGTCTCCTCTTTCAGTTGATGCTACTCAGATGATGCATATTTCACGCATGAGTGATTAAAATCAATTTGAAGGAAGGAAACCAAAAAGACATTTGGCGGGCGGTATCTGAATTTCGAAGAAAAATTCACATTTCTAGAAAGTTGAGTTTCTGCCCTTTCATATGACACCTCAATCAGGAAAAATGAGCGAGGAATGACAAAGTTCTGTTTGTTTAATGTAGTGCTTGCATTTTCATAATTTTATTAAACGAATTCGTTTTCACCGGCTGCCTGCCGTATCAATAAACGAAATTAGCAAAAGACTTAACTCCGTTTCGTTGACAATCAGCCGTAGACGAGAGTCTTCATGCATGGCTGATTGTCAACGAAACGGAGTTAAGTCTTTTGTCAAATCTGCTTTTTGGTACGGCAGGCACCCAGTGAAAACGAATTCGTTTGTTAAAATTATGAAAATGTAAGGGCTACTTTAAGCAAACAGAACTTTGTTATTCCTCGGTCATTTTTCCTGATTGAGGTGTCATATGAAAGGGCAGAAACTCAACTTTCTAGAAATGTGAATTTTTCTTCGAAATTCAGATACCGCCCGCCAAATGTCTTTTTGGTTTCCTTCCTTCAAATTGATTTTAATCACTCATGCGTGAAATATGCATCATCTGAGTAGCATCAACTGAAAGAGGAGACTCTAAGCTTTCTAAATATGTATCATTCATTAATTATGGTTGTGATTAAGTTATGATAAAACATCGATACTTCTCGGTTTCGTTTTTTCTGGGACGCACTGTATAGTGGTTGATTCACTTGACTTTCTAACCAAGGGTTTCAGGGTTCAAATCTCAGCCCGGCACTTAAGTTCTTTGTCAGGAATTTCTTTACCCAGGTGTAATTGGGTACCCGATATGCCAGAGTGCTACATATCGGGGGTACAGCTTTGACCCCGGGTAATAAGTTGGAGCGCCAAGAGCGTGATTGACATGCACGCTAGTCAAGAAAGCTCAATTATCATACATTATTTACTGACACTTGCAAAACACTAATTAAAGTTTCCACCGCCCGATTTCGAGAACCTTTTTTTCCATCTAAAATTGTGCCTTTCTGATTTTTCTAAAGCGACCATGATATTTCATTAATTTAGAATTGGATAGGCTCATTGTTTTAGAGTTCCAATTCGTGATCATGAAATTCCACTTGTTTTCGCCAAACGGATTCTTTCTCTGCCTTCCAGTTTCTCCATTTTGGTTGGTTGTTCTTCGCTCAACTGGAGCGATCCGTTAGTTTGCTCTTTATTGTCACTCTCTGTTTACTGTGTATGGTCGGATTGATTTGATTTTTATTGCAGACTATTATTTTCCAATTCTAATGAATGATTTTCTATCCAGTGGTTTCGCTTTGAAGAGCAGATTACCACACAATAAATGGCGGATTCTCACTTGATCCTCTCATTGACTCATTATCAGTTTTTACGTTGACGATTCAGACCTTGAGCTGAGGAGCAGGGTTGGCCGGTCAATACCAGGCGGCAAATACAGCCTAGCAAATCTTGACAAAACGGGAAATACTGGGAAATACTCAAAAAATAACATTTTCAATAATTAAAAACCTTAGGATGTTTAGATTATTGAGCAAGGATCATTTAAAAACATTAAAGCGTAATGAAAAGGTGATTTGATTTAAGATAGGGGGTCATACAACTGCTTGAAATGATGAGTTGACACGGTATGGCCTTCAGGCTATGCTTTGGCAAGTACCACATTTAAAAAGGGCAGTGGGAAAAACAATTTCTATATTTCAATTCAAGCCAATTCCATTAAAATTTTAATAAATGTTTGACTTTACTGGAATTCTTATAATAAAATTATATAGTGTACACACTCTAGAAATATTCAAGTACTATTTATTTGAACTAAACATTACTATCATTTAAGTACAAAAATGATCTTTTATCACGATTGTCTGCATCACTTGTAGGATTGGGAGATTCCACAAAATAGAATTCATTAAAAATGCTTATTGCACATTGCCAATGTCTATGACAGGTTTTTGTTAATGGTAAAGTTACATGCAATGCAGTTTATAGAATTTATCAAGCATTGCCTGATCAATTAGGTCATACATGTATGGTGACCTGTTTTTCCAATATTGTGAAAGAAGCCTGACCATTCACATGTTTGTACTTCAACAGAATTCATATCCAAATGTCAGCCGATTCAGAATACCTCAAATTAATGTCTATTTTTGTATTATATGTTTTTTCAGTCATGTACTGCCATGAGATTGGCAGCACATGGGGAAGTAAGCAACAGAAGGTGATCCAGCATGTCTATAATCTATGTCTTTATATTATGAATAAAATATTTAAAAAACAAAACAATCTAAGCTGTAGGAAACCCACAAACTTATTAAAAATAAACAAGTACGAAACATTAAAGTCTAAAAGATGGAATATAATCAGAATTGCTGTGTTCCATTTTCACATTATACAGTTTCAATTGTACACGTATGAGCATTTCCCAGTATTTTCCACCCTGGTGAGAAATACAGGTATTTTCCGCGGAATAGCAAACCCTGCTCAGGACGGGCAAAATATCTGAACATTCAATGAAACAATTTTTCAAGGGCTATGGTTTGCGTTACGGAGGTGTGGGGGGGGGGGTGGGTTATATTATATCCCCCATTGTATAGACCTCTTTCTGCTTTTAAGAAGGAAATGGGAAGGAAATCTGAATATGATGGATAGAAAGAGTCAGATCCTAACAAATGATTACCTAAAAACGCGTTTTTTTCTGCCTTTTTTTGCATGTTTGGAAGTCTGTCAGGAGGGAAATTGCCCCCTTGCCCTCTTTCAAATACGTTGGTGAACTAGATCTTTGTTAAGACGAAGAGTGGGTAAATCTGTCTTCGAACGTTAGGCTTTGAACATTGATATACAATCACTAGGTATTATCTTCTGATTCCAGAACAATTTATCAATACTAACAAACATTTTATGCAAATCGCGATTATTTTGTATTGTACTAACTAGGCCTATACTTGATAATGCACAATTACCACCACACCTCAGTTACTGCTCCTCCTCCTCCTCCTCCTACTACATGTACTGCTTTAAGGCCTACTACTACTTTTAAAATCAATGATAGTCCTTTTGTAGTAATCGTCATCACTCCTCATCATCGACACCATCATAACCATTCGTTTTAGTAAAGCTCAATAAGTTGTTATATTATGACATAATATATCATGTGTGACATTCATTTAATTCCTTGGTCGGGAGAGACAGCTGCCAATAATCACGAACAAGTATAGACACGGTTTAACTTGGAGTTTAGAGCCCTAAACCCTAAATCGGGAGTCAAGTGAATGGATGACATGTGCTTCAAACCTAACTGCATGAAATCTACTACAGTCTGTATTTATTACTTTTATTTGTTTATACACATCTTTTACTTAAGAGTCCTTTTCTGTTTGTGTTTTGTCAGATTGTCAACATTTTGTCCCCCCCCCCCTCCCCAACGGTCGGACACAGTAGCCTTGATGATATATGGTCACTGACAATTTACCAGAACCTTCTCTCATCTCCCGTCTATTAAAGGAAAGGGAGATCATGATATGCTAGGAAGATAAGTGATGTTTAAATTGACACTTACCATCAAGTTGGGCTGAAACTCCGCCTAACAGACAGGCCACAACTGCCAGGGCAACCGTCAAATACTGCATTTTAATGCCTTCTCTTTGATGCCTTCTCCACAGTTCAGAGGAAAATATACCGAAAAACAGGCAATTGTACTTGGCTTACAACTGATCACCGAATGCAGGGCAGACCGGGGAGTGCATGTATTGAGACACACCTGTATTGCTATCCTTCTGCCGCACCCTCTTCTGGCGCTCCCTATACGTTCCGCGCAACGGTCTGTGATTGGTCGAATCTCCGTCGCGACTGAATATTACACCAATCATAGCTCAACTCCTAGATACTTGCAAAAGCTCCATCGTCAGCTGCGGTCGACGTTTATTCAATATCATTATTTTTCTTCTTTCCCTGAATCAAGGCAATTCGGCGTGAAGCTATTGTTAAGATCATATCTAATATTATCTTCTGTGTAAGGGTTGAGGGATTGATGGTTGATAGAGAGAGGGGTATTGAATATTATTCATTGAGGTCAAATATTTTTCGGTTCGTGTACAATTGAACAAAAAAGGTGAAATATTTGAACTTAGCGAACAAACAATAAGGTTATTTCTGAATGCGGAGGCAGCAAAATAGGTAATCAAAAGGAATTGATGTTGATCGTTATGTACCGTGAAAAGAAAACCCTACTTGCTCCAAGGAAGGTCTTTTTGGTGATAAAATTGCTAAGGTATGGTGCCATTATGTGGGCTAGAAGATAAATGTAGATACAATATTATGTCCAAATGATTGTCTGATCAACAATTTTCAAGGTGACTTGTTGTCAGAATGATTGTGGATTTCAGCAAATATCAGTTGATTCAGTCTCTTTTACGAAATAATAAATATCATAAATATTTGGCGTTTCCTGTATCTGGAAGGTGAAAGGCGAACTGAACCACTGTAACCTCGGGTGTCTCTTCCCGCTGGGGGTGGGGGCTAGGTGGACCAGTACACCGGGGTATCGCCCTGCTCTTCAACGAATAGTTCAGTGGTTTCTTAGCATGCAAGGGTGATGAGTCTCCTCTACACGGGACCCCCATTTAACATCCTATCCGAGGGAAAGAGTGTTTTTACTGTAACCAAGCCTGCGTCTATGAAACAGGGGAGGAACACGTCAATACATCACGCAGGCTTCAGTCATCTGCCTGGGTTGGACTCCAACCCAAGATCTTTGGTTCGACAGGCAGACGCTTTACCGACTGAGCCAACTCGCCTCCTTAAATTATGTAAATCAAATCAAGTTATAGAAATCACCAAGTTTGGGTTATCATCAAACTACAAGTAGTTACACAGGAAGTTTCAAAACAAAAAATAAATAGTTGAAAATCCTTCCCAAGCATACACAAGGAGAAACATTCCACAAGTTTGTTTATGCATGCAGAGCCAGAGGTGCGCTACTGCATTGAATGGACGTCACACGTATCAGTCCACGCAAATCTAAAAGTCCCTATTATATGAGTTAACGCCCCTCTAAGATTAAAAGAACAACAACCAAGAAACACACGGACACACACACACACACCAAACAAAGTTGACATCATTAAAATTGATCCATTTCTCTTAAGTTTCGGGTACTACTTTCTTGCTCTCATATTATGACGGAAGCCTCTTCTTTGACAAATATATCGCTACTATACTGTAATACATATTTCGTAGACATACTTTAACTTGTGCTACGACTACTACTACTACTACTACTACTACTACTACTACTACTTCTACTACTACTACTACTACTACTACTACTACTACTACTACTACTACTACTACGATGGCGATGACGACGACGATTAGTCCTCCTTCTACTACTGCTATTACAATGACTACTACTAATATTTCTATAATACAACGACGACTACTACTCCATCTACTACTACCACTAGTACTAATATATCATAACTATACAACCAGTATTGCAATATGTACTAGTACCATTACTACTTCTACTACTACTACTACTACTACTACTACTACTACTACTACTACTACTACTTCTACTACTACTACGATGGCGATGACGACGACGATTAGTCCTCCTTCTACTACTGCTATTACAATGACTACTACTAATATTTCTATAATACAACGACGACTACTACTCAATCTACTACTACCACTAGTACTAATATATCATAACTATACAACCAGTATTGCAATATGTACTAGTACCATTACTACTACTACTACTACTACTACTACTGCTACTACTACTACTACTACTACAACTACTACTACTACTACTACTACTACTACTACTACTACTACTACTACTGCTACTACTACTACTACTACTTCTACTACTACTACTACTACTACTACTACTACTACTGCTACTGCTACTACAACTACTACTACTACTACTACTACTACTACTACTACTACTACTACTGCTACTACTACTACTACTACTACTACTACTACTACTACTACTACTACTTCTACTACTACTACTACTACTACTACTACTACTACTACTACTACTACTTCTACTACTACTACTACTACTACTACGATGGCGATGACGACGACGATTAGTCCTCCTTCTACTACTGCTATTACAATGACTACTACTAATATTTCTATAATACAACGACGACTACTACTACGATGGCGATGACGACGACGATTAGTCCTCCTTCTACTACTGCTATTACAATGACTACTACTAATATTTCTATAATACAACGACGACTACTACTCCATCTACTACTACCACTAGTACTAATATATCATAACTATACAACCAGTATTGCAATATGTACTAGTACCATTACTACTTCTACTACTACTACTACTACTACTACTACTACTTGTACTAGTACTACTAAAACTACTAAAACTACCACTACTACTACTACTACTTCTACTACTACTACTACTACTTCTACTTCTTCTAGTCTACTACTACTGCTACTGAGCTTGTATCTCTCAAGGAGAAAATACACGTTTTGTATCTATAATATGGGGTTTGGCCCAAAGAGTTAATGTGTGCGGAAAGGTAACCATAGGTACAGGTCATTTCCACGTTGAACAGAAGTAGTGAACCATGTCGAAGGCTAAAATATAAATATCGTCCCTTAAAATTTAACGAGTAAACAGATAAGTCAATAAGTTATAAGAGACAGAGAGATAGAGAGACAGAGTTCCAGCAATTGGCCAAATGTGTGTCGATTTGAAGTAGGAGTAGCAGTAGTAATAAAAGTAGTAACATTAGTAGTGGTATAGTAATAATAACAACTAGAAGAAGAAGAAGAAGAAGAAGAAGAAGAAGAAGAAGAAGAAATAGAAGAAGAGGAAGAGGAAGAAGAAGAAGAAGAAGAAGAAGAAGAAGAAGAAGAAGAAGAAGAAGAAGAAGAAAAAGAAGAAGAAGAATGATAATAATTCAAATAATAATATTACAAATAAGGATAATATTAATGATAATGATTACAAGTGTAGTACTGAAGTAGTAGTAGTAGTATTAGTAGTAGTAGTGGTAGTAATAGTAGCAGCAGCATTAGAAGAAGAAGTAGTCGTAGGAGTAGCCTGTTAGTAAATCAGCCCATTTCCTGAATTTGGGAATGAGAAAAGAAGGAGTGAATATGATGTTCTCTGTTGCTGACTTAGTAAGGAGATGTACAGAGGAAGTGTAGTTGACAAAGTGACAATAATAGTTTTAGTAGCAGTATTAATATTTCGTATTTCACGGTTTCCATATTACATGTTGAGAGAAACGCAAATCACAACATTGGTAACAATGGTGTCTTATATCAGCTATCATAATGCCATATTTTACACCCCTTCGGCTTGTATTCTTTCATCATCTCTAGACCGACACAAACAAATTCGCCCGTAGAACAGGGCTTGGCATCGAACAATATCATTTTCTCTTCGCGGTTGCATTGCCAAAATATGAATCATATCGTTTTTCTACGCTCTGTCGCTCGGACACAATATCCGTTGAATGGTATTATGCCCGTGAGCCTCTTTCCAAAGCATTAATCTTAGCTGGCTTTATAGAATGCATTTCCCCATTTCTTTAAAGGCCGGGTGTAAAATATCATCACCGAACATGTCTTCAGGCAGCTTTATTTTGCCTCCATTCAAATTATTAAATAAGCCGTGATAGTTAGCACAGGGGGGCACTGGGATGGGCGCACAGACGCTATTCAATAATCCCGTAATAACTGTAGCTTTTGATCATACACTCAACAATATTGTGCAGTTATAACACTGCACTTAAGAATTTAATCACATAACCAACATTTGTTTTATATTTTTATTTCCTCTGTCTTTGTCTGTCTGCCTGTCTCTCTCTCTCTCTCTCTCTCTCTCTCTCTTGGATATTAGAACTGTTTAAAGAAAAAGTTGAGTTCTGGTCAAGCGATTGATCTTGTAGCATATAAGTATTGGGGTGTACTGCAAGGCTCTGGAATAATCAAAATGATAAGAAATGTGGCGCAGTCTTGGTAAAGTAACAGGCACTGTACACAGAAAGATGTATATGCGACTACACAAACATGCTGCATAAAATAAGACCCACATTTTTCAGCTGTTACATGTCATATTTAGAATATGAAGTCATTTGAAGAGCCATGATTTTCAGGGAACATTTTTTCTCTGATGTTCTTCCACACTTGCATAATAACAAGGGTAACGCTCACAAATTATTGTTCACCTCTCTCCAGAGCTCAACCTTTTCTTTAAAATAAGAAGAAATACTTCCCCTTTGCCTGCAGTTGCTAATCGCCGAGAAACGAACACATTTTACAAACTGTAAATTCAGAACTTGAGAATTTTGCACAGTGGATTTTTGCGAATGGACTGTCACTGAACTTGGACAAAACTAATTTCATGTTTTGCAACATTTGCAATTCAATATCCGCTTTACCTGGAGATATATATTTCAACATTGTCAAAATTAAGAAAGTACAATCGACCAAGTTTCTTTGCCTGTTTATTGATGATGGAATGACCTGGAAAATACATACATATTATTTGTGTTCTTTACTATCAAGAAATGCTGGTGTGACATACAAACTGAAATCTATGTTCCCATCATATGTATTGCAAATGTTGTACTCCACTTTAATGTTGCCCTACTTGAACTATGGTAGTCTTGCCTCGGATAATTCGTTGAAACTCCAACTGGACACAATCCTGGTTGTTAAAAAAGAGCTATATAATTTGCAATGTACCTATTCGTTCTCACTCGAGCCCTCTCTTCTTTGATACTAAAGAACTGAGAGTTCAGGATATTTTTAATTTACAATAAGGCTGCCTCATGTTCAGCTGAATAACAACGAAATTGCCCCAGGTACTATCATATTTGTTTTAAAGAATAAATCAAATTCAAGACTATCCAACCCGTATCGAAAACATATCGAGAACAAATTACACTGTACTATTGTTTCAATAAGCTGCAGATATATTCCCTAATTCCCTTTCGCTTGTCTTTTGTAGTTAATTCTGAGTATCGGTTCATGTATCCTTGTAATCTCCCTTTCCCTGTTTTAGCGTGTATTTGTATTTAAAAAACCTAACTGTAGTTAATTATGTCATTTGTAGTTTAAGGAGCCTATCCACAACAAACTCTGCTTTTCCATAGGCTCCGCCACTATTATCTATTAAGTTCAACTGAAGGACAATTTTCTGAATAGTGTGTACCGGTATTGTATATACACTGTCGCTCATAACGGTGGAATATTTGTTTTTATCCCAATTTATGGAATTATTTTAAAAATAATTTTAAAATACTAGATCTAGATAATAGTATACATTCTCAGATTTTCATATGGCTCCGGTTAGTCTCATTTCACAACGCCCCCTATCGTCAGAGCATGATCTGAGTCGGCAGCCTAATATGTTAGCCTATGGACGTTTTTAAAAAAAATCGTTAAAAATTCATTTTTTGTTTAAACGAAAAGCACATCCACCCCGACGTACGTTATCACTAGCTCTTTCATTGGAACCCTCATGTCTCATTGACTTTTGAAAGTTCACCCACCGTAATTTTTCAAAATAGGTTGCAAGCTCGTCATTGCCTATAATACATATGTGAAACAAGTCTAACTTTGGACTCAGTTTACCAAGCGATTTGAAGATTATAGGTCGAGCACACGAAACATAAAAAGCATGAATTATCATAGATCACTTCTGCCTATTTCATTATGTCCATTTCATCCAACCCCCCACCGTAATTTTTCCATTTAGTAAAAGCAAACATTTTGCCGAGTTTAGCAAAAACATGAATATTCATGAACGGTCAGACAATACAGCCTTTATAGTACGTAACGTATAGTGAATGGAATGGGCGATGATCCGTTCAGGAGGCAGAGGTCAGTGGTTTGTGCTGGCAATGTTCACGCGAGCGAAAATGAGACAATTGGAGCAATATGATTGAATAATAATTTGCCAATGTGTGTTTTGCGTGACTGCTAAAGCATTTATATGCTACTATGCTTATCAACTAGGGGACCTATGCCCTTAAGTCATAAATGACAGTAATGAGGATTAATGCCCCACAAAAGGGCAATAATATAGCACATCGACACGGTGTTGATCCTGGGGCCTCACATTTACGAGGCCATTGCTTTGTCACTGAACCATGACTGTACGCAGCGGGGGCTAGGGTAGGGGGCAGTTTCAATAAATTAAAAAAAAAAGCGAAAATGCAATAAATTTTCAATAATTTATTGCATTTTACCCCGGCCCCCAACATAAAAAAATCCTCTGGACGGCCAAGCATTATTGCTCAAGGCATGGGCACACAGAAGATTTGTTTATGTTGGGGACCGGGGTATAATGCAATAAATTATTGAAAACTTATTGCATTTTCTGTTTTTTTTTTTATTCATGGAAACTGCCCGCTACCCTAGCCCCCGCTGCGTACAGTCATGGTTCAGTGACAAAGCAATGGCCTCGTAACTGTTAGGCCCCAGGATCAACACCGTGTCGATGTGCTATATTAGTGCCCTTTTGTGGGGCATTAATCCTCATTACTGTCATTTATGACTTAAGGGCATAGGTCCCCTAGTTGATAAACATAGTAGCATATACATGCTTTAGCAGTCACGCAAAACACACATTGGCAAATTATTATTCAATAAAATCTGAGAACGCGTACTATTATCTAGATCTAGTATTTTAAAATTATTTTTTAAATAATTCCATAAATTGGGATAATAAGCAAATAACTACCGTTGGTGAAGGTGATGGGACAAACTATCACTTCCGAGGCGATCTGGATGTAGCTATCTTTCCGAAGCGAAGCTGAGGAAAGATAGCGTATACATTCTGATCGACGAGGAAGTGATAGTTTGCCATCGCCTGAAACCAAAAGGTAATTATTTGCTTTATATTCCACATCTAAAACAATTTAACTACAAAAAGAAAAGGACGTGTATGCATCTACTTAAAAGACACCATGCCCAAATTCACACCAAAAAAGTTTAACAGTAGTTTAACCCAACCCCTTGAGGGTACGGTGCGCGCATGTGTTTGTTTTAATTGCGCTCATTGGTAATGCGCGCTTAATTACGCCTGTTTTAGTGCGCTTTTGGATAATCTTCAGTGAAAGTGCGTTGCCCTTTGTAGATAGTACCTCTATCTTCAGTGAAAGTGCGTTGCCCTTTGTAGATAGTAGTACTATCTACAAAGGGCAACAAACTTTTTGCTTCTCCCATCATTAATGGGCGATCTATCTTTGATCACGTGATTTACTTATGACCAATCGTAGAGCAAGATTCTTAGTATGTGGAATATAAAAACAAATATTCCACCGTTATGAGCGACAGTGTACATGTAGATGTACATGTATAGTATATTATAATCATTTTTCAATATGTTTTACACTCTTTGTAAAATGAGATATTGTGGAAACCAATAAACTATCTATCTATCTGTCTATTAAATGGGTTCAAGGTTAAATTACAACATTGATGATAATAATGATTATCACTTAGTATGACAGGAACAGTAGAAGCCAGACAAAAGAAGATGCAGACTTGCTATTTTCTGGTTGAAAGACATCCACATATAGACAGGGAAAAGGCTATCAGAGGCAACAAGAGCGACAGCAGACAAAGAAGGATAGCATAAACTTGTGATGGCCACAGCAGTGCAGCTAGCGCCATCTGACTTGAAATAATAATAATAAGTATAATGATAATGATAATGATACACATCTTCTGTAGTAATAATTATGAAATCGGTTAATTTCTTATATTGCGCTTTACCATTAACTGACACATAGTTTTATTAGATTCATTTACTACATGTTCTATTCTGCGGATTATATTACACATTTTCCACTCCCTGGGGAGCGTTCCAGCTAGTCGCATTTCTACAGGCGCGCACATGAATTACAGTGACGTTCGTATCATTACATAAACCCAATTAACACCTGGATGGAGAGGAGCATTGTAGACCAAATGCTTTGCCCAAGGACGAAATTACATAAACATTACAAAAGCCACAAATCAAATAGCCACAAATGAAAGAAAATAAATACTAGTTTTAATCAAATTGAAAGACATTAACTGGCTTGAATTCCCCGAAATCCAAGACATGAATGCTTACTGCCTCAATTCAATTAAATTCAAATTAGATTTTATTCGATCTCGTCAAAAAGTCACAAGACTAAAAATTGCGAGTTTACATCGTACATATATAATTATATTTATTAAAAAAAGCATTCGAAAACATATGTATATAAAGCAAAACATAGCAAATGGGAAAACATATATCAAAATAAATAAATGTTTACATCAAAACATCAAAGCAGTAACTGAAAAAAATACAAGATACAAAAACAGTATATTGCTAGCACATCAGATGAGTGTACTGAAAGTAGAGTAATTCAAAAATAGATTGCAGCATTATGAGAAAAAAGAGAATAATTGTCATAAACAAGAGATCTGGAGGTTTAGTATTTCATGCCAAATTAGAAAATATATTGCCTCGGGGGAATTAGAATTTTTTTTACAAACGTGTTTCGATGTATGCACGTTTCTCTCCATAACCCCCTAACAACTGTGCTGCTATATCGGACAATTCTCTTGTATTATGTTTGCCAGTTGTCAAGAGAAAAATTTGTACAACATTATGCATGCAATTATTAAAAGGATTTACTGAGTTGTATGAAAGCAGAAAAATATCATTTTGAAAGAAAGTGGACCAATAAAAGTGTTTGACATATGGGATCACTACTTGTATTTGTGCACTAAAACATCCTGAATTTCCATTGCATGACGAACTTTTTTTTCTATTTCATATTTCACATTTTACTGTTTCACGTTACATAACCCCTTTGTAAAAAAATAATAAGAATGATTCATGGGTATTTTCAATAAAACGATGTTCAGCAAATTCAGAATCAAGAATTGGAATAGAATCGTTTAATCTTACATCTTCACCCATGATATTTAAATCATCGTAAGTTATATGTATTTTGTTTACTTGTTCAACTCAGTTCAGGAATTCATTATAATTGCCAGAAAAGAATGGAAAGACGAAACAGAAATTCACAGACATGCAAAATACGGGAACAAAATATTCATAAAAAAAATCAACGTAAACTACAAAATTAAAAAGTTTATTCAGTAGTCCAATGCTCAAATTAATATTTGGGGCAAAAACATAATAGACAATATGAAAATGGATGCATGGAAAATTGAAAATAATTCAATATTATTTTGTGTTTATAAATTTGTTTTCTTCACCAGTGTCAAGATTTATCAATAATTGTTTTCATTGAATATTACATCACTTTGGTTTTTCTTGTAGTTACTTGTAAAATAAGGAAAATTGGCAGTGATGATATGAAGCTGAAAGCATAGGTTGTTGGTTGCAGGGTCCAGATGCAATACAATACTTCATTTCATTTATTCATTTAATCACGGAGGCCTACCTCAGCCCATTCTGTGTGGCCGTGCATACATAAAAACATACACTATCAAAATAACATATATACAACATAATACAACATAATAATGATAAAATAAAAATATACAAAATAAATACAACATACACTAAAAATACATATGGAATATTTAAAGGGGACGGGGATTACTCATTAATGGCTCTTGATTCCATATACTTATTTAGATTACGTTCGAAATTCATATATGACAACTCACGTTTAAGTTCTGGTGAAATAGAGTTCCAGCACTACGCACTAAACTAATTGAATTTCTCATATTATAATTCAATTTTTTATTTCAAATAAATCTAGCAAGTAATTTGGACAATACTGATTAGCAATGTTATACATCATGTAAAGAGCATGTTTATCTCTTCTCTGATCTAAGAAATGAAGTTTTAACTGCTGATACAGGGAAATTGTAGGATATCTAGCATCAACTTTTAATATAATTTGGAGGTCTCTTACCTGAGGAACCTGAAGCTTATTGTTTTTATAAAACATAAGTGCAATATTCTGAGATATATAGTTCCTCACTCTTTTAAATAGGTACAGCTTTTTAATAATATCTTTTCCCCAAAAATTTAAATATTCACCCCAATCGAGATTGTGATCTATATAATATACCTAAATATTTGCAATCATGAATCTGGTTGAGTTTACCGTCATAAATGTGTTTATTATTCATTCGATTTTTGACTTTGGTTCTAGATTCGTAAGTATTAAGAAATAATTGTTTGAATTCAACAATTTTAAAAGACGTATAAGATCAGCATTAATGGCATTTTCAATAGTTTCTGTTGTTTTACCAGGGTAGTATATGCATGTGTCATCAGCGTATAACGATATACTACATTATTTTGTATATACGATTTGATAAATCAAACATAGATGGTAAAAAGCAGAGGGCCTAAATTGGCCCCCTGTGGAATTACATTCAGTTCGTCTGATCTTACACCATTTACAACCGTGTACTATATTCTATCAGTCAGGTACTTATTAGGAACCATGCATAAGCCCTTTTATCAAGTCCAATCAATTTAAGCTTATTAAGAAGGATAGCGTGGTCAACTGTATCGAATGCCCTTTTAAGGTCGATGTGTAACCATTCCAACAATGTCACCTGTCTGTCCTATAGCTTCACATATTATTTCGTCTTCATCCCTCTTGACTCCCAATACAAACAACACAACAATACGCTTCGATTCTTGTGGGATAACCTGACAACGACTACTGGGAGCCGGCCGTTTATTCAGTATGAATGTTTAACAAACATTTCTCCTCGTTTCCTTCAGGAAACTGGACAAACCGACCATGGTCCAGGATTAAAAACCAGAGGTAAAACTCAACGGCCTTAAGGAGGTTTGTCTGAAAATAAGCTTCTCGAGTAGTTTTGCTATTACTGATAGTATTGGGATTGGCCTATAGTTTCCTATCTCCGATCTCTGACCATTTGTGTGCACATGTATAACTTTACATGGTCAACCGTATCGAATGCCCTTTTAAGGTCGATTGTTACAATTCCATCAATGTCACCTTTATCTATACTACTTCAGTGACATTCAGAAGGACTGACGCCATTGAATTTCCAGTACTTTCAACAACACTTTTAGTAATGAATGCTGCTTTTGCTGTTCTCATTTTCATTGTAATCTGGTATTTAAGCCGTTTAAATACATTCCAATCGTCTTCATTCTTTGAGACAATAGCCCTTGCTTTTTGACAGTTTCTGGAACGAATTAATACAATGATTTCCTCTGTCATCCAAGGAGATTCGAGTTTCCGAATTCTTTTCTTTCTCAGTGGTGCATGTTTTTCTATTACCTTTAACATCTTATTTTCAAAGTAATTATCCAACATTCTCAAACGTCTCAACTTCTTCCCACGATATATGATCTACATCGTGCACGTAATCATCCATATCCATTTTTCCAATATTGCGTGAAATATTAAATCGATGACATTTCTCTTTACATGCATTATGCTTTGATCCTAAAGTACAATAAACCCTATAATAGTCGCTATGTATTATTGGAATAACTCCAGAATTTTTAATCATTTCGGGTCTGTTTGTTATAATAACATATATTGTTGATGAGGTACGTGGTGTAACCCTAGTGGGTGACTTTATTATTTGTTTCATATCATAACTCTCAATAATGTCAAACAAATGTTTTGTCTGCCATGACCTTGTACAATGTATATGATGCTACATCACAGTTTAAATCACCAAGTATCGCTACATCGGATTCATGATTATCATGATACTAAGAATCGGTTATGATTTTTTTTCTTCCCGATTTTAAATAACTTTAATTATTCAATTTATCTTATTTCTGCTTTCAGTTTATAGTCAGAGTTGGATTCTACTTGACAACTTTTGTTGTTGTTAGTGTTGTTTAAAACTGGCACCTGGACAAAGTGATGTCTGAGTCTCAGTCTGGACCTGTTTTCATCAGCTCGAGATTGCCAAATAACCTGCTATTTTAACTATCCCGATCGCAAATTATCCAGCTAATTTGCGTCTTCATCAGCCCGCAGTTGCAATTAGCTGGATATTTGGTCGAGATAATCATCCCAAGATATCTTGGGCTAGTTTGCAATTTGGCAAAATATCCCGCTATTTGCGTTTTCACCAGCCCGCAAACTCGCACTATGCGCGAACACTGAGCAGAATATCTCGAGGTAATTCCTCGAGGTCGAGTTTGGAGTTTCGAGGTCGAGTCTCGAGCTGATGAAGACGCGATTTGTAACTTTGGGCTTGTTTCCAAAATCATAAATAGCGGGCTATTTGGCAATCTCGAGCTGATGAAGACATGTGTGCCAGTTACTGAAAGGAGTCAGAAGTCGTTGTTGCATATTCTCACGACTGTTTACTTTTGATGTTTTCAATCTTGCCGAAGGTCACATGTACTGCACACAGGGGGATGGGAATGAAGCGTGAAAAATCATGTATTTTTTAAATACAAATTACTCTTCCATGCTGTCACATAGCATCGATTTCCCTTGATGCAATTAATGGCTATAGAAGTTAAACTGATTCGTCAAAAGAAGCCGGGGCATTGTTCGTATTCAGAGAATGGAATGCGAGAGAACTGTCATGTGACAAATGTGTTTTTTCCAAATTGTTCAGCTTGATTTCATCATATTTCAAATACAAGGTCAATTGAACAGCAACAATGTCAGGGAACATAACATTTTCTACCCTCTCTGCTATAATAATTAAAAATATTCCTCCTTTTGTTGCTTGGGATTACACGGTAAAAATATCAAAAATTGTTAAAGGGTCAAAATGTTGTAAAGATTCATAACTTTCTTTAAATTATGGTGGCAAAATGTTCACTATTACCAAAATTTAAGCCATTTTACTTTTCTAAATGTTCAATTGCCAGTGGCATTCAATTGTCATTCACCCCATTTGTTGTTTACGAAACGAGGGCTTTAATTTTCACTCATAGATTTTTGCTTAGATCGGAAATTTTTCACATACTTCAAATAACTGATGTTGCTGCTACAGATGGGTTTTTGGTTGTTGAGGGTTTGCAAATCCCTGATAGGGGCTCTACGACAATCATGCCTATTATCATGAAACGGTTGATCACTTCAATTGAGCAAATATATTCAGTTCCAGAAGAGTGGTGCTGTTCAGGTCGCTTTTGTTAAAACGATACATTTAACCATGAATCCAGATAATGGGAGTCGGGGGCGGTCGAGTTTTAAAATTTCACCGATTATTTCATATACCCCCTCTTATTTGAGGGGGGGGGTGGTTTCCTCCAAAACACACACATAACAAAAAATTAGGGGGGGTTCGAACCCCAATATCCCCCCCCCCCCCTGCGTACGCATCTGATAGTAATAATAATAATGCTGACGATAACAATATATTATGAGCAGCAGCATTCTGTAAAAATGAAAGAAAAGAGAGAGAGAGAGAGAGAGAGACGGAAAAAAGAGAAGGAAAAGAAACAGAAAAGAGATGAAAAGAGGAAAAGGAGAGGGAGAGAGAGAAAGAGAGAAAGAGAGAGAGAGAGAGAGAGAGAGAGAGAGAGAGAGGGAGGGAGAGAGAGAGAGAGAGAGAGAGAGAGAGAGAGATACTTGAAGAAAAAAAAATCGCCACCCACCTTTATACAATAATAAGGGCTATTTGAATTTCAAGGAGAAAATACGACCAGTATCGCAAGAGACGGTAATCGTGAAGGTTTTGCAGCCCCTACAAGGCCATACGCTGGGCCCATGGACCCCATCCGTAAAGATAGAAATGGTTTCTCATGACAACCCTTTGTTCTTTAAAATTGTCTCTAGGACTGTGTGCGAGAGAGAATGTTTTATTTTCAACGAAATAGCTCAAAAGGGGCAGCGCGGATTACAGTATTTTTACCTTTCAAGACTGCTATCTTAAAGGTTCTGAATTGCTAAAATTCAAGAGCGTCCGGGGGCTCAGCCCCTTGAACCATGGCATACATACTCTGCTTCTGCGTCCCTCCAGGGGCCTTGCGGCGGGTCCCTGGACCCTATTCGTAAAGATAGAAGTCGTTCAAAACCCTATATATTTTTTAAATTAAACTGTCTTTGGAAGAGGGTGCGGGATAAAGAGATACAAAAATTGTTTTCCAACCAAATAAGACCGATACAGGGGGTGCACATTACAAGCGATAGATTACAGATTATATTGCTCGAGACGGCTATCTTGAAAGCTCTGCATTGCTAAAGCCCGAGAGCGTCCAGGGGTTCCGCCCCTGAACCCCCTCCCCTAGGGGCTCTGCCCCTGCTACCCTTGGACCCCTGGGCTTCACCGGGGAAAACTCGCGCTTTCACGATAGCAGTAAGCTTCGAAATACTTTAGGGGCTGTGTGAATTTCAAGGAGATGATTATAATTTCTATCAGTCGTGATGGCCATCTTGAAGGTTCTCAGGAGCAACCGGGGGCCTTCCCCTGGAACCCCCTCCCTCCCCAGAAGAGATGGATTAAAATTCTATCTTGAAGGTTCTGAATTGCCTAAGCTAGAGAGCGTCCGTGGGCTGGACCCCGAGTAGGGGGAATACCCCTAAGGCGGCCCACTTGAAACCCCCACCCGGAGTTTTCTTCTTCTTATAACTATACTGTCTTGTAGTCATATTAAAAAAGAAAGGAATATTAAGTTATGTATCTTCACATGTTTTTTATGCTTTATCATAATTACCACGTTCTTCTATCACACATGATAATAATTTTCCTCAAGTGATGGGAAAATATCGAATAAACTTAAATGAAACTGAATCTTTCTGTTGGCCTACCCTACCCCAAATTCCTGCTGCTAACACCCACACATAATTGATTGAAGTCCAGTCACCCTTGAAAGCCAAGGTTGTCATCGATGAGATAATCCTAATTGTTAAGCTCTTTCCGGCGCGCTGCATGCATGGGTAAAAATTAATCTTGCATTTTGTTTGAACTTTTTTCTGATTCATGGAGTGGACAAAATTTGAACTCGTCCATTTCTCTTTTATTTGGTGTAGGCCTATTTCTCGTTTTATTCTGTATCACGGTTTTTTTTATTTAATATTTTTTGTTTGTTTGTTATTCTTCGGAAAGGAGAGCAATGTCGCATTTGCCTTTTCTTTCTCCCTCTCTCTTGTCTTTTGTCTCTTGTCTCTCTCTTCCCTTCTTTCTTTTGTTCTTCTTTAGTCTTCTTCTCTATATCTCTTTCTCTCCCTTACCCACACTTACTCATTATACATCTCTCTCTCCATCTTAGATATATCTTTCTTATTTATCCACCTCCTCCTCTACTAATCACCCTCCCTTTCTTCACACGTCCTCTGCATTAACCTATCACCTTTAACGCTGCACTGATACTAAATTTGTGAATCCAGTCTCATTATTCCACTCGATGACATCATAACTCTGTATGGAAACATGAATAAGGGATCCTTATTCATCACAGCAAAACTAAAGAGGGAGACAGATAATACTGTACTATTGATATAATTATTGTACTGCCCTCGACAGGTATTTTCAAACACCTGAATACACCAGTTTACAGTTGTGTGCGCCATTTTAAACAAAGCCAATGACCTAGAGGTCATGTATTTATGCGTAAATTAGGATTGCGCCCATGCAAATTTTGATAATATCACTGCCCTACGCGCTGCGTTGTGCGCGCACATCATCATTTGCATGGGCGCAATCTTAATTTACCCATAAATACCGTTATTGGCCCCGCTTCCGGGGCCAGTGACCCGAGATCAACTGTCTGCGCATGCGCACTGATACAACTGTAAACTGGTGTATTGAGATACGAAGATCGTCGGCTCGAGTCGATCACGGCGCGGGATTAGTGTCCTTTGCCGAGGCATTAATCTACATTAGCCACGCTCCACCCATGTGTCGAATGGTTACTGTCTTGTTGGGAAAAATGCCTTGAATGCATGTAAATCGGTAACATTGCGAGAGATGTGGTAATAAAATGATAATAAAATAAATTGTGGCTTAAAATATCGCACATAAATTATCGTGACGCTCCTGGAGCTCCAACATCAATACCCGTATCATAGCTGGCAGCCAAATAGCGCTCTGGTATATCGGCCTATCGGGTACCCATTCACAACTGGGTGGGTTTTTCATTTACAAATTACTAGTATCGAAGGTCTACGTATACATATTTGCTGGATTAGACGTAATCATTCAAGTATGAGAAACTGAAATTGAAAGATTTTTTTTATTACATGCTCATTTTCTGTAGTGCATCCTCCATCAACGCATCCACGAGAAAAGTGGCGCCGCAATCATCCGACCACGCCCACTAATCATGAATGCATTTTTTTTTTACTAGTCCCTAGTCGATTGAAATGCGTCGAAATGTTTCAAATACTTTCCGTTCACTAATGGATCATTTGGTCCTTTGATAAGATACAAGACAGGAAATTCTTAAATAAATAGATTAGCCATGTTGACATTTATAATTAAACATCTTAATATAATCCCGAACTGCTCCTTCAGCTGCCCTTCTTTCCATTCTCTAACGATAACGTACACGTACGTACGCGCACAATTAACTCATTAATAAATCATGCTTTTGCCCATTAAGCAGAGGATATTGCAGCGCGACTTCCGCGCGGAATGCTACGATACGTGTGTGGAATCAATATCAGCCGATCCGTACGTGCGTATATTGGTAAACATTGAGCAAGCAAGATGGCGTTAAAGGCGTTGGTTAACAAGCGTAAGTAAAATCAATTTTATGTAATATTTTAACGTTTCTTTAAAAAAATTAAAGTCACGTATGTTTTTCAAGTCTATTCTCGTTAGGTACCTCCTGGTTTATGTTTATGTGATGGAGGAAAAACTGCCAAACGATCGTGTCAACGACCACTGTTCGTAGAGTTCACCTGAATCGAATACAAATGTGTGTGTGTGTGTGCCGAGGCTGAGCTGAGAAAAATAAATGTGGTTGATGCTGCTGAAGGCATATGCATTGATGCTTTCTAAACAAAAATGCTGGATTTTAAAGGACTAGATCTAAGTGTGAAACTACGTAATTATTTATTATTTTCAATTTAAATTTGATGAGATTGAATGAATGGAGTGGTCAGAATCACAATTTACTCTTTTTAATTTTAGGAACCACTCCCATCGTCACAAATGAACAAAAATTGATGAATTAGGAAAGATTTTAAGTCTGCTCACAAAACAGTTGACTTCTGTTTTAAGATAGATCTCTATAGAGAAAAGGAAGTTAACTCATGATTGTCTATAATATAATATATGAATTTTTGTCCTTGCCATTTAATTACTGGTTAGATTATTTAGGGCTAATGAAATATGTACATGTAACTTGTAATGTAAGTGCATTTTTAAAATCAATAATTTGCAGCTTAGCCATCTGCCACATTCTGTTATTACTGTAGTGTTAAAGCCTAAAGGCATCACAATGTTGTTCCATTGCAATTCAACATGGCAGTTCACAATTATGAACATGATGTTGGGGGGATGAAGAATGGAAAACAATTTTTTTTTAAAGCACCCAGGCATTATTTAAAGTTAACAATGTGTAGACGGCGTGTAGACTACTTTAATTGTCTATCATATTTTTATTTAGTATTGTAATTTATTTATTTGTTTTGTTTTTCTCTCACTAATGGTAAGGAATACCGGTATCCAAATAAATTACACTTTTTGTCCTATTCCAAACAATAGTTTCACTTCGTGGTTTGGCTCAATACATTTGTGAGACCACTAAAAAAAAAAGGAGGAAGAAGAAAACAGAAGAACTGACAAGAACCAGATAGATTGAAAGAAAAAGAAGAGCAAAATGTCTGTACTCATATTTTTTCCCTCTTTATTTTGGTTGTATTATTATAAGCACACAATGATTTGCCCTCACTCTTAGGGAACTATTCCAAACATATTATTATGAAAAATATATTATTAAAAAGAGAAAGACAATTTTTGAAAAAGTTGAAATTTCAGTCCTCCTTTTGTTGGAACAAATAGGAAAGTTGTCCACCACTACATCACAGAGACAATACGTATACAACCAATTTGAAGAGCCAATAGCTGTTAGTGATTACAACTTTAAAGAATTTGTGACTTTTTTTCTGATTTCGTTCAAACTTTCACCACTATGATTCTCTGATTTTGTTGCTTTCTTATTGAGTTTGTTACCAATGTTGGATTACCCTTTAGAGAAGAAAAAAATGTTAAAATCAAATTCGAATTCTTGTCCTGGCTTGTAGGGGAATTATTAAGTTTCTCTCTTGCGAGTGCAAAATGCAGATCTACATGTACATGTACATGTAGAGTGTACTTGATGTCAAATTCTTTCAGTTATAACTTTATGTGTGCACTTTTAATTAACATGTATTTGCAATGTACACATACATGTAGCTGCACTTCATATGTCTACATATATATCTGTACAACGACAAATTATATGTACACTTTCATCGTTCTAATTTCCAACACATTTAATCTAAGAAAGGTGTGGAAAGCACAAAGACTAAGATCGACTTTAAGTTGGACTTAACTACATAATGTATGGCAGGCTATTCATGCCACTGGTTGTCTCACCGTTGGGCTCTCAATTATGATCTTAATATAATATTTTTTCCTTCAATAATAAACTATAACAAAAATGTAAATTCTGTAGATTTGTGACCATGATTTGTACGTCCAATGCCTGTAAATGGTGAGAGCAAACAGTGGCATGAACCGCCTGCCATAGTTACGGTTAAGTCCGACTTAAAGTGGATCTTAGTCTTTGTGAAACACTCCCCAGTTATCTGTAATTTGTGTTAACATTGCTTCATAATTCAAGTTGATTGATCAATGGCATTAAATGTCCTTGATGTTAAATTATAATCACTTCTTTTTCTTTATCCTTTAAAGGTATTATGAATGATGTCATTATACCGCTCAGAAAGCGGAAGTGCCAAAATGTAAGTAAATGACTTTTGTCCATGTATACTGTTAATATCAAGTATGTTATACAAATGTTGTTTATATGCTGCTTATAATTGACCAGTACATACTGGTAGAAGGATTGAAAATTACACAAAAAGACATTTGTGTATCAGTAGTTTCAATGTCAATACGTTACAGTTACATGTAGGTACATGTATACTAAAATTGTAGCTACTGCTTTAAATTGTATTAGGAAATGATAACTTTATTTGTGTTCGATAATTTATTGCTCATTTTGGCTATTCAATAGAGAACTGAAGTGTGGCTTCATACTGGCCAAGTTGTCAAGGTTACAAACAATTTCTTGCTAAACAATGGCATGGTGATCATACTAGTGCCAAACACTGAATTTACCCTGCTCCAGTCTGTTGCTGAAATAATTTTGCAGTGATCCTCATGCACAGACTCTGTTGTTTGGAACAAGTAACCTGGACGACAAGCGACTATGACATTAGCACTTTGGTACTCCATAAGGAACTAAGAATAGCTATTCATGTACATGTACATGTACCAGGCATAGGTGTTTATTATTGAAGACGTTTGTACTCTAGAATATAGATTTATTTCAGTGGACAAAAGACCATTCTGTAGACAGGAGCACTTTTCTCATATCTTTAAAGGTAATTCAAAGTTTTGGTATGGGGTCATGAATTTGGTTCAAATGAACATATTGCAAGCATATGCGATCCTACAATATTCAGTGATCGTTGTCGCTGTTGAAATCGAGTTTAAAGTGATGAAATTGTAAATAAACTCTTTATGTTGTATAGCGCCCTCTCAAGGTCAAACAATGTTATTTGACTAAAACCGACCTATTTGCTATTACCATGTGGAATATATATATCACAACTGCATATTCTGAGATTTTCATGGTCGCAGCTACCATCATATGGCCGTACATGTACATGTAGGCGCGATTTGAAATTTATCAACATTTACCGGGAGCACCGGTAAATTTTTATATTGAATTTTTCTCGAAAGCAGAAGTGTTTTAGGGGCCAATTTTTTAAGTGCTTATAATACATCCATAGGGTCATCCAAATATATCAACATTGTAAAGAACCACTATCCAGCCAATTTTCAAAAATTACCAAAACTTTGCAATACCTTTAAGACTTTGTTTTTATTACCAATTTTTTGTTGAGGTTTGAAAAGCTACATGTAGGTGGCTCACAGTTCCTGTCTCTAGTAATATGTTTGGATATTACATTCTGCAGTCTTCCCTTTTGTATTGCTTTAATAATAGTTACATTTGTAACTGCTTAGATTTAGGATAATACTTAGTAGTTGATGTGAATGTACATGTATATTGATTTTGAAAATCCCTTTTTCTTCCAATTGAATTGATTTTTCAGGTATTGGTGTTGGATCAGCTGAGCATGCGAATGATATCAGCATGTGTTCGCATGCATGATCTAGCTGATGAGGGCATTACAAGTAAGTTCTGTCTTTCTTCTTTTTTTTTTCCTCAAAGACTAAATGTATACAAATGTTTACTTGCAGTGTATTTTAAAGCATTAGTTTAAGCTTCACAATTATTTTTTTTCCATGTGGGAATGGTGTCCAGATTGATGATATTTGTAGGGTCCTTATGGATCGGCTCGCTGTTTCTAAATTTTGTGGTCCAGAGTTGAAATTAAAGGACCCATTTGCTCTGGACCAGATTAGTGTTGAGCCTGGCACTACTGACTAGTAGAGTCTTCATCAATATAACTTTCTAAACCATTTTAATTGGATTGTACATGCAGATTGCTGCATCAAGCGATCCTTTTCCTTTCGAGTAGAAATATACTTGTCTTTGCAGCTCCTGATTCTTTATATAGGCTGGTGGTCTTTATGTACAAGATCCTTTATTAGTAATTGCTCCGATGATAATCACTAAAATACAAAGAAAGAGTTATCAAATGTACGGTAGTCTAATAACAGACGTTCTTTTTATAAACATGTAGAGCGGGTTAGACTGTTATTATCGGATTATCATTATATACATGTAGAAGATATCAATAAACATCAACATACATGTATACATGTACTGTAGATGTAGAGCTTGTTTGACTGTATTATTGTTTTCTAGTTGTAGAAGATATCAATAAACATCTAAATATACATGTACATGTAGAGCTTGACTGTTTGACTGTATTTATATCTGGTTATTGTTTTCTAGTCAGTTGTAGAAGATATCAATAAACATCAACATATACATGTACATGTAGAGCTCGTTTGACTGTATTTATATCTGGTTATTGTTTTCTAGTTGTAGAAGATATCAATAAACATCAACATACAGTGTATACACGTAGATGTAGAGCTTGTTTGACTGTATTTATATCTGGTTATTGTTTTCTAGTTGTAGAAGATATCAATAAACATCAACATATACATACATGTACATGTAGAGCTTGTCTGACTGTATATCTGGTTATTGTTTTTTAGTTGTGGAAGATATCAATAAGAAGAGAGAGCCTCTGAAGGGATTAGAAGGTGTCTACATCATCCAACCCAATGAAAAAGTAAGTTTTTATATACTTTATTACACAAGCCTACAGCTGATAAAGCAGTCAAAACTAGACTCATTTGGGATAACTGGATATTACCTTGGTTACGTTCTTTGTGTGGGTGTACTGGCTATGTATAAAACAGAGACATGTGGCACTTTTCATTATTAATAACTCAATATATAAGAAACGTGTATCGGACTTACTTGTAAGTTTGCATAAATACATTGTATATTTGAAATAAGTTATGTTACTGGATTGCCATAGTCGAATTTTGTCACACACACATAGTGTGCATGTATAATATGTACACCAAGCAATGTGGCAGCTCAGAGTTTCAATCCATGGCGACTTCACAGTTAAAGACATTCTACATGTAAACTATTAACCTTTATTTTGTCATTTTTCTCTTAGAATATCTTGCAGCTGATTGCAGACTTCAAGGACATTAACTCTCTGCAGTACAAGGTCGCTCATATCTTCTTCACAGAGAGTAAGTTTGAATTTTCTCTGTTGTTGTTGTATCCCAACTTTCCAAACAAATTGGGAATTTTTAAATATATGAGCATGTTTGACCACACAAGTATAAGTTATTTTTAATTTGCCTCAACACAGGTACTGTTAGTGCTGCAAATGTTTGGTACATGTACAGTTTTTTGTAACTTACATTTCATTAATTTGTATTTTGACCCTGTAGAGAAATTCTCATAGGACCTTGGTATCTGAACTAAAAGTAAACGAAGTGACAAACTATTCTGTCTTGTTCCATAGGGAATAGGTACAGGAATTAAAAAAAAAACTTATTTTTAAATTATTATGCTGATATTAACCGGGAAATATAAAGTGTGATTTTGACATTTCATGAATCAGGTGTATAGGGTATGCATGTACTCTGTCTGCCCTGTCATTAAGCTTTCTATAAAACTACAGAGAATTCAAATGTTAAATACAGTGCACATGCTTGTTTAATGGCTGCTCTTTTCCCCTCCTAGTACAGTTACTGTGTAGTTTAAATAATTAAAAAAAATACAGCAAAATATGTGGATAGTGCATATTATAGGAATCTAGGAACTCCTCTGTTTCCTTTACCATATTGTACATTTTTTATTGTAATGCTTCCTGGGAGAAATTTCAATTATTTGAAAATATTTGTGGCATACATGTACACCCAGTAAAGTAGAGTCGCTGCCCGGCAAGCAGTAGATGCAGGTTCAAGTCCCGCTGGTTCTAAGATTTTTTCTGACTTGTTTTTCAATACAGATTGATCAATCGATCTTATTTACTGGGTGTAAGTCACATATTGTACATATATATATATATATATATATATATGTACAGCAAGGTAAACTGAAATCAAGTATACATGAATCTGCAGCATGTAAAATTATGGGGAGATCATTAATTTAAAGATATATATACATGTTTATATATATGTGTATAATTATACACAATTTTTCCTGGTTTTGTGATTCCCTTTTCTACAGCTTGTGAGGATGCATTGTTTGGGAGATTATGTAAGAGCCCTGCTCAACGGTTCATCAAAACCCTGAAGGAAATCAATGTTGCATTCCTACCGTACGAGTCACAGGTCTGTATGATATCTATTCTCTGTTCCTGTATCCTGTAGTCACGTACAGGTTGTATGTCTAGAGTGAGATGATAAAGATCAATCCATAAATTGAATTTTCATAGTTTCAAAATCAAAAAGGTTTTCTATTCATGAAATCACTACCAATCAGATGAACCTCTTCAAGGATATAGATAAGTGAAGTGCAATATATTGCTAACTTTCATATATGTCATTCTGAGGTAGACCCACTTAAAAAGTTATGCTATGATACAAGACAAAAGAGGATTGCCTATGGTTGCCTATGAAATTTGACCTGCTATGTCTTTTGTATTTACCCATTTATCTAAAAAGAATGAACATGGACAGAATGTAGTCTGTGAAGGTTACAAGAATGTTGTCATTTCGGATCAAACAACAGTGATTTTGAACTTTGCCGAATTCAGTATTTAGTTGACAAATTCCTTTTAAAAATTTAGAACTTGGAATGGTATTTCAGAGCTGCCATCTAGCACGGATTTCCCGTAATTGGCACGGAAATTAACGATCATTACAGAATGTTGTCTCAAATTACAGATTAAAGAAGAAAAAAAAGAGAAAGACAGAAAAGTATCAAATGTTCTCTTAATAGAAGCCATTTTTCATGGAAAACTGTGTCATGATGACCTGAAAATCAATATTTAACAACTTTGTGTGAGTAAAATCACCAAAACATTTCAGATAATCACGCGTCCGCATAGTGTTGGCATTCCGTTTTTTTTTTTAGATTCATAGCGCCGCATAGGAAATTTCTGATTTTGAGCCTTGTGATTACTGATTTTCTGTTCTGGAGGTTGGCAGCTCTGGTATATGATAATGCACCAAACCAAAATACCTGTTTATGGGCAGTTTATGCTCTTTCTATGAATGTGATATATTCTTTAGGGCATTGAATCTGGGGCCCTTTTCACAAAGCCTTTTTTCAATGACAAATGACAAAAATCAGTGACAAATCTGCTGATAACCAATCAGAAGCAAGGATTTCAGTAGCTTATAACAAAAACTGTCATTTGTCACTGATGACAAGTTTTATGAAATGCCTCCCTAGATTTCTTCAGCCAAGTATGGTCAATTGTTTGAAAAAACTTGATAACATTCACTCTTTGTTACAATTTTGGTCCCTAGGTGTTCTCACTAGATTGCCCAGACAGCTTCAATGTGTTCTACAACCCCGGCCGGGGACAGTCTCGACCCATGTACATTGAACGCATGGCTGAACAGATCGCAACACTCTGCTCTACGCTGGGTGAATATCCAGCCATTCG
Organism: Strongylocentrotus droebachiensis; assembly: GCA_035222895.1. Lineage (NCBI taxonomy): Eukaryota > Metazoa > Echinodermata > Echinoidea > Camarodonta > Strongylocentrotidae > Strongylocentrotus > Strongylocentrotus droebachiensis. The sequence goes on from JAVYIG010001036.1 coordinate 110,082, forward strand.
CTACAGAAGGTATGTCGAGCGGTCAAAGAAAAGAATCTTGCTCAAAGCCTTTGTAGTGAGAGAAGCGTTTTAGTTCTAAATATACATGTAGCGGGAGTAGCGATTCCTTTTAAGAAGCAGGGTTCAACAGTACTTGAAGAAGTAATAGCGCTATTGTTTTTTTACTTAAGTAACTTGTCCTGATTTTTATTTTACTCAAACTACATTATTTGTGGTAAGATCTGAATACTGACATTTTTTCAACGGATTGGTGGCATTTGATATTTGTAAGAGTGCTATGACTATGACACAGGGCTTGGACCTCTACTATCTGTTTGTAAAGCTATCCATCATATTTTACTCTCTCTCTCTTTGTATCTCTCTCTCTCTATATGTCTCTCTTTCTCTATCCCCCCCCCTCTCTCTCTCTCTCTCTCTGTCTCTCTTTCTCTGCCCTTTCCTGGTCCCTATCTCCCCCCTGTCTGTCTCTCTAATCGCTTTCCCCCTTTACCTCTCTCTGTCTCTCTATGATCACATATATTCTGTATAATTTTATCTTTGTCCCTCTTCCTCCCATGGCAGTGAGTTTGACCGTAACATGGAGTTTGCCCACATGATCCAGAACAAGCTAGACGCTTACAAGGCTGATGACCCCAGCATGGGAGAGGGCCCTGAGAAGCGCCGATCTCAGCTCCTGGTCATCGACCGTGGCTTTGATCCCGTCTCCCCTCTGCTTCACGAACTCACCTACCAAGCGATGGCATATGACCTGCTGCCCATTGAGAATGATGTCTACAGGTAAGTGAAGCTGTCGTAATCACGTCTATATAGTAAACAATGTATAAGCGGTACCCCATGGCCCCCTTTTTCTTATGTTAATTGAGAGCTGATTTGGTGAGATAACCACCTGTCGGTGACCACGCAGGGAGGTCTAATCCCTCCTGGCCAAACTAGTGCAGGGCCCTATCTTACAAAGAGTTGCGATTGATCCAAATCAATCACAAGTCCTCCAATCAGTCGCAAGTTTGCAGTCTCCTATCTCTTATATACTTAGTGGCAATTGATATCAATTGCAATTAAGTTGCAATTGATATAAACTCTTTGTAAGACGGGGCCCAGATAGGCTTTAAAAGATGTGCTCTTGACCAGGAGTAAGGACATATTTATTCTTGTATGATTCTTCGATTTTTTTGATGAGGTCAATACACCAGTTTACGGTTGTGGGCGCCGTCTTAATTTACAAATGACCTCTAGAGGTCAGTGGTTTATGCGTAAATTAAGATTGCGCCCATGCAAATGATGATGACATCACTGTCTGCGCGCTGCGTTGTGCGCTCAAATCATAATTTGCATGGGCACAATCTTAATTTACGCATAAACCACTGACCTCTAGGTCATTGGCTTTGTTTAAAAGCCAATTAAAATGGCGCCCATGTCTGCGCATGCGCACTGATGTAACCGTAAACTGGTGTATTGAGTGTTGTAATTTAAAGTGCTGTGCTGAGTAATATTGTACCCTCATTTACACCTGTCTGTATATGTTGTTTGCTTCTTATTAGATACGAACAGCAAGGTGGTAGCGCTCCGGACTGTGAGGTATTAATGGATGATAAAGACGAGATGTGGGTGACCCTTCGTCATCAGCATATTGCTGTGGTGTCAACGTGAGTGTCTTCCGGCAGTAGACCACTTCACACATGTTCTCACATTTTTAGATGTTTCTACCTTAAATGCCCTGTGATGACGATTGTCTTTGCATGTTAAGAGATTTTTATGCCTCCGTTACGAAGTAGCCGGAGGCATTATGTTTTCGGGTCGTCCGTCCGTACGTCCCGTCTGTACGTCCCGTTCTCGTTCTCGTGTTATCTCAAGAACCGATTGATGGATACCTGCCAAACTTAGGTCATGTATGTATCTTACAGAGCTGATGAATTGATTAGATTATAAATTTGGGATTTTAATTTAACATTCTGCAATTTACCTTGATAATGCGATGTAGTAACATACCTCCTTAATACTTTAGGGGAAACAGCACTTTTGATGGTAATATAAAGTAGACTGAAATTTTCTTGTCACTTGAAGTATATCACCGGTTTAACATTAGTTTTGTTGAATTTGATATCAAATGAGTATTACATTTCAGCCAGAACAATATTTATATCCATAGGCTAGAACAGCACTAAACTGTGAACTATAGATATTTAACTATCTTTGCAAACTTCCCACATCCACAGGACGGTAACTCAGCAATTCAAAGACTTTGCTCAAGGCAAGAAGATGGGATCTGGAGGTGATAAGGTAAATGTTTATTTGAAGATTACCACCTCCCCCCTCTGCCCTCCATTCTTGCATGGACAAGTAATGTATGCTTTCCTGAAAATCTGAATTATTTGGAAGTGTTTTCAGGTACATTAAGGTCTTCATAAAAGTTGAAATACTGTTAATGTTTCATCACATTCTTGCAACATACAAAATAAACATTGATGTCATCCTGTGGAAACATCATACAACTTTTTTAATTTTTTTTATAATGATGTGTTACTGTGGTAAGATTTTGTCTAAAAAAAAGAGTTTGTGGTGAATAATTCTTCCAGTATTATTTCCTCCAGTGTTAAATGGCTACACAGAGCTGCCAACCATTCCGTTTGTGCCGGAATTACTCTGTTTTTTCCTCCAAATTACGGTATTATGTTTTTTCTTCGTAAAATCCGTTTTTTAAATATGTTTACAAATCGCACCTCAAACAACTGCCCTAAAATGGTGATTTGATCACAAATTCAATAGAAAACTAATTTTAAAACGTATTTTAAAACAGACTTCAAGAGAAAAATTGTCTCAATGAGAATGAAATGCCGATAATAGCAAAATAACCTCCCCTTAATACCTACTTGTATGGAAAAAAAACAGCATGAGGAATGGACATTTCTGCATCGGAAATGTGTCGTGCGTGGTTGAAAGTTTCGTTTTAATGAATTCCTTTTTTTTGCTTGAAATTCCTTTTTTTTGCTTGAAATTCCTTTTTTTGCCATCATGGTTCCTTTTTTTTGGTCGCACAAGGTTGGCAGCTCTGGCTACAGTAAACATATATTTGCATTTGTTACTACGCTGATTTGTAAAAGGAACAATCCTTCAAAATACTGTTCATCACATCATATGTGTACATGTTCATGTACACTGTAGTCTCCCTCCCCTTAATACATTGTGAGATTAACTTAACATTGATATTGGTGATTTATTTTCTCTTCTTCCAGACGAGTGTCCGTGATCTGACTCTGATGATCAAGAAGATGCCACAGTATCAAAAGGAGTTAAGAAAGGTGTGTGTAGTCTCTGCATCAGTGATGCATTGTGATGCTTACTGCTTCAATTAAGCAGATTTGATAATTTCTCCCACTAGCTTAAAATTCTGTATTTAATACAATGTATGTGATTGGTATATAACATTTTGTCTCTGACTTCTTTGTCTCTGGGCTGTTTTTCTCCCAGAGCCAGGTAAGAGCTATGAAGTCCACCAGTCATGATGTATCATATATTATATACTTCTCTTTAGTATGTTGAATAAATCGAGTCATCTGATTGGTCGAAATTGGAGTCGTGATTTTAATCATGCCCGTAAAGAAACAAACAATTGCCCATTACCTGGATGAAGGGCAATAGTTAATGAGAGAGATGCTCGCATAGCTTAATTTTGCTGAGATCCTCATTGGTTTACGTGTAAAAAGTTGCTTTGAGCGAGTGCGGATACCACATACAGTGCAGTGTGTGTGCGATTCCCAAATGATTGTAACATTCAGGCAACATTCCAGCGAAGATTTACAGACAGTGTCTCAGATTTTCTGCAATATTTTAACCAGTCTTTACTCAAGTAAAGGATAAGGTAAGAATTATTTGTAGATTTTTGGGTGAATTTGGTATATAAAAGATATATGGAGTCGGGGTCATAGCAGGATGTAACATCCTCTTGAGCCTATACAAACAGCGATGCTCTCATAGCAGTCAATGTATCTATATTACAATAACCATGATGCTGGTTAATAGTTTAGTTATTGCTATATCAGACAATCTCTGGCATGTTTTAAGGTCGTCAAATGTATGTGAAATGATGTATTTTTTCTTTCTGTTTGTGTTTTCAGTACACCACCCAACTGAAGCTTGCCGAGGAGTGCATGAACCAGTACAAGAACAACGTGGACAAGCTTGTCCGTGTGGAACAGGACCTGGCCATGGGGATGGACTACGAGGGAGAGAAGGTTAAGGATCACATGCGCAACATCGTCCCCATCCTGCTCGACACCAAGATCTCTGCTTATGATAAGCTTCGTGTGATCCTTCTCTACATTATTAGTAAGAATGGTATGTGTTTCATTCGCACGTCATCTCATCCGTCTTTCATTGGTGTGTATGCAGTCTGGTGAGAATCATCGTACTGTCCACATTAGTTAGATAGTTAGAAAGTTTCATTGGTTTCCACAATATCTCATTTTACAAAGAGTGTAACAACATATTGAAATACCAATTATTCAGAATATTATCCTTGAGTTCAACTTATGAGATATAGTGACGGAGCCTATGAAAAAGCAGAGCTTGGTGTGGATAGGCTCCTTAAACTACAAATGACATAATTAACTAAAGTTAGGTTTATTAAATACAAATACACGCTAAAACAGGGAAAGGGAAATTACAGGGATACATAGTGAACCAATAATAATAATAATAATAATAATACATAAGGTTTATAATGTGCAAAATCCACTTGACAGTCAAATGCTCAAGGTGCAGCTTGTGCAAAAGATGAAATACATGATAAATATATATACAAAGTGTAATAGGAAAGGTACAGATATGAAAGGTTATGGTAATCAATTATAAGCTAAATTAAAGAGATATTTCTTAAGATTGTTTTTTAACACTTCAGCAGAACTGCTATTCTTAATCCATTGAGGGAGAGTATTCCAATACTCACAATTAACTACAAAAGACAAGGGAAAGGGATGGGAATATATCTGCAACTTGTTCAAACAATAATAGTACAGCTTTCTTATTGTAACCATCCACAAGGACACCCATGACGGACATGTGGATGATAAAATCATTTTTCATGTCAAGCAGTTTGTGTGTGGTAAAAATAGTAGTCATTGATTACATAACAATGTCTTGAGCCTTGTTTAGATGTGCGGTCGTAAACCACTGCATTTCTTTTTACAACACAGATTTACTGAGCGATATGTGTAATCATTGAAAAACCCACTGAGAGGTTTACCTCTTCATACATTATATGAATGAGCCTATAGTGGGAAACGACTTCAGTAATTTGACTACTAAATTCAAGAATTTCAGGTGAACATCACAACATTCATGTCATTAATGGTGCAATCCCAAACTGTTTTGTCGCATTCGTAACCAACCTCATCAAATAGTTTAGTATACATTAGCATCACATTTAGTCAATAGCCCTAGTAATGTTTAGATCAAGGTACCGTTTCACAACACTTGTCATCAGTGACAAATGACAGTTTTTGTTACAAGCTCGTGAAATCCTTGCTTCTGATTGGTTATCAGCAGATTTGTCACAGACTTTTGTCATTTGTCATTGAAAAAAGGCTTTGTGAAACAGGTCCCAGAGCAATTGTGGAGTAAAATGACACATTAATTATAAATGTCAATCTGTTATATGTTCAGAAGTCCTCAAATGTATGGGACACCTATTGACCGAATATCTTGGACTTGCTAAATTCCATCTCTTTCCACTCCTCCCCTCCTGCAGCAGAAAGAAAAACACGAGACCAGTGAACTCTGGTAAAAAAAAAAGGAAAAGGCTTGAATATCACTGTGAGAAAATCACACTTATAACAAACAAAATCGTAAAAGAACTTGTGTGAACAGAAAAGTGTTTTTTTACACTTTTCCACTAATGTGTGTTCTTGGCAAGACGTTCATCTTCATTTGCCACACTCTTGGGTGTGATAAATGGGTATCTGGGAGGAATTAATTCCTTAAAATGAATGAGAGCCATCTTGTACCTTGTAGAAATAATCCCGATGGCAGCTTATCATACAGCTAAACTGGGATATCTGTGCTGGCAGAGTGACAGTGCCTAAAATAATTCAAAACAGTGAATGATGTCTACCGTAATTAACGTTGTATAATTTATTTATTTTTGCCGACTCTGTCGGCAGCAAGCCAGGTCCACGCAGGAAGGCCTTTCATTTAACTTTGAGGTGCAGTTGAATGTGTAAGATCATTAGTGTAAATTAAAAAACGGAGGACCTAGGATAGAACCTTGTGATACGCCATTTGTAATACTGGTAGAAGAAAAATTGGAGGAATTATTATTATAAACTACATATTGAGATCTATCAGAAAGATTACTTTCAAACCAAGATGACAGACAAATTTGAGTGTTGTTCTAGTTCTGAGTGGTGAGTCAACACACCGATTACTGAGCTGGGAGACATTGCCAGGCATAGCGCCAGGTGGAGGGGCATAAATGGAAACTTTAAACAAAATAAAAATACAACGTAAGTTATGGTATTATTTACAATGATAGGTTGTTAAATTTCAGGGGTAATAACAGTGGATTGACTGAAGTGGCAATGAGTCCAATATTGTTATTATCGTTGTTGTTGGTGGTGTTTTTTTTGTCTGTTGCTGTTATCATTATAATTATGATAATGATTGTTATTATGATGATATTTGTTTGTTTTACTGCCACCCACTCAGATGGTAAAGTGGGTATCACTGAAGAGAATCTGAACAAGCTGATTCAACATGCTGCCATACCCGACACAGACAGACCCATCGTCAATAACATGGCCCAGCTTGGTGTCCAGATCATCCACAATGTAAGTTAACATTGGCACATAAGAAAAAAGAAATTAGACATTGGCAATTTAATGCATAGCAGTTCATAGTTTTCTTAAAAATGCATAGTAGTGAGCTCTCATGGGGATTTGACACCATTCAGGTATTTACCCAATAACAGGTGTTGTCAATCACCAGGATTAGCTTCCAGTTTTATGACCAACAGGCCTTATGGAAAGTGACGACCCATTCCCTTTAACAGATTATTCATTACCCAAAATGCTACGGTGTGAAATATCACCTACTTATCTATGGCCTAATGTATTGTTGAAGACCTCCTTTTTTTTATTCAAAAGCAGGCTGGGGAAAACTTACCACTACAATAAAAATTGTTTATGATACTGTTCCTGCTACCTACCCATTTCTTTCACCAGGGTTGAGTGTGGCATATGTAGATTCATGACTTGCCAAAGGGTGCTAGTGCTATGGCAGGGATTTGTACCCCATACTCTGGGGTTCACAGTTCGGTTGCTTATCCACCAGACCACACCTCTACGACTGATTCTGCATCACCAGTGCATACTCTCCTGTCTACCTGGGATCATTCCGTTAGTGTTGTTTCCTAGACTTTAGATTCCTTCTCGAAACTATCCCTTTTACTTTTCATAGCGGGATCTCAGTTCTTTGAAAAGCTAATAGCCTTTGTGTAAGTAAGGCCTGCTGATGTTTTTACCATATTTTTCTCTCCCTTATTTTCCTGTGAGCAGCAGAGAAGCCGTAAGACTAAGCCTACGCCGCGTAAGGAGCGTATTACAGAGCAGACATACAGGATGTCTCGATGGACTCCAGTTATCAAAGATGTCATGGAGGTAAGATTGTAATAATAAGCAATAATAATGATAATAATAATAATTATTATGATAATAATAATTAAGATCGAAAATGAAATGAAATGAAAATAATATTGAAAATGAAAATAATGATAATGATATTAAAGATTATAATGATGATGATGATAATGATATTAATGATAATAATAGTTGGTGTATACCACTTGCGTTCCGTTCCACCCCCTTTATAGAAACATGTACGAGTGCATCAAGCAGTCAACTCACATTCGCTTTCATGCTAACGAGACTTTATTTAAACTTGCAAAATATCCTTACAGATCTAATATTTAAAGCTCATCTTTTGAATATAGTATTGCAACATTGAACCACTAAATGACACAAAGCAATTTTTGTTAAAGATTGGTACACTTCAATAGCATTTTGTTTTGACATATTGTATTAAAAGACTGTTTCGATTGTCTATTTTTGTTTGTTGCCAGGATGCCATTGCCAACAAGCTGAGCGACAGAGATTATCCATTCTTGTCAGGCAGGAACAACACTGGTAGCACTGGTAGCTCTGGACCTAAGAGGTGGGAATTATTATCAATAGATTGTTTCTTAAAACTGTGATAGCCAAACGATCTAACTTTAATTTTCTAATGAAGGTGCCTCACTATGAAACAAACTCCCATTTAATGCAAGACAGGCCCAGTCAAGACTATTTTGACTGTTTTGCACTTTGTTATTTTTTTTAACAGCTAGTAACAATTATTTTTAATCCTAGAGACTGTTCTTTTCTGTAATACAAACCAAAGAAGTATTTGAGCTTTCCTGATTTAATTTTCTGTTAAATTGATTTGAAAGAGTGTATATGATTGTATGAGCTTGTCAAATATCTCTTCTCTTTTCCTACTTATATCATGGTGTATAACAACAAAAACAAATCATCCATGATATGATATGTATGTATGTATTTACACTATTTCCTCTGTATTTGTAATTTTGATTTTTTTTGTGGTCACTTTTCTCTCTCCTACTCTTGCTATCTCTCTCTCTCTCCCTCCCTCTCTCTCTCTCTCTCTCTCTCTCTCTTTTCTTTTTTAAGGTAGTTTACCAAGTCATGCCTGATTAGGTTTCAATATTCAAATTTCTCTTTTGTCATATTTGTTTGTCATTCTCAATCTCATTCCAACTCTCCTGATCTTTTCCTCTGCAGTGCTCGCTATGGCAACTGGCACAAGGATCGTGGCCCACTGGACTATAAGACCGGGCCACGCCTCATCATCTTTGTGATCGGAGGAGTCTCTTACTCTGAGATGAGGTGCGCCTACGAGGTGTCCAAGGACCCACAGTTCAACAAGTGGGAGGTGTATTGCGGTAGGTGCTCTTCAAAGAGGAGGATGAAAGGTGTTGGTGGTGATGGTTTGTGGTGATGGTGTTAGTGGTGGTGAAACAAGGACCCTCGGTTCAACAAGTGGTACGTGCTCTTCAAAGAGAAGGATGAGTGGTGTTGGTTTGGGGTTATGGCGTTAGTGGTGAAACAAGGACCCACAGTTCAACAAGTGGGAGGTGTATTGCGGTAGGTGCTCTTCACAGAGAATGATGAGAGGTGTTGTGGTGTTGGTTTGGGGTGATGGTGTTAGTGGTGGTGATACAAGGACCCACAGTTCATCAAGTGGGAGGTCTATTGCAGTAGGTGCTCTTCAAAGACAAGGATGAGAGGTGTTAGTGATGTTGGTTTGTGGTGATGGTGTTAGTGGTGGTGATACAAGGACCCACAGTTCAACAAGTGGGAGGTGTATTGCAGTAGGTGCTCTTCAAAGAGAAGGATGAGAGGTGTCGGTGTTGTTGCTTTGGGGTGATGGTGTTAGTGGTGGTGATGGTGTTAGTGGTGATGATACAAGGACCCACAGTTCAACAAGTGGGAGGTGTATTACGGTAGGTGCACTTCAAAGAGAAGGATGAGAGGTGTTGGTTTGGGGTGATGGTGTTAGTGTTGATGATACAAGGACCCACAGTTCAACAAGTGGGAGGTGTATTGCGGTAGGTGCTCTTCACAGAGAAGGATGAGAGGTGTTGGTGGTGTTGGTTTCGGGTGATGGTGTTAGTGGTGGTGATACAAGGACCCACAGTTCAACAAGTGGGAGGTGTATTGCGGTAGGTGCTCTTCACAGAGAAGGATGAGAGGTGTTAGTTGTGTTGGTTTGGGGTGATGGTGTTAGTGGTGGTGATACAAGGACCCACAGTTCAACAAGTGGGAGGTGTATTGCGGTAGGTGCTCTTCACAGAGAAGGATGAGAGGTGTTGGTGGTGTTGGTTTGGGGTGATGGTGTTAGTGGTGGTGATACAAGGACCCACAGTTCAACAAGTGGGAGGTGTACTGCGGTAGGTGCTCTCCAAAGAGAAGGATGAGAGGTGTTGGTGGTGTTGGTTTGGGGTGATGGTGTTAGTGGTGATGATACAAGGACCCACAGTTCATCAAGTGGGAGGTGTATTGCGGTAGGTGCTCTCCAAAGAGAAGGATGAGAGGTGTTGGTGGTGTTGGTTTGGGGTGATGGTGTTAGTGGTGATGATACAAGGACCCACAGTTCAACAAGTGGGAGGTGTATTGCGGTAGGTGCTCTACAAAGAGAAGGATGAGAGGTGTTGGTTTGGGGTGATGGTGTTAGTGGTGGTGATACAAGGACCCACAGTTTAACAAGTTGGAGGTGTATTTCGGTAGGTGCTCTTCATAGAGAAGGATGAGAGGTGTTGGTGGTGTTTGTTTGGGGTGATGGTGTTAGTGGTGGTGATACAAGGACCCACAGTTCAACAAGTGGGAAGTGTATTGCGGTAGGTGCTCTTCAAAGAGAAGAATGAGAGGTGTTAGTGATGTTGGTTTGTGGTGATGGTGTTAGTGGTGGTGATACAAGGACTCACAGTTCAACAAGTGGGAAGTGTATTGCGGTAGGTGCACTTCAAAGAGAAGAATGAGAGGTGTTAGTGATGTTGGTTTTTGGTGATGGTGTTAGTGGTGGTGATACAAGGACCCACAGTTCAACAAGTGGGAGGTGTATTACGGTAGGTGCACTTCAAAGAGAAGGATGAGAGGTGTTGGTTTGGGTTGATGGTGTTAGTGGTGGTGATACAAGGACCCACAGTTCAACAAGGGGGAGGTCTAATGCGGTAGGTGCTTATCAAAGAGAAGGATGAGAGGTGTTGCTTTGGGGTGATGGTGTCAGTGGTGGTGATACAAGGACCCACAGTTCAACAAGTGGGAGGTGTACTGCGGTAGGTGCTCTCCAAAGAGAAGGATGAGAGGTGTTGGTGTTGTTTGTTTGGGGTGATGGTGTTAGTGGTGATGATACAAGGACCAACAGTTAAACAAGGGGGAGGTCTAATGCGGTAGGTGCTCTTCAAAGAGAAGGATGAGAGGTGTCGGTGGTGTTGCTTTGGGGTGATGGTGTCAGTGGTGGTGATACAAGGAACAACAGTTCAACAAGTGGGAGGTGTATTGCGGTAGGTGCTCTTCAAAGAGAAGGATGAGAGGTGGTGTTGGTGGTGTTGGTTTGTGGTTGATGGTGTTAGTGGTGATGATACAAGGACCCACAGTTCAACAAGTGGGAGGTGTATTGCGGTAGGTGCTCTTCAACGAGAAGGATGAGAGGTGTTGGTGGTGTTGGATTGGGTTGATGGTGTTAGTGGTGGTGATACAAGGACCCACAGTTCATCAAGTGGGAGGTCTATTGCAGTAGGTGCTCTTCAAAGACAAGGATGAGAGGTGTTAGTGATGTTGGTTTGTGGTGATGGTGTTAGTGGTGGTGATACAAGGACCCACAGTTCAACAAGTGGGAGGTGTATTGCAGTAGGTGCTCTTCAAAGAGAAGGATGAGAGGTGTCGGTGTTGTTGCTTTGGGGTGATGGTGTTAGTGGTGGTGATACAAGGACCCACAGTTCAACAAGGGGGAGGTCTAATGCGGTAGGTGCTTATCAAAGAGAAGGATGAGAGGTGTCGGTGGTGTTGCTTTGGGGTGATGGTGTCAGTGGTGGTGATACAAGGACCCACAGTTCAACAAGTGGGAGGTGTACTGCGGTAGGTGCTCTCCAAAGAGAAGGATGAGAGGTGTCGGTGTTGTTGCTTTGGGGTGATGGTGTTAGTGGTGGTGATACAAGGACCCACAGTTCAACAAGGGGGAGGTCTAATGCGGTAGGTGCTTATCAAAGAGAAGGATGAGAGGTGTCGGTGTTGTTGCTTTGGGGTGATGGTGTTAGTGGTGGTGATGGTGTTAGTGGTGATGATACAAGGACCCACAGTTCAACAAGTGGGAGGTGTATTACGGTAGGTGCACTTCAAAGAGAAGGATGAGAGGTGTTGGTTTGGGGTGATGGTGTTAGTGTTGATGATACAAGGACCCACAGTTCAACAAGTGGGAGGTGTATTGCGGTAGGTGCTCTTCACAGAGAAGGATGAGAGGTGTTGGTGGTGTTGGTTTCGGGTGATGGTGTTAGTGGTGGTGATACAAGGACCCACAGTTCAACAAGTGGGAGGTGTATTGCGGTAGGTGCTCTTCACAGAGAAGGATGAGAGGTGTTAGTTGTGTTGGTTTGGGGTGATGGTGTTAGTGGTGGTGATACAAGGACCCACAGTTCAACAAGTGGGAGGTGTATTGCGGTAGGTGCTCTTCACAGAGAAGGATGAGAGGTGTTGGTGGTGTTGGTTTGGGGTGATGGTGTTAGTGGTGGTGATACAAGGACCCACAGTTCAACAAGTGGGAGGTGTACTGCGGTAGGTGCTCTCCAAAGAGAAGGATGAGAGGTGTTGGTGGTGTTGGTTTGGGGTGATGGTGTTAGTGGTGATGATACAAGGACCCACAGTTCATCAAGTGGGAGGTGTATTGCGGTAGGTGCTCTCCAAAGAGAAGGATGAGAGGTGTTGGTGGTGTTGGTTTGGGGTGATGGTGTTAGTGGTGATGATACAAGGACCCACAGTTCAACAAGTGGGAGGTGTATTGCGGTAGGTGCTCTACAAAGAGAAGGATGAGAGGTGTTGGTTTGGGGTGATGGTGTTAGTGGTGGTGATACAAGGACCCACAGTTTAACAAGTTGGAGGTGTATTTCGGTAGGTGCTCTTCATAGAGAAGGATGAGAGGTGTTGGTGGTGTTTGTTTGGGGTGATGGTGTTAGTGGTGGTGATACAAGGACCCACAGTTCAACAAGTGGGAAGTGTATTGCGGTAGGTGCTCTTCAAAGAGAAGAATGAGAGGTGTTAGTGATGTTGGTTTGTGGTGATGGTGTTAGTGGTGGTGATACAAGGACTCACAGTTCAACAAGTGGGAGGTGTATTACGGTAGGTGCTCTTCATAGAGAAGGATGAGAGGTGTTGGTGGTGTTGGTTTGGGGTGATGGTGTTAGTGGTGGTGATACAAGGACCCACAGTTCAACTAGTGGGAAGTGTATTGCGGTAGGTGCACTTCAAAGAGAAGAATGAGAGGTGTTAGTGATGTTGGTTTTTGGTGATGGTGTTAGTGGTGGTGATACAAGGACCCACAGTTCAACAAGTGGGAGGTGTATTACGGTAGGTGCACTTCAAAGAGAAGGATGAGAGGTGTTGGTTTGGGTTGATGGTGTTAGTGGTGGTGATACAAGGACCCACAGTTCAACAAGGGGGAGGTCTAATGCGGTAGGTGCTTATCAAAGAGAAGGATGAGAGGTGTTGCTTTGGGGTGATGGTGTCAGTGGTGGTGATACAAGGACCCACAGTTCAACAAGTGGGAGGTGTACTGCGGTAGGTGCTCTCCAAAGAGAAGGATGAGAGGTGTTGGTGTTGTTTGTTTGGGGTGATGGTGTTAGTGGTGATGATACAAGGACCAACAGTTAAACAAGGGGGAGGTCTAATGCGGTAGGTGCTCTTCAAAGAGAAGGATGAGAGGTGTCGGTGGTGTTGCTTTGGGGTGATGGTGTCAGTGGTGGTGATACAAGGAACAACAGTTCAACAAGTGGGAGGTGTATTGCGGTAGGTGCTCTTCAAAGAGAAGGATGAGAGGTGGTGTTGGTGGTGTTGGTTTGTGGTTGATGGTGTTAGTGGTGATGATACAAGGACCCACAGTTCAACAAGTGGGAGGTGTATTGCGGTAGGTGCTCTTCAACGAGAAGGATGAGAGGTGTTGGTGGTGTTGGATTGGGTTGATGGTGTTAGTGGTGGTGATACAAGGACCCACAGTTCATCAAGTGGGAGGTCTATTGCAGTAGGTGCTCTTCAAAGACAAGGATGAGAGGTGTTAGTGATGTTGGTTTGTGGTGATGGTGTTAGTGGTGGTGATACAAGGACCCACAGTTCAACAAGTGGGAGGTGTATTGCAGTAGGTGCTCTTCAAAGAGAAGGATGAGAGGTGTCGGTGTTGTTGCTTTGGGGTGATGGTGTTAGTGGTGGTGATACAAGGACCCACAGTTCAACAAGGGGGAGGTCTAATGCGGTAGGTGCTTATCAAAGAGAAGGATGAGAGGTGTCGGTGGTGTTGCTTTGGGGTGATGGTGTCAGTGGTGGTGATACAAGGACCCACAGTTCAACAAGTGGGAGGTGTACTGCGGTAGGTGCTCTCCAAAGAGAAGGATGAGAGGTGTTGGTGGTGTTTGTTTGGGGTGATGGTGTTAGTGGTGATGATACAAGGACCCACAGTTCATCAAGTGGGAGGTGTATTGCGGTAGGTGCTCTACAAAGAGAAGGATGAGAGGTGTTGGTTTGGGGTGATGGTGTTAGTGGTGGTGATACAAGGACCCACAGTTTAACAAGTTGGAGGTGTATTTCGGTAGGTGCTCTTCATAGAGAAGGATGAGAGGTGGTGTTGGTGGTGTTGGTTTGTGGTGATGGTGTTAGTGGTGGTAATGATGATGATGATTATGACACTAATGTTGGTGAGGAGGAGGATGCTTATAATGATGCTGCTGAGGGTAAGATGGTAATATGTTAATGATGGTATACGTTGTGGGGTGACGATGTTGGTCTTGGTGTTTACGATAGTGGCGATAGGCGTGGTTTTGGTGGTACAGGTATGTGGATTGGTGATAGTTATCTTGGTATTTACATTTTGGGTGGTCATGATCATGATATTGACGATCGAGGTAATAAGAGAAATGCCCTTGCCAAAAGATAAGGTGTGCTTATGAGGCGTCCAGGGATTACCGGTAACAGTTTTAACAAGGAGGTATATATGTGTAGGTGCTAATGGTGGTAATGTTTGGATGTAGTGCCGTTGGTGGTGGTGTCAGGTGATGATGTTGGTGATGGTGGTGATGGTACTGATGGTAATGGCAATGACACCAGTAGCCATGGCAAAAATTATGTTAATGGTGGGGATAGTGTCAGCAGCAGTGATGGTGTACTGGTGGTGGTGCTTGTTGGGGTGGATATGATACATGTCGTAATTGTGTTCATTATAATAGTGGTATTAATGATCAGTCCTTCTCCAGAAAGATGAGGTGCGCACAAGTGCGTCCCAGGGGACACACAGTGCAACAGGTGAAAGGTTTATATCAGTAGATGATCTTCAGAGGGGAGGATGGGAGTCCATGGGGGTGGTGGTGGTGATGATGATAAAAATGTACATAAAGATGTTGATGATGGTTGTGTTGGTGATGGTGGTAGGTGGTGGTCTGCTATGTAGGAGGAGGTGTGATAGGATGATGAGACAGTAAGTCAAAAAACAACCATGTTCATTCCAATCCATCTCTCTCAAATTTCCCTCTGTCCACCAGGCTCAACTCATATCCTAACGCCGGAGGGATTCCTCAGCGATCTGCGTGAACTGGGTAGCAACTGAGTCACCCGACCCCCAACCGCAGCCAGCGATGGATAACCCAACACTCAGGAGGGCTCCATTGCACGTTCATCAACATCTCTGATAGAAACGGGAAGGTTTCTCCATGGCTTTCGTTCCTTCTTTTGCCGAAAAAGAAATTGATTCTAAATAATCATTCCAGCGTGAGTAGCAGAGAGCCGTAGCTCAATATGTATTATCATAGATTTCCAGTAGAGCTCTTGCTAGGTTACAATTAATTATGAAGGTATTCTGTGTTTTTGATGAAACCTGTGAATCGATTCAGTCGTTGTACTAAGGACTATAGAATATTATATACATGTATATCTACAAACCAGTGTTTATTTATTCCTTCAACATACCACTGTAAATATCCCATTTTTGTACCATTATTTGACCAGAATATGGACTACTCTCCTGGAGTTTCTTTTGGCTTCGTTTTTAACCTGTTGAAATCAGTATGAAAATCATGAGGAATGCATGTTGAATAAAATGAAATGTTCTTCAATGGGTCAATTGGGCATGTCAAATTCCCTACCTGAATGTAGATTCTTGACATCTCTATCAATTTGACCTCCATACTGTCCACTTCAAGCATACTTTACTTCGGTCAATCCATAGATCATGCATATTCATGAAGGGGCATGATGACAGAAAATGGATAAAGGCTCTTATGAAGAGGAATATGATGATCTATAGATTGATTGGATTTCAGATCATGTTTTTTTCTCCTCATTCTATCTCAAGGTAACATTTATGAAAGCTCTAGAGATAAACTTCAACTAATTGAATCAGAAACAGTTCAAAGTTTTGTCTTGTGGCAAGTTCGATTGGTATGCTGGAAGCTACAGCTGTCTGTCACTTTCTTTCAGGTATATGAAGGAAGATTTTTCCAACAGATTGAAATATCTGCAATGAAAGAGAAAATTCATTTAAGTAATCTTAAACAGGTCTTTCATACTACTTTACTTTTCAGAATGGAACCTGTAGGTAACTAGAGGAAAATGAAAGCACATTTCAATTTCTCAATAGTCCTTTGTATTAACCCATTAAGTACCACAATGTTTTTCGTATAACACAGATCACTATGGGTTTCTGTTGCCTAGACTGATAGCTGTAATGAAAAGGTTAAGAGATTATTATGTATATATTTGTACTAGAGTCTAAGGTAGGATCCCAGACTTTATTTATGCTTATTGAATCGCTGTAGCCCACCTTTTCTTTTTCTTTGTATAATTTGTTAACCCTGATATGGTGCATAATTTTTGTTTTCCTTTCCATGCTCTGATTTTCTTATCGTCTGTTCAGAGCCAAAAGGGCTCTTCCGGCTCCAAACAAACGTTATATACTGTCATTAGGGATTTATAAAATAAGGCTCAGAATTATGAAGAGTTACGATTGATCCGAGTGGATCATAACGCGTAAGTCGTCCTACCCATCCATTGATTTAAAAGTCGTAATGATAACAGAAACATTTATAAAGCGTTTAGTACTGTGATGTACTATTATTACTTGGGCATTAGCTGAGCTATCCTTGTAGGGCGCTCTGGTATTCAAGGAATTTCTTCCTACCCTGTACCCAGTTACATCACCTGGGTGTAGAGTGGCAAATGCACATTAGTGTCTTGCCGAAGGACATTGGTGCTGTGGCGAGACTTGAACCGTGTGAGTTACAGCCCAGTGACGTATCCACTAGACCATGACACCTCTACACAATTACCATTACTTGTATGACTTGTGATCAATTTGAATTGATCGCAACTGTTAACAAGCCTGGGCCTTTAGTGTGAAAGGATTAGTGTATTGATAAAGGTATTATGTCACTGAAGAGTTATGTTTAGTCCTCCTAATCAATCCCTGATCTATTGATTTGCCATTGATTGTAGTTTTATATTTTATTCATATTTACAGGGTAGCAGTTAATTGTTATATGTTTATAGAAAATTGGGGGGTTGTATCACACCAATTCTCAATCACCAACTGAGCTGTTTTTCTTGTACATGTAGGTGCTGTTATGACTCGATATCTATAAATGTCCATCTAATTATTAATCTGCAGCTAGTTCTCTAAACAATTAATTTGGAACCATTTTCCAATCATGAAATTATTGGAGTTTTTATGTATAGTATTTATTCCTACTTAAAATCATATATGTAGACAACTAGCTTTCTGTATATTGTATTCAAGTCAGAAATTTGTGTAGGCATGATTTGTTTTCCTTCGGATAATTCTCTCTTTTTAATGCTGTAAATCTAATTTGCTTCGAGACATCTAGTTTAGTATGTGATTGCTTGTTTATACATGTATGTACTGAGACTGTATATAGCTTGACATTACATTATCCAAATCTCTATCTATTTGATGTACATGTATCTACCTGTTTAATATCTCATAAAAACAATGACTTCTAGGAGATGCTTTTGATGGTTTATTTTGATACCTGACTGCTAAGAAAGCATATGTATGCTTGCAAGTAAGCAATCGGGGGGACTGACAGTTTTAAATGCTCTCTGAGTCTGACCTGGTAATGAGGATTAATGCTTTAGCAAAGGGCTTGGTGTTGAAGCCGGATACTCTCAGGTTTGAGACCACTGCTCTACCACTGAGCTTAAGTATTATACATGGTGGGCAGAGTTTTGATGATGAACTACATCCTATACGGTAAGTTGACGTATAGATAAGAAGCCCATGTGAGATGACTTGTTATCTTCTTTCAAAGTTTACCTCTTGAGAGTCAAAGGCATGTAATAACCATAGTTCATGTTTATTTTTAAGAAAAGTGTTGGGGTCACAGACATACATCCTATCATTTATAGGTTCTACAAGTCATTCGACAACAAATTTTAACTGCTAAAAATGAGCTGTGTGCTTCTCTTTCAAGAACCGGCATTAATCTATGTGTACATTTATTAACTGGATTGTATAATGATTGGTAATTAGGGTTTAATTCATAAATCTACCAATTTTTGTATTAAATATAATATAAAAAACAAAACTTAAGGAGAGAATAGCTCTGAAATGTAATTTGGGATCTACCTGTCAAGGCTTTGTGCATCAAAAAATAGAAGTGACCATGCCAGTATGACAGCAAAATGAAAACAAATTGATTACTAGTACCCAAAGTCGTTAAAGGCAGGGTATTTTTAATACCGTCTTCACTACCACTGCTGTAATGTAATTTCAATCACGCCATGTTTTGGTGACGGCGTACATAGAGCGATTTCCAGTTCCTGTACCCAAGCATCATTACGCGCGCGTCATGCGGTTGGCGAGGCATTGTGGGACATGGCGTCGACATTTCAGGACATTATGAGCAGCAGATGGCAGTATACATACATCTGAAGTAGCATCAGTATAATTCCCTGCCTTTAAAACACAAGAATGAAAGACAAATTATGTCTAGGGTCAGATAGGAGTTGTTTTTCAGATATTACGGTAATCACACGTAACATTTGAGCTTTGTAAAGAGTACTGTAAATATAAAATGTGTTTCCTCTATGCATATCTATCAATAGAATTACCATGTGATTACTAGACATGTCATTTCTTGCTTACAAGTCGTTCAGATGGTGTGGTAGAAGTTTAAGTTCGCTATGATTCAAATCTCATTACAAACTGTCATTATGTGCAATAATAAGCCTCGATGTGATGCCCACTATTACAGACAGTAAACTATTACAAGTGGAAATGTTATTCGATGTGATTTATAGATCGGTGAAGATGTAAAACTACACAAAAGTAGCTCTCGTAATTTACAAAATGAGTTTGCATTTACTTATTTTATGTCTAATACATTCGTAAGGTCATCATATTAAGAGTGATATATAAAGAAAGATAGATATTAAAAGGAATGATCTATGTATATCTTCCCTCTTTTTGTTTGAGTATTTCTTGCTTTAATATACTTTTGTCTCCATTTTATATTAGGAAATCTCTCTCTCTATCTCTCAGTTTGTGTGTTTTTTTTGTTAGATAATAAGCAGGTTGATATATCCTTCCACAAGATATTAGAAGCAAAATTATATGAGTGTCACGTTGGTATGGAATATCTTCTCCACTTATAACAGTTATATATATATTTTTTTTTTTTTTTTCGGGGGGGGGGGGGTATTTGTACTACCATCCCAACGTTTTTCAACCTTCTCTCTATCCTTTCTGTCTACATTTCTCTCTCTCACTACCTTTCTCTCTCTCTCTCACTTCCTTTCTCTCTCATCCCTCTACCTTTCTCTCTCTCTCTACCTTTCTCTCTCAACGCTCTACCTTTCTCTCTCTCTCTCTACCTTTCTCTCTCACTACCTTTCTCTCTCTCTCTACCTTTCTCTCTCCTCCCTCTACGTTTCTCTCTCTCTTCCTTTTTCTCTCATCCCTCTACCTTTCTCTCTTACTACCTTTCTCTCTCATCACTCTACCTTTCTCTCTCATCCCTCTACCTTTCTCTCTCTCTCACTACCTTTCTCTCTCTCTCTCTCTCTCTACCTTTCTCTCTCTCTCTCTCTCTACCTTTCTCTCTCATCCCTCTACCTTTCTCTCTCTCTCTCTACCTTTCTCTCTCACTACCTTTCTCTCTCTCTCTCTCTCTACCTTTCTCTCTCCTCCCTCTACGTTTCTCTCTCTCTTCCTTTTTCTCTCATCCCTCTACCTTTCTCTCTCTCTCTCTACCTTTCTCTCTCTCTCTCTCTACCTTTCTCTCTCTCTCTCTCTCTCTCTACCTTTCTCTCTCATCCCTCTTCCTTTCTCTCTCTCTCTCTACCTTTCTCTCTCACTACCTTTCTCTCTCTCTCTACCTTTCTCTCTCCTCCCTCTACGTTTCTCTCTCTCTTCCTTTTTCTCTCATCCCTCTACCTTTCTCTCTCTCTCTCTACCTTTCTCTCTTAATACCTTTCTCTCTCATCACTCTACCTTTCTCTCTCATCCCTCTACCTTTCTCTCTCTCTCTATCTTTCTCTCTCACTACCTTTCCCTCTCTCTCTCTCTCTACCTTTCTCTCTCCTCCCTCTACGTTTCTCTCTCTCTTCCTTTTTCTCTCATCCCTCTACCTTTCTCTCTCTCTCTCTACCTTTCTCTCTCATCCCTCTACCTTTCTCTCTCTCTCTACCTTTCTCTCTCATCCATCTACCTTTCTCTCTCTCTCTCATCCCTCTAGCTTTCTCTCTCTCTCTCTTTTTGTTTTTGTTTGTCTTATTACATTATATTCCATTATGTTTTTGTTTGTCCAATGGACGATTATGCCGTATTTAGTTAATCTGCATAAATCTTAACAATCCAATCACAACTCACTTACATGTACAAAAATGAAACTTATAATTTCTTATATAGTTAAGACAATAATGTATTTTTGAAGAAACAAATTTTTGTTTGTTTTGTTTTTATCTTTCTTTTTCTTCATGTTTGTATTTAGATTGTTCATGTAGTATTCTCCACTTTTCATGTATGCTTGCCATATTGTATAATATTGTATTTATGTTTAGCATAGGCTAGGTTTAGATCATTCCTATTTATTGTTATACTTTTATATTGTTTTTTTTTTGTATTCTGTATTCTTTGTATTAATTATTAAGCTATGTTTGTATTCTTTATTATGTATCATTATCATGACATGTACATGTGTTGTACTCTCATACCCCAGAAGGGGGTCGAATGAGTCAATAAATTATATTCTATTCTATTCTATTCTCTCTACCTTTCTCTCTCATCCCTCTACCTTTCTCTCTTACTACCTTTCTCTCTCATCCCTCTAGCTTTCTCTCTCTCTCTACCTTTCTCTCTCCTCCCTCTACCTTTCTCTCTCATCCCTCTACCTTTCTCTCTTACTACCTTTCTCTCTCATCCCTCTACCTTTCTCTCTCATCCCTCTAGCTTTCTCTCTCATCCCTCTACCTTTCTCTCATCCCTCTACCTTTCTCTCTTACTACCTTTCCCTCTCATCCCTCTACCTTTCTCTCTCATCCCTCTAGCTTTCTCTCTCTCTCTACCTTTCTCTCTCATCCCTCTACCTTTCTCTCTTACTACCTTTCTCTCTCATCCCACTACCTTTCTAATAATAATAATAATAATACATTACATGTATAATGCGCTTAATACAATGTTTCTCTCTCACTACCTTTCTCTCTCTCTCTCTCTCTACCTTTCTCTCTCATCCCTCTACCTTTCTCTCTCTCTCTCTACCTTTCTCTCTCACTACCTTTCCCTCTCTCTCTCTCTACCTTTCTCTCTCCTCCCTCTACGTTTCTCTCTCTTCCTTTTTCTCTCATCCCTCTACCTTTCTCTCTCACTACCTTTCTCTCTCTCTCTCTACCTTTCCCTCTCTCTCTCTCTACCTTTCTCTCTCCTCCCTCTACGTTTCTCTCCCTCTACCTTTCTCTCTCACTACCTTTCCCTCTCTCTCTCTCTACCTTTCTCTCTCCTCCCTCTACGTTTCTCTCTCTCTTCCTTTTTCTCTCATCCCTCTACCTTTCTCTCTCACTACCTTTCTCTCTCTCTCTCTCTCTACCTTTCTGACTCTCTCTCTCTTTCTTCATCTTTGTTGGTCAAACTTTCACCCCCCCCCCTATTCAGCTCTTCTTTCATTCTCTTGCCACATTTTTTTTCATAGATAGCCTCATTGTTCAGTATCAACGTGTTTAAGGGATCCCCTTGCACATCTCCAGGGTGGACTACTCTGAAAACATGCTGCTCAAAGTGGTGGCTAATTTTTTTTCCACAGCATATTTTCAGGGTGCGATAGTACATCCCGAAGTGCAAGGTGGTCCCCTAGATCAATTGATACATAACAAAACTCTACAACATCCCATGTTTTAAAAAGAAAACCCAAATTAGGGTTTTGCAGGGTTTTGCACTCCCCCCCCCCCCCCTTCCTGGCTATTTATGTAGTGACTCCCCTTTCAACAATGTACTAGAGTATTAATCCATGTCTCTGTGTCTGTAGTCATATGTTCAAGTGCTAAATACGCAATTTTACAATGAAAATCTTTCATTTTTTCAGCAATTATATATATCAAATTAAATCTTTAATATTTCACAAATATCAATACATCCCGAGTGTCAAATACATGTTAATTATGCTACATTACTGGACACATTCCGATCATTAAAAAAAAATGCATAATTTGTTAATCACTCTTTACAATACATAACAAAGAATATTTTGCAGTCCTACAGAACTACAAAACACCTGGCAAAACAAATATCAGTACCTTTTAGTTTAAAATTCATATTTGACTTACTTGACAAACATACCGTAAATTCTCAGCAATTATGGGCCCTTTCCAATTCTGTTGAATTGTAAATCATTGGAATCGATTGCAACTCATACACAGTGTGCACCAATGGGGGAGGGGGAGGGGCTTTCATTGTCATAACAGGGTCTAAACATAGATAGGACTTGCACCATGTACATGAGCTACAATAAAAAAAACAGCAAAAAGAAATGTTGAGTCCTTTCATAATGCAGTACAATGTGCCATTCGTGAATAGGAATTATTCAATGGTATACAAATGATGCACAGGTTTGAGTGCATCTGTAAAGATTGTGTGCACAAGGTACCTTTGAATGGTTTGAACCCACGAGGCGCAGCCGAGTGGGTTTTAGACCAAATTCAAAGGTACCGCGTGCACACAATTCCACCGACCTACGAATTAAACCTGTGCATCATCTGTTTATAAGATGTTATTTTACAGATTTACCAGATGCATGGCAAAATCATCATGAAATTTAAAAAAAAAAAAAAAAAAATTGTCAGTGCACATTACCGTAAACTTAAAAAAAAAAAAAAAAAAAAAAAAAATTATAGAATTTATTAATTTTTTAAACAGATTATAATTATCAAAAAACACGAAAAACAAATAATTATCACCAAAAAAAAATTATTAAAAAAAATGAGAATTATTTTTAAAAAAAGGATATCGCCGATATCGCGTGCATCTAGTAAAAAAAATTACATGGTAATTGACCAGTCAGAATGCAGGGATTCTAAATTGGCAATGCAGTGTCAAATTTATAATCAATTGTGTAAAAATTTATACATGAAAAAAGTGATTTTAGTAGACCCCTGAGAATGCTGTGAATTGCTTTGGATTAACAGACTATACCTGCAAAAAACAGAGTTTCTTCTTATTGGCCAATATTGAGACGTTGTCATGAACTAAACTTTGATTTAAATCCTCAATTAATTAACATAGGCCAGGAAAGTATCTTCCAAAGCTGTCAAAATTACTGGTTTACTGACATCCTATTGAAACATGTGTATTAAAATGAAACAATGCATGTTGACAAACTTGTATTTATGACGGTTTTGGGAAGCAATGCTTTATGGAGCTTGGGGAAACAAGTTTACTTGCTGCATGCCTGCAATAAAGGCCATAACTACTGCCACTGAATAACTATACATGGTCATAATGGCCTTAATAAACATGTACATACAGTGTGAGTCAAAAAAAAGTTTTCGCCTAGAAAATTGCTAATTGTTTTAAAAATCATCTATGAACAGTAAATTATTACCTGTATACATCTTATAAAAGAGTGTTTTATCCCAAATCATTTAGAATCATATTGTGTGGTATGTGTTCACGCTTGAATGAACAGGAGGCATTGTTTGCGAGAGTGCAAAAATCGACTTGCGCCAAAGTTGCTGATGTGATGTTTCAATAAATATAAATTTTCTAGGTGTAAACCTTTTTTTTACTCACATGGTATAGCAGGCAGCTGACATGTATTTAATAATCTAAATACAATATACATACAACAAATGTAAATAAAAATATAAATGCATCAAAATGCTACATGTATTGCACTAAAATAAGTTCTTATCTCAGATATGAGATGCTGTATGATTTGATACAAAATTATAAAATATTCACATCATAGATGAGCACAATATACAAAATAAACCAAACATTTCAAAACTTACATGTTTAATCTCATTTCAATTCTATTTGAAAATCAATGTATATATGGTGGCTACAGTCGTTGCTACTATCCCTCGTAACTCTGCAATTCAATAAATAAGTACATGTAGAGCGTACATAAGGTCTTTGATACATAGACATTTGGTAAGAATATCTTTAACACATCATTTATCACTTCTGTTTCTGAACTTCTCTTTTGCCTCCAAATTATTAAAAACCTTACCATGGATCCTCTGAATGAATGTATCTGGTACATGTATAAACAACACAAATAATCAGAAATTTCTTGTATTAATGATCTGATGATCTATTGCTTGAATACACAACAGATCTCATCATCTACAGATCTACAGTAGTCCCTTTCACAACTTGATCTATTCCAAACCTCTTTGTCTTTCTTTCAAACTAGCCATGCTAGTAGTCAGCCGTGTGTTACTTATTCCTGGTCTTCAAAATGATTGGAACTGCAGTAAAACGATGAAGAAAGGAGAAAACATAGGTTTTAAATTTTAAAAATAATGTTAGAAATACTATGCTTCAAAATGTAATGACTTCCATTATTTGGTTGCTAGTCTTCGATGCCACTCATAAAAAATCTTATGTTTTTCTTTACACTGGTATTTTGATATTTCAACATATTAGACAAATGCGTTTTTGGAGGGAGATTCCATCTTATCTGTGATTTGGAGGTAAATGTTATTATTAGACAATCAAACATCATTTGGACATTAAAGGGAGAATTAAAAAATATTGTAGTTGTCTTTTTGCTGTTTAAATTGGTTTGACTTTAGTCAACACTATCATCAAATGCATTCAAGAGGTATTCTTTCAGGCAGATTTGTGTACCTTATACATGTAGGTACAGAATTATCAATATAACTATAATTAATGTAGGCACAAATCCTGTTGGAATTTTCTGTAAATCTGCTATTGGTGTATTACATAATCAAACCAAATATGATTTAAATACATTCAAACCTATCTTAGCTGACCACCTCTCTATAAAGGCCATGTATTTTATCTCCCTCAAGAAAAAAGAAGAAAGTGTTTTTGAGAACCTGTCTACAATGGCCACTATATCTGTTTCTCTTGGGTGACGTTAAAGGCATTGTTTAACAATGTCAAATCTGAGATGCATGGCCCTACGTATTATCAGTATCTGTGATATAGTGTAATATTGAAGCCCTAACAAATATGTGCTTCAAAATGATCATGAAGCGCTTCAAAAAAATGAAAATCTTTGAGTGACCGGTTTTACCAAACTCATTTTCCCCAATAGACTGTAGTGTTATAAGAAACTGAAACTTTGAATTCCAATCATAAATATCTTGATAATCAAACATGCGATTCATTTCTGACCTCAAAGTTTATATTATGATTGCAGCATGAGCTAAATCCAGGATTTTGTTTAGAATCAGAGGCAAGGGTACCCAATACCTTTAATAGACAGGTTTGACTGTATTTCATCACGTATTTCACTGAAACTTACTTAAAACGATGAGAAGGATAATAACAACCACCACTAGCATCAGGATCCGCATCTACAATGTATGTAAAGACAGCATTAACATAGAATCATAAAGTAATCCATACAGCGTAAATTGTGGTTATCCTGTTCTTTATAACAACAACAACAGCAACAAAACACCACAGAAAAGGGGTCCTTGTGTATGATCTGTCTACATTTACTGTTCATGCACTTGTATCAAATCTACTTATTAAAAAAAATTAAAACCTGTCTGATTAATCAGTTTCTATGATTAATTATTTAAAAGGTTGGTCTATATTATACAGAAAATAACAGAAATGGGAACTATTATACAAATTTGTCTAGTCTGTTTGTCATATATACAGTGTATATAAACAAATATGTATATCTTGAATAGATGTAGAACACAAAGTATTGGAAGCCTATCTTATAACAATTCTCACACATGAATAAACATGGGTTGTACATCTTTAGGAGAGACTTGTTCAATACAAATAAAACTGACAATCAAGAAAGGTAGAATGATTGCGAGAAAGGTTACCTTGCATTGCTGCCACCAGAAATGTGACCTAAGACCCTTGGCACTAACTTTAAAGATGGATGCACTGAACATAAGGTCCTCTACAATATAAAACAGAAAAAATGTTCATCATTTATGCCATCTGGTAGAAATTCCATGAGAATCCCAATCATGACATATAAAATATCAAGATACTGCCAGAAGGGCATTAACCATAAACTTGTACGCACTGTTAACACAACAATGCCCTTTTGGATCTGTGGGTTTTGTGGAGTGTGAATGGGAGGGGGAGGAATAGGGAGGGACTATAACTCCACAAAACATAGGTATGTCTCTCTGTGACATGAAAATTGGGGGCGTTAATGAATAATTTGATATACTCGTCTGCAGTCTGCACCTTATACATTTCCAATAAAGCATGACAAAAAAGAAAAGGGGGGAAAAAAGATAACACAATAGGGGAAAGGTAAAAATATATTAATTTCTGACAAGGATATTAGCAAAGTATGCATGAAATGAGGCCCAGACATGGTTGAACCGAATGAGCCACGCATGAAGTCTTTAAGAAAAGTCTGAAAATGGGCATCAAGCAACAGACTTTAAAGTCTGGCAGTCATCACTTAGCAAACCAGCATTATTGTTTAAATAATTTAATTTAATGACATAATGCTCCAGGAATAACTGGACTGCAGCCCAATTCTAATAGTCCATTTCTAATATAGGTCAATTACTTAACTTCAAATATTGACCCATACTGCCATCACCATTACCCTCATCATCATCATTCCACGTTTCCACAACTGTGTGGTTGGATGTTGAAATCTTCATGGCCCTATTCCACGCATTAACAAAAGGTTTGGCAGTCTAAGATTTTCTGACAATGATTCATCAAACAAAAAGTCCATGTTTTCTTGCGCCAATGAGGCAGCCTTATCCTCTCTTCAAATTAAGTGTCTGTATCTATCCCTAATCCTTAAACTCTTTCTCAGTCTAAACCCCAATCTCATGTCTTTATTGATGTTTTGTATCACCAATGATTCCATTAAACTCTCATTGCACTACTTATAGCTACTTGCGCCCTCTATATAGCAAACAATGCCTAATCAGTGACCGCTGGTCCCCATGATTCCTTTTTCTTGTGTTAATTGAGAGCTGATTTGATGAGATAACCACCTGCCAGTGACCATGCTGGGTGGTCTAATCCCTCCTGGCCAAACTAGTGCAGACAGGCTTTAAAAAGTATTTGACCATACCTGTCTTATCTTCTAGATCTTCTAGCTTTTCTCCCCTGTCCATGACCTTCTCCATGTTTCCCCTCATGACTCCTACCACTTCATCGACCTGACCTTGTACTCTGTAAGAAAACAGAATAAGTTGGATGAACAAATTAATCAAAAGCATGGAGGATACATCAACATACATATGTCTATTGCATTTATCTCCTGATACAAGTGGAAAAAACAAGAAGAAAAAAATGTATATTGTAACACATTTCATTCCAGTTTCCTTTCTTCCACCAGAACTAGAGCTTTACCATCTTTAATCCAGGAATTCAAAGCACTGAAACTTACAAACAGCAGCTTCATTATAATTCAGAGTTCTATTTGCTTAAAATACAAAACAACCAAGATTAAAAACGTACTGATCACACCTCAAAAATAAATTTAGAATGATTGGTACAAATTCAACTTGTTGAAGTTTGATCTCATGTAACATGTTTTTTCATACTTTTGTACTTTGGAGCTACTCTGATTACTTTGTCCAGGTTTTGGCACAGGACTCCGCTCATAAAAGAAATCTTCTTCTTCATCATCATCATGGTATTCACCCAACAAGTTTACCTAGAAAGAAAATAGATCATAGAAATCAATTAGATCATAAACAAGTTGGCCAAACATGATTTTATTTGTAATGCTCACTATCACCCCCCCCCCCCCCCACCCCCTAGAGCAAAAAACATTTGGATATGATATGGTACGCTGGTTCGTCTGAAGTAAAACAAATCTCCCTCCAAGCAGTTCCCCAAAGTTGACAGCCCTGATCTTCAGAGAAGGTACAAAGACACGGTTAAATGTTAAACTTCTGCTAAGCCTGACTGGTCAAATCTATATGCACCACTTGAAGGAATATAAGTGATTCCAGCAAGTGAAATAACAGTAACTTATTGATAGGTGGCCTATAGGCATACAGTTGCTGACCTCTAAATGAGATTAGACTGCACAGTGCTACGGCAGGCAGCCAGTAAAAATGAATTATGGAAATGCAAGCATTACTTTAAAAAAACAGAACTTTGTTATTCCTGGCTCATTTTTTCCTGATTGCGGTGTCATGTGAAAGGGCAGAAAATGAAGTTTCTGCAAATGTGATTTTCTCTCCGAAATTCAGATACAGTTCGCCAAATGACTTTTTGGTAACCTTCTTCAAATTGTTTTTAGTCAGTCATGCATGAAATATGCATCATATGAGTTGCATCAAATGAAAGAGGAGGATCTAAGCTTTACAAATACATGTATGTGTCATTTATTAATTATAATTGTGATTAGTTATGACATAACACTGATAATTCTCAGTTTCATTTTTTCTGGGATGCACTGTATTATGTATGTTACACTTTCCCACACTTAAAAAAAAAAAGGAATTGCTCCACTTAAATTTTAAACAGCTGTACACAAAACTTACAGAGAATCATTGGACAACATTCAAAATGGAACAGTCCCAAGTGAGAATTATTTGATATATCTCAAACCCTATGCCTATGGAAAACCTTTACTTTAGAATGAAATGTGACTCACCCTTTCAACATCATTAGAACCTGCAAGGTCCCCACTTCGAAGGTGTCGCTTAAATTTTGGAGGCATTTTTTCAAATCTATTAACATTTTCCAGAACAGAATTTTGTGGGAAACAGCTCTGGGCTTGATCTGAGGAAGAGAAAGAAGATGCAAAATAAAGTAATGGTGATGATCTAATAATAGATGAATGGACTACTGTACTGTAACAATGTTATTTTAGCGTAATTAATTATACGCGCTGAGCAACCCCAAAACATATTCACAGGTTCTTAAATTCGCGTTGTACGCAACTCAGCCCGTTCAAAACACACATAAGGTCATGTTTATAGCTTTGCAGGTTTTACTATTCTCGGACACCAATTACTTAAGCGCGAAAATTTAAGCACCGCTAATATTACATTTACAGTACCATAAAAATGCATCCTCTCCTGTTTTATTTTATCTCTTCTTCTTCTCCCTTTTTACTCTTCTTTCTATTATTCCACTCCAGTATCATCTTATTCGTCTCCTTGATTTTTTGTTTTCCTTTCTTCTTACTTAAGACTTTACTACCTTTTTCCTTCTTTCTTAATTTCTAAATTTAATCTCAGACTGGAAGAAATAGGCCTAGAATCATGATCCGAGTCCCTTCTCATTTCTTTACACAGCTAGCTTTATTGCGTCTGCGTGCAGGGGACTTTGATCCACCTCCATGGACTGTGCACGCAAACGTGTGTGTACGCTGTGAATGAGAGGGGACTATGAATGATGAAGATAAGCCCGAAATAGAATTCTAGTTTCTTTCACTTTTAAATGAGTTTTATTTTGAACTTTTTTTGTTTTGCTTAGTTTATACATTTGTCATCTTCTTCTTCCTCTTATTCTCCCTCTTTTTCGGCAATATCGTGAAATAGGCCCCGCAACTTACCCGTCTTGTAATCGATTACAAATCATCTTAGACTTCTAACTTCAGTCTTCAGCCAACATTTTCATGACGGACAGCAATAAAAGGGAGATAAAAGTTAGTTAAAAAGGGGGTTGAAAGGGACTTATTTTTTAAATAATAATTAGGAGGGGGGGGGGGGGGGGGGGGCGGCCCCCCAAAAAAAATAGTAAAAAAGGAAAAATATTTAACTAAAAGATAAATTTAAAGAGAGGGGGGGGGGGGGGACGGGGGGGGGGCGCCCCCCCCCCCCAAAAAAAAAAAAATCAAATAAAAGATAAATTCAAAGAGAGGGGGCCATAATATTGAGAAAAAAAATATAAAAAAAGGAAAAATATTAAAAAAGGAAAAATATTTAAGAAGGTAAAATATTAAAAAAGGAAAAATATTAAAATAGATCTAGGGTCTAAAAGATAAATTAAATCATTTAAATGTAACCCTTTTTAATCATTTGCTAGCTCTAGGTCTAATTTATTAAACCTCAAAACACCCCCTAATTTATACTTCGGTGAAAGAAGCCCCACTACCGTGCTGTCCGTCTTGAAAATGCATAGGATGGGGCCTTGTTCACGAGTATACAGTATAGTCGTGATACAGGCCCCATGTCCGTGTTGTAAAACATGCAACGCCGTTGCGCGGGGCCTATATCACGAGTATAATATAGCGAGTTGAATAGCAGACTCGCTAATATATATACTCGTGATACAGGCCCCGCTGCTGTGTTGAATTGTGCGCGATGCCGTAGCGCGGGGCCTATATAACGAGTATATAAGTATAATCGTGATACAGGCCCCGCTGCTGTGTTGAAGTGCGCGCGATGCCGTTGCGCGGGGCTTAGATCACGAGTAATATAGTGAGTTGGCTGAAGTTAGAAGCCTAGACTAGTATAACTAGATTATAATCGATTCAAAACAGTTGCGGGGCCTATATCACGAGTATGCCTCTTTTTCTTTCTCTTCTATTCTTTCGGTGTCTCTCTCTTTCTCTCTATTTGCCTCCTCCTCCAAAAGAATGCAAAACAAGTCAAAAGACCGTACCCTTCCAACAATAAACCGCACACGATATTCATTACATGGGACCACACTCAACAGTTAACAGAACCTACAAAAATACAGTCTGGCTAGGCCTAGACTCTATAGGATCATATCATTGTCATGAATTCTTCTGTTGCATGATCGAAATAAGATACACACCTTTTTCTCTCGGGCTTCAAGGAGACATCGATGACAGGAACATTTTGAGGATAAATCGTAAATAAAGTTGAATGAACCGTAAAAACAAGTCCCGACCTTTTGCCTCTCGCGGATGAGACATAAACACTTTCTTAATTATAACGCAGATGGCGCTCTAACACTTACTCGCAGCAACTTTTTTTGTACAAGAAAATCTTTATTCAGATTAATTTGCATAGAAGATACGTTTATACTGTAAAAATTCTTCCTTTTTTTTTATAATTTTGTATCCGAGTATTATCGTCAACTTTTCCTTTTTTTCTTCTCCCAAATCGCAGAACTATATTTCACAATTTGTATATTTGATCACGTGATTGAATTACTTTAGTTTGGATAACTGATGGAAAATATTTTAAAAATATGTCTGTGTTTATAATGTTTGAGACAATGTACTATGTTTATAATGTTTGACACAATGTACTATTTGTATACTGTAAGAACAATTATGTTCCTCTTTATCATTTTGTATATGAAAATCTGATCGAATAACGGTAAAAAGGGCTTTAACAAAAAATGCGTATGCATATAGCTATAGATAATCGCTCCTCTCTAGTAGCTGAGATCCCATCTGGTGTAGATTAAAGTGAAATTGCGAACAATTATAGCCACTTAAATCCAGGTATCCCTGATAAATAATTATTTGACATGTTGTACGGTCACATCAGCAGCCCCTGTAATTAAGGAGAGGCTCACATTAATATAGGGCTTATAGGCCAACCATATTGGCTCGCTGCTAGCTGCTTAGATGATGTTGTGATTCATGCCTATCACCAATCTATTTCAACAATACAAGTAACAAATCACCTACTACTAGCTTTCATAAAACATGGTAGTGAGCACATTTTTTTTTTTTTTGGTCCTCAAAAATTTTAAAATTTGCACCCCCCCCCCCCCCTTGAGCGCCAGGGGGGGGGGGGCCAACCCCCCAAAAAGGTAAAAATCGCGTGATTTTACATGATTTTTTTCTCAAGGGGGGGGGCCCGGGCCCCCCCCCCCCCGGGCCCCCCCCCCTGGATCCGCCACTGGCGCGCCGCCCTACCGATCTTGCAGCCGTCATCCATTGCCCCCCCCCCTCCTCCCTCTCTCTCTCTCTCTCTCTCTCTAGCTCTCTCTCAGTCTCTCTCTCTCCTTCTCTTTCTCTCTTCTGTGTCTCTTTAAAGGGATAGTTGAGTTCGATCTGTTGCAGAGGGCGCTACACAAAACATTTTTTTTCTTGTGAGATAATGAAAACTGAGTGTCAAATTTGAAACATACAATTTAAATGACAAAATAATCTTTGTTTGATCAAAATCGGTTCAGAGACGGCTGAAATATCCATAAATATAAGAAATCGTTATATATAACGATTTCTTATATTTTTGTACCACCACAAAATAATATTCGATAGGTCGACTGAGATTGAAAAAGCGCCTTTTACGTTGTATTTCAGCCAATGCCGATGTTGGCTTTTTTGTTAGCCTTTTCATGTTGTTTATATAAAGCCCAACCAGCTGACCCATGAATTGTTATTATTAATTAATCAATTAATTAACGGTCACCATATTTTTTTGAAACTGGAGCTGAAATTGTATGATCGTATTGGCTAAATTTTACACATTTGGGGGTCTAAAATTACCTTCATAGCAATTTAAGGTCCTCAAAGGGCACTAGATCTATATAGGTCTAGAAACATTAACCTTGCACTTTGAAGGAAATTGCGGTCTGAAAACAGAACTTCTTCTTCTTATCGAGTCACTACACAAGTCCCGTCCAGTGGTCCACACAGGCTTTGGCACGGCAATTCACGGCTTCCAGGTCATCTTGGGTGCATGGCTCTGGCAGGAGTGGGCAGACTAGCAGGTGTTCCAAAACAGAACTGAACTATCCCTTTAAATATTTAGTTATCCTTTCGCATATGCATATTTCGATTTAAATATAGGAAATTCTATCTAATATTTCGATTTTGATGACAAAGATTTGTAAATATAGTACACAATTTTGATAACTCGACAACCCGTAGGGTCGAGCTATCCAGTGTAGATGGTCGGATAGTCTAGGGCTGTACACAGTAACCTGTGAAGTTGAGTTGTCTGGATCCTCTGAAATGACGTCACTTATCCGCGGGAATCTCTGAAAGATTGTCCAACTCAAGACCAAGACTAGACTAGGTAAGTGCGAAAATAATTTAATTTCGCGCATTTTATATGCCTTGAATGAATAGTAAGACATTAGACATAATATTACATTGTATTGAATTGTTTTTCCTAATTCGTTCTTTTTTTAATTTCTCTTTAGAGCAAACTTATTGAAGTTATTCTACTAACGAGTAATTAAAATAACACAAAAGTAGGTATGTGGGGCAGTGTTATAAGATTGAGCATATATGTATGTTCGTGCTCTAGGAAGCTCGGGCCGACGCTGTCGGAGCTTGATCAGAGGAAAACGATTCAAACAGCGGGTTGGGCAACATTATCTCAAAATATGCAAAGGGAGTAATTACAATTTTGACTTACTAGGTTGCTCGACTCCTCTGGAGCTGGGCATCTCGCAGGCCACTTTAGATTATAATTTGTAATTGTAGAACTAGACTAGGCCTAGGCTAGGGTCTAGAGTAGAGTCTCCGGTTTGCGGCATAGCCCGGTTTGCGGCCAGGGGTATCACTTTTCAAAATAAAATAAAAATGACTCGATAATAATCATTGAAACCTACCGTGGATTCCCCGGTAAGTTCTGCGCTGCCGAAAACGTCCGTAGCAGATGCTCCTGTCGGTACGGAGTATCCGTCAGCGATGTCGGAAATCTACGGCACCAGTCGGCGATGAAAATTCCAGCAGGTGCTTACTTTTAAGTTAAGAGATCGAGGCATGACTAGATCAATATTGTAGCTCTATTTGTCCGATATTTGTCCGATTGGAGGTGAAATTTGATGTTTTTGTTGGAAGTATGATGGCTGTGGTCTGTCTCCTATCGCAGATATTTTGATTGTGCCACCGCATGGCCAGTTGCATGGGGTGGCCGCAAACCGGCACGTAATTACGTGATTTTCTGGTTTGCGGCGGGGAGTGTTAATACACACATAACATGCGGGATCGTGTATGATGGTATGTGTGCTGATGTGTGTACCCGCTGTGACCCAATAGTTTCTAGTAGTACGTACCCCCGTATGGGATGATCCATTCAGTAAAAAGGTGAAATTGTTTAAAACTTGAAAAATTTACCGTAGATAAACATGAGAATTTGGGTTACCCGTAGTAATTTGGTATATGCTTTGATCGTGACGTAGCGCATAAAGCTTTGTGACGTACGCGTGCCGCAAACCGGGTTACGCACGGCCGCCCACCGGGCAACTTTACGTCTTCTAAAGTGGACAGTACTGACCACGCTGTGGGTCAATTACGTTATTCGTGCCTTCTATTTAATAACTAAATATATATGAACTCTCCATTGACGGTATTGAAGCATTCTGTGAGTAATTGCATAAAAAATAAAATCGGCAATTCCCACTGGACGGCCGCACACCGGAGCCGCTACTCTAGATCTAAGTCTTCGATGTGGAAAAAGGGGGTGATTCTTCGTCCTACCCCAAGGATTCTAAGTTCCATGTTGTATCGTCAATTCTACATGGCGAAGAGAGAGTACGCACGCATTCATATTTGCTGCGGCGCTACCGCTATCGCCATGTGAAATTAACGATACAACATGGATGAATCTTTGGGTTAGGACAAGGATTCATACTCTCACATGGTGCAACCGTAAGCCTAACTCAGTAACTGTCTAAAACTTATGTACTGTAGTCTTATATCGATGAAGAGGTATTGCCAGGCATGAAGACAATGAGTGATTTCACATTCGGTGTCGACAGCTGGTGTTGGTGTTGTGAGAACACCAACACCAGCCACAACACTCAACTTGAAATTAGGCTGGTGTTGACGATTTACGTGTAACCTTCCCATTCACCAACTCTTGATTTCAACACTAGATTTCAAGTTCGGTGTTGGTGTTGGTGTTTTTTAAACACACAAGCATTTTTAAAATCATTTTCAGAATTTGACAACCCCCTCTCGCTCTTGTTGTCTCTTTCAACTCAGAAACGGTGTTCTGCTGGGACCTGAGTGATCATCATTGACTGAATAATGGCAGAGAGACCAGAAGACCTCAATCTACCTCTTTCAGTCATCACAAGAATTATGAAAGATGCAGTAAGTACAATACTTTACTTTAACTCGCAGGGTCCTTCCTGTTTCTCCTGATATAATGGAAAAGGACCCCCTAACTAACATGACATTCCCTAGGTCTTCAACTTGCAGTCCTGTGTCTTCTCTGAGCACATCTCTGTATGTTTTGGCTAGTCTTCTAGTGCCTCTTTGCCCATGCGACTGTGCCCATAACAGAAGTTGGGAGACAAGTTAATCTTTTCTCCTGAAGCACTGGCCAGCAAGCTTCAGTCTTCTCTGTCTTAGCTTTTCATAGAGTTTTGGTAGATGACCATATGGGTCTGCATTACTTATATGTTGTTTTGCGTCTAACTTGATATTCAGGGCTGCTCTGAGCAGCCGGGTGGAGCAGCCATGATAATTGCCTCGCTTTATTGTATGCCTTGAAGTACAATAAGGTTTCAAATTGGTGACTTACTGTGAACTCCTTTATGTAAATTCCAATTAAAAATGTTCTGGTGTTGATTATTTGGTTTGAGATAACTTTGTGACTTGGGCTATGGCAAAGATGGGGCTTTTGTGAATGTGTAATGTTCCAATTAAAATGAGTTGTTGAATGTATACAGGCTTGGGGAAAATCTTGGCCATAATTTCCTGGAGAAACGTCGGGATGTGGGATATGCGTTTTCGGACGTGATCAGCTCAAAGGTTTACATTTACATTAGGGCTAGGAATTAGAATCATGACACAGGGATTGAATTAAGGAATATGACTAATGATAGAAAATGTCTGGTGTAAGTGGTGTTGGATACCTATTGACCGTGGAACTTTTGCTGCTGGGTCATTTGTCTCATAATGTGAATCCTTCATACAAATTGAATATAAACTTTCTGTTAAAGAGCATCAATAGAGATAAAAAGGTAATTTACTTTGTATTGGAACAATACCTCATATTTGAAAAGCAGTTCCCTTAACAGGAGAATTAACCTAGCCATAATGTAACTCTTTGCTTATGCATATAGCATGCAACTCTGAAGAGGTGTAGAAAAGGTTGTGACCCCCAAAACATCTTAACAAAGTATTTTCATGAATGTAAGGACTAAGAAGTGTAAGGAGTCGATATTTATCCATGTTTCAAATGTGGGTTCAAATATATTGAGGTAAAAATGAACCTTGTTTTTGTTTTCTCTATAGATTCCTGAAGGTGTAAGTGTTTCCAAGGAAGCAAGGAATGCAGTATCGAAAGCTGCCAGTGTCTTTGTACTGTATGCTACCTCATGGTAAGATCAATGAATGAACATCTTAGTAATTTAGTATGTATTATTCACACATCATGTAATCAAGATGAGTAATTGAACAGTCTATGACTGATAAACGTTTCTGTATAAAGCTTTCGTATAAATTGTCTAAGATTCACTCTCTCTCTCTTTCTCTCTCTCTTTCTTTCTCTTTCTCTCTCTTTCTCTCTGTCTCTCTGTCTCTCTTTCTCATACACTCTCCCATCATCTTTGCATTAAAAAAAATGATTAGTTCGGTCTAAATCCTAACAAAATATGTTGATTTAGCCCTCCAAATTAAGTTTTTTTGCAAGGCATTAATCTATATTTGACACTCCATATCCAGGAGAGAAATGGGGATCTGGTAGGATAACAAAAACATTTGTATTAGTAATTGTCATATGACCTCGTGATGATGACCATATTGTAGGAATATTCCCCAGGGAGTAAAGATGGTGCACATTGTGCGTGAATGAATCCGATGACCAGGGTAATAATATCTGTAAATTGCTTAGAAATGGCAGCTCATATTAAGCGCCATATAAATCCAGATTATTATGATTATTATTATTGTACAGAGGATTTTGAGAAGTCATGAAAGTGCAAAATAAAGTAAGGGAGACAGAGATTAGACAGAAAATAAGTTTGATGTTATTTGGACATTATGTAAAGAGAACAGGAGAGGTCGAACTGATTTGAGGGGCTGCTATACAGCTAAGGGGAAGGAAAGAGGTCGACAAAAGAAAAGATGTTTGGATTATATGAAGTCGACAGGAAAAATGTCGATCTGGATATTGCCGGATACATGTGGCGTCAGATGGAGAATGGTACCCAGAAAATTTGTAACCAAAAATTCCTGTATTTCTGGTACTAGTACTGTGGAAATAGTTCTACCTTACAGTATATTATCGTGCATCAAATTTGACTGCTATTTATAGCCCATATCATTTCCATTATACCTTTTCTAAATATGATTTTTCAAAAATATTTGTTGATTACAGTGCCAATACTCATGCTTTGAAGAGCAAGAGGAAGACATTGAATGCTACAGATGTTTTTGCTGCTTTAGATGACATGGAATTCAGTGAATTCACTGAACCTTTGAGGGCAAATCTAGAAGGTATGTAATCATCATATTAGGTAAAGTCCAAGCTAATTTATATTACAGACCACAACTCAGATTTAATGTGGTCATTCTATGGACCAGTTCATGGTTAGCACATGTCCCAAATGACCCCGAATATCCGCAGATCTTCAAAACATGAAGAGGTCCATTAGTACATTTTGAAATAATCACGGCGATCACTATAAACATGACTGACAAAGAAAGCGGACAAAATATACAGTTCCTCAGGTAGACAAAGGAACATCCCTTCACTGCTATTATGTAAAAATGTGTAGAACAGGTGTCACATGCATATTCAACTTTTTACATAATAGCAGTGAAGGGATGTTCCTTTGTCTACCTGAGGAACTGTATATTTTGTCCGCTTTTTTTGTCAGTCATGTTCATAGTGGATGGAGGTGCTACATAGCCTTTGTTTCCCCTTTTCAAAGAATATTTCCACCTGAGTATCATGGAGTGCACTGCTTGTGCATAAATGAATAATGATTACATAACTTTCATGAGCATGTATCCAGTATTTTTGTCTCTGTGTATTTCACAATGTGGTCTGCAATGACCTTTATCTGCTCATGCTCAGACTGCAACCGTGAACTGGCTTATTGATGTAATAGCCTTCCTAGAATTTAGATCAGACCAAGTACAGCCACCACCCCCCCCCCCCCCCCCTCTCGCCCTTAAACAAAAAAAGGAGAATTGGCATGTTACTTACAATAGTGTGAGGCAAATTTCATCCGTAAGAGTTGATTGGGAATCTTTTCGAAGTGTTTGTGCAATTCAAAACATGAGAAATGGATAGATGCTGTACGGTCATCTGGGTACTTTTGTGCAAAGCGTAAGAAACACTGATTTTTTTTTGGGGGGGTCGTCGCAAATCTCTTCATTAAAATACTAATATCAGATATTTTCGGCTAATATCATCCTTAGTAACGATGTTGTTTAATATTTAGATTGAGATAATGAAAATCAAGAACAGTTTTCGCTGGGAAAAGCTATTAGAATTGGCCATGGAGCAATCCTTTCTAGAACATACATTTATGTTGTATAATCTCAAAATAATTCCTTCTACCTGTTCTGTTTTCTTAGTTTTCCGAGCAAGTCTAAAGAACAAGAAAGAGGCCTCTGAGCAGAGAAAGAAGAACAAAGAAGAACAGGATACCAGCAAAGAAGAGGAAGAAGGAGAAGAAGGAGAAGAAGATGATGAGGAGGATGATGAGGATGTCGATGATGAAGATGACATGGATGATGACGATGAGGATGATGATGGTGATGACGACGACGATGTCGAGGAGGTAGATGATGGAGTTGAAGGAGCAGGTGAAGGAGCAAGGGGAGGAGCAGGGGAAGAATTGGTTACAGTGGAAGATGAAGAAGCGGAAAGCCCAGAGGTGGAAGAGATTGTTGACAAATGAGTGTTTACAATGACTGTTTTTCTACTGGATTTTAAGAAGGATTGGAATTTGCTTCTGTAAAGACTTTGTTCACACTCAATCCCGTAGTCACACTACCAAACTGAATCCAGACCGACTCCTCTGCCCCGTCCTATAAAGAGTTGATATTAATCGCAACTTATTGATTGATATCAATCGTAATTATGTACATAGGAGATGAAGACTGCAAACTTGCGATTGATTTGGATCAATGGCAACTCTTTATAAGACTGGGGGGTGTTTCATAAAGCTGTTCGTAAAGTTACGCATGACTTTACGAACGACTTGTATATGAAGTGCCATATAGGATGCCCAAAGTTTTTTCTGATATTTTCAATAACCTCAATTGAATTATGGCAAAAAATATACTTAGCAATAAAAATGGTTGTTATCATAAGAATGTTAATCTACATCTGCACAGTTCAATTTTATTTGATGTATTTAATAATGATTGAGCATCCCATTTGGCTTTTCATATACAAGTCGTTCGTAAAGTCATGCGTAACTTTACGAACTCTTTATGAAACACCCCCCAGGGCCCAGACCTATTTCAAACCAACCAGGATTTGGCCATCAGGGGTAATGTAATTGTTTGTTGGGTTTGGTGTTGGTCTGGTTGGTGGGACTGCACATGGTAAAACAGGAAAAAGTGCCTCAATAACCCATTTTCAAAATGTTATCGAACTTATACAAGTTTAATTTGCAACAAACTATTACATTTACTCTGCAACAAGCTGTTACATTTACTTGCTATATGTTATTGTATTTCAATAATTACATCCACACAATGATAATTATGGAGTGCCAGGAGTAGCATCTACTTTTTCCACCTCACTTGCCATTCTTTTACACTTACACATAAAATAACTTTTTATTGTACTACAGCATTTTTAAAGAAATATTTTAAGTTAGCAGTCTAACCTGTATCAGTTCAGGGTTCTCTAAAGGCCCAATGAATCCGCATATCCTCAAATTAACAACAATTATTACTTCCACTCTTTCATACATACATGTACCACAAGAATTTCTGTTTGTTTAAATACAGGAAATTGTCAATTTGTACATGAAAACGGGGATGATAAATTTCACTCTGTATTGCCAAGTTAGAGACTTCAATGATTATTTTGTATTAAATTGCTCTTGTTCATGAATGGCCTAATGTACTACTGCACATATGGACTCAAACTTCCCAGTGATTTTTTTCACTTTCTGCTCATGTATAATCTGTAAAAGATGGAACATAAAATGTCACCAAAAGATAATACTAAACTGCTATACTCCGGAGTAACAATGGGTGAAGACAGCCCATCAAATCACCCCCCTCCCACCAAGACCCCTTATAGTGTTTGTATCAATCACTTAAAACAAATGATTTGTATATTTTGTATAATGCTAGAATGTATAAGATCAACCTTACAGACTGCATTCTATTGGATAGCAGATAACGAGTACAAAGAAAAATAAAGAACTACAAAGAATTACAAGTTTGACTTGGGTTCTGTGGACGACCTACGTATATTTTTAAGTAGTCTACTCGACAAGACGTTTTACACTTCACTGGGAGTTAGTGTATTTAAACTGTAATACATGTACAGTCAAACCTGCTATAGTGACCACCTGTCAACAAAGACCACATATTTTGTTTCCTTGAAAATTGTTTCTCATTTGACACATGTACTAAAGGAACCTGTCTACAAAGACCACCTGTCTACAAAGACCAATGTTTGTGTTTCCCTTGGGTGGTAGCTATGGATAGGTTTGACTGCATCTATTTGTAGAAACATGTGGAGCTCATAGTTTGACTACGGTATAGCAAGATGGAACCCCTTTGCGACTGCAGAAAATAATGTACATGTATGTGCATTGTATGTATATGACTATGTAAATAGTTGGTTGTAATGAGAATTTTTTGTAGAAAAAATGCTGGAAATATTATATTAAATTGATATCTCCCATATGATTTCTCTCTTAGCTGGTCCTTTGTGTCTTTAATAAAGTATTGTGCTTAGTGTCTCTCATGTTATGTTGGTATTCACAATGAAGGTATATTTCTGGGGATTATTGAATATTACTTTCACTTGCTACCACACAAGTATG
Source organism: Strongylocentrotus droebachiensis (assembly GCA_035222895.1). Taxonomy (NCBI): domain Eukaryota; kingdom Metazoa; phylum Echinodermata; class Echinoidea; order Camarodonta; family Strongylocentrotidae; genus Strongylocentrotus; species Strongylocentrotus droebachiensis. The sequence continues at coordinate 151,407 of JAVYIG010001036.1, forward strand.
AGTGTTTTTCTTAAAATCGGTCCCACAAAGACAACTGCTGCCTAAATTTGATACCTAAAATCTAATCTACACTCGAACCTGTCTTAGTGGCCACCCCTATATAAAGGCCACCTGTCTGATGTGGCCATGTACATGTCATTGTCTCCTGAGAGAGAGAGAGAGGGAGAGAGAGAGAGAAATGTATGTTGTGGAACCTGTCTAGAAAGATCATCTGTCTTCAGTGGCCACTTTTTTGTTTCCTTTGGGTGGCCTTAATAGACTGGTTTGACTACACTTTCAAAATCGTCCTGTACATCATTCCTAAAGAGCATTGTGCAATGCCAAAGTTGTAGGAGATCTGTTTACAGTACTGGGATATTGATGTTATTTTGGAAAGTATGAAACTGTAAATGACTTGAATCTAATTTGAAGGTTCAGGTGAAGGGTATGCCCTTCATTGTAGAAATGCTATTGATATGTTCTAATATGTAGAAACTGTTCAGTGGTTCCTTGTTATAATGAACTCCCATTATATCAAGTTAAATTTACTTGGCTCCACTACTTCGCAAGATTTCAAAATAAGAAAGTGATTTCCTTATCTCCTACGAATTTGTTGAAAAGAGTTTCCACAGTCTTTAGTTTCAAGGGCAATCCAACCTTTAATCGAGTTCATTTGTATGAACGGTAGGAAAATATGAGAAACAGAATGGCAAAGGTTTGCAATAAATCGGACCAACGTTATGAATGTTTGAATTATGAAATCACTACATCTGTATGAATTGCAAATAAGCAATTTTGTCAGGGGGACAACTTGCCCCCTTTTTCGTGTGTGAAACTCATAAGCACCTCATCCCCTGGGTACTATTTAAGATATATCATTGATAGAATATGATTACAAGTCTTCTAAAGAAATGACCCTCCAAGGTCATAAACTTTTTGGGGAAACAATATTTTAATAATTTTGTGTGAAAAAATATGAGAATTGTCCGCAACTATATCACAGTGACATTACCAGTTCGGCTTATTTGAAATCCTCATGCACATTTATAGTGATTACACTTTTTACAAATCCATAATTTTATTGTTTGTTTGATATCGTTCACACTTTCGCTTATCTGCTTCTCTAATTATACTGCTTTGCTTGAGTGTGCTCTGCTATTAAAGTTTGATTTTCCTTTAATTTGAAATGGGAATATGCTCCTGGAAGCTAATTAAATTTGTTCAAATAGGAATAGAAAACGTAAATTTAAAAAGAAGAAGAAAAGAAAAAAGAATAGGTGTCGGAGACTGAGAGAGGAAAAGGTTAAACAAGAAAGGGAAAAAGAGACTTTACCAGCCAAGGCAAACAAAAGAAAGAAAAATTTAACCAGTATATCGTTTTATTATTCAGTACTTTTATTCCAAAGTTTTAGATTCAACCGTTTACACATAGTATATCAATTATAGCACAAGGTTTTGTGAAAAGCAAATTTACAGTCGTTGCTAACAACTTCGAAGATGAAAAAAAAAATCGTACATACATTAAAACCGTGCATCATTGTGCATTTAAAACAAGGCATGCGCACATTAGCAATACAGATATCTTATCTATTTATACAAATAAAAATATGACAGATTATTTTACACTTTATTTACTTCGCTACAAGTACCATTGGATTAAAATCTTTGTGTACAGCTATATAATCTAGTAATATACAAAGCTATAAATTTATCTCAAAAGAGTAGTACTCTATTTATAAATATACCTCGGAATATTAAATTTTCTGATAAACTCTTGAGATAAAATAGAATGTAATAATTAAAGTGTAGTACCGATATCAATTGCATCGACAGACCCAGAAATATATAAATTTTTCTTCAATAATATTTTCATTTGTAAGAGCTAGAATTTTTTTCTACGAGTATAAAGACAAAAGTACAAAATTTACAAACCAGACTTCACAAACTTTTCGCTACACTTATAGAAACTACAGTACACAATGTAGCAATACGCAGACACACTTTTTGAACATATCATATATGTAACTGATATACACATTTGAGAAAAATATAAAGTTACGTCTTATCTACTACACAGCCAGTTACCTCTAACAAGGCTCGGTGCACAACAGAATGAGAAGTATGAGAAATGCATTCGGCTGCATCTCTTTACCTGTTCAATGTTGAATCCAAACTGGGAAAGGTTGGAGGGGGGGGGGGGGGGCTAGGGAGGAATGGTGAAGAAGACACACTAAATAATATTGACCGATCTACATATTAATCTGAGTGGGTAATTGCATGCTGCACCCGAGCTCCGAGCCTAGCTCGGGGGATAAATATCATGACCCCGTACAGAAAAACTAAGAAGAATAGACCAGTTTACAAACATATTCTTATCTCTGCAGGAATAAGCATGTACACTCCAATGGTAAGTTGCTCTCAATGAGCTCAAATCTTATCTGATGCTTTCCCGACCTAGGAACAAAAGTATTGCAACCTGCTTTGCGATTTCATTAAGCTAAGACACAGAAAGTGAACATAATATTTCTTTAAATATTTACGATTAGATATATCTGTGAAATGGTCTCGTGCGAGATAAACTGGTATAATCTTTGTAATTTTGTTCTCTGATTTCGGTAGTATAAAAATCAAGAGGCCACTCTCACATGTTTCCCATCCGCCTATTACATGTCCCGTTTTAACAGCAGGTTGTGGACAAAAAAGAAATGAAGTTACCCGTGCAGTTTTTCTTTAAAAAATATATAGCTACATTTCCAAATTTCATGAAATTGTAGGCCGAGGTCACATCTATCCCTGATTGATTATAAAGACATGAAAAATTGCTCCTCTAAAGATATTTTGGCCAAAAGTGGTGTATTTAACGCCTTGCATTTTTTAAAACGATTTTTTTTTCCCGTAAATTTCACGTTTGCTCCAACAATTTTACTTTAAATTTTATAGGCGTCACATCTCTCCAAGATTGATGAAAAAATATGAAAAAAGGCCTTGCAGTTTTCGTCAAAAGTTTTTCCAAATTTTCCATGAAATTTGCTCGATAAATCAGTTAAACAAATGGACCAAGTCCAATTTAAACTACGTAATTAAACGAGCACGGACCTTCATATTGATATATCTTAAAGTTGTAAAGAAGATGTATTTCTAATGTAATATGCTACACAAAGAATTTGTTTGACTTAAATAACAAAAGACGGGAAAAAGACTAGTGAAATTTCTTCGATTTAATAAGAACAATACGATTAGCCGGATGCCCCTGATGAAAGAAATAACAAATGAGGTAGTGTGAGAGTGAACTCTTCTCATTACATGCTATTCTCAAAAAAATCTATTTTCAATCGTAAATTTACCTAGATAATGCTAAATTTATTTTGTTGATATTTGATGAAGAGATACATGTGAATTGCATCCATAAACCCTCGTTTAGATATAACGCGGGAAACCACGGCAAAATATATTTTTAAGGAGAACATAAAGTGTAAACACATTTCAAATTTTGTTTTATCGTTTATGGCCACGCCAAGACAATCACGCTTTTGCCCTAACATGCCTAATCCATCCCATTGACAATTGCTGTGACGGAAAAGACCAAAGCCTACAGATAATCAACTTGGGAATATAAATGAAGACCACTTCATTGAATGTACTCTGTTGCTTTAATTTAGATTTTTAAAGTCGATGTTTTCTGCACTTTCTAAATTCAACTTCAAACTTGATCCCGTATCAACCAGCTCATGAAATAGTGTACAAGCAAATCAGATTATAATAAATCGAACATAAACACAACACAAGCATGAATCAAAAGACGTACATTATATCATTACATAGAAAGTACAGATATAAAACGTAAATGTAATGATTCCACTGCCATAAATTCTTAAACCATTATTTCTTTGTACAGTAAAAACCTGTCTATATCGACCGCCGAGGGGAAACACTAAAGTGGCCTTTAAAGACAGGTTCCTTTAGTACATGTTTCAATAGGAACCTATTTTCTCAAGGGAAGCAAAAACTGTGGTCTTTGTAGACAGGTTCCTTTAGACATGTTTCAATAGTAAACTATTTTCAAGGGAAGCCAAAAATGTGGTCTTTGTAGACATTTTGTACTATAGAAGGTTTGACTGTATTCATCCAGACGATGGAAAGAGGAAATACTGAGAATATGATGAACTTTTCTGTTGTATTATCTTTTCAATGTCTTTTTATTTTCACGATTTTCTCCAAAATACAACATATATATAATTATCGTGTACATAATGTAAATCATATAGGATTGGTTATCCTGATGTTACGATTTCACTTTCTGGTGCCATCAATAACAAAACTTAGGCCTCTCATAGGTGTGCAGCATGAAATACATACATTTCAATCCATCTGCTCCTGATTCAATAAAGAGAGAATTGAGCCACTAGTCATTTTGATAGGGTAGATTAATATCCCACCGCTGCCACCGTGTTCGTAACCAGTCAGGGAGACGGACGTATTTGGAGGACATTTGGTTTCATACCTTAGCAAGACAAGTTCCATATAAAGTGAACACGTCTGACCTTAATGCCACGCTGCTCTCGTGCTTCGATGCTTAGGATCCATATTCTTTTAACAGCACGATAATAGTGTGCGGTTGTACATGCACAGGATCCGAAAACCAAGTTACCAGGTCGACCGTATTTAATACAAATTGTTGTTTCAAGGGTGGCGTAGATTGTACTCAACCTATGGTCAACATAATATGTGCAGAATGATTTTCTTTATAATTTACAGAGAGTGAAAGATTAAGGGAAATAGAGAGAAAGGAAGGGGAGAGAGATTAGGGGATAGGGTAAAGAGAGAAAGAGGTGGAGTTAATAATTTGGAAGAGAGGTGAGGGAGAGGGGGACATTGTGATTTTATTTCCGGGCATTGATTCAGAGGGTTATGTCCAAGGGTCATAATTATATATATCTCTCACCTTAATCTGCTTGGTAGTAGGCCTATGTGTCACCGGGCTAGATAGTCAGCCAAAGGGAGGGGAAAAGAACTATGCTGGAGAGAAAATGGGGCGGGAGCAATATTGATATAGCCTAGTATGTTTATAATTATCCTTGATTTGCATTGGGCCTGGCTAACAATGGCATATTCATTATACAAAGTAACATCACAATATAAATCCATATAAAGACAACAACTTTGCAACATCGTTTAAAATATGGGCAGTGGAAACAGCCCATCGTTTGTTCAGTCAACATGCATAAAACCATAATCATAAACATTTACTTTAGTACACTGTAACTAGTACTTCGTTTTACTATCATTTCAAATCAATATCGTCATCATCAACAGAAGTGGATAAGGCGAACGGGCTCGGTGGGTGACCGTTGGTTGACTTTCCATTCGACGGGAGCTCCAGAAAAACGGATCCACCGTCTTCGGACTGGAGCGAGGACGTGTTGGAGGCTCGATCAGCGCGAGGCGAGTGAATAAAACGCCCCAACAACTCGGCTCTCATCTCTGCCTCTGACTGTTGCGATGCCGTACTCCCGGTGCTGCTAAGACGTTCGGCCAGCGGGCTTCGCGGAGGTGGGATAAACTCGAATCCGATGTCACTCTCACTCTGGTTATTCTTGTTGTTATTGTTGTTCTCGATGTGTATCGGGTAAAAGACCGAGTCCGACTGCGTGCTTGACGTACTTGACGTGAAGCGCGATCGCCCACTCGCGCGTTTGTTTGGCTTCCCGAGGAGCTCTGCGCGTGCGTCGTTGTCCGCTTTCGTCGAATTCTGCTGTCGTCTGACCATCCGCGGTGAGCGAAGGCAACCGAATTTGTGCCGGCGCGTTTCCGCGGAGTCACCGCCTTTGCTTGGCGAGGACCTTCCAGGGAGGGAGTCCGTCGATTCGAAGGAGAAGTCTGATTCGGAATAGCCCGAGTCGGAGTATTCTTGAGAAGGTCTAGGACCAGCCTTGACCTTGGATAATATTTGTGGAGGTAATGACGTCACTGGGATGGTTACAGTCGTGAGGATTTCCGATTCCACTTCCTCCTTTGGAGAGGAGCCCGAAGAAATCCGGAAACGCCGAACAGGTGTCGGTGGAGACTCGGCAATGTTGACGAGGGGTGAGATGAAGGAACGAGGTCGGCAGTTATTGGTGGGGTTTGGCAGTGGTCGTTCACTCATTTGCCCTACCAGACTGATTAATGGAATCTTGTAGATCCTCACTGCAGCGCCCGAGAAAGGACCATATGCTGAGAGATAGAAATAAAACAGATGTTAGCTTCTTATCATCTGAATACCTTCTGTCAAAATATCTCCTAAATATTTAAAAAAATATATCAATATACCTTCCTCACGACCTCGCAATCTTTAAGAGTGCTGGTAATCTCTAGCAATACGAATGTACATTTAACAAGATGGATGCTAAGAAAACCGTACCCTTGAATATCATTCAGGACCCAAGGGAGGGGTAGTTCTACACCAGACACTTGCTTTCCCCTTTAAACATGCTTGGGAAACTACCTTTCAGAACAACAACGCCCTTGATATCCCCCCTTCCCACTCTCCGCCCTTGGTAGAAATTGCCCGATGTAATGGGTTTTGTTGTTGTTGGAAGTTTTACAAAGGTCAGATGTTCTGGGGTAGTTCTTCATGGTTTTCAGGTTCACATTAACATTCGTTCATTCACCATTTACAGATGATCAAACAAACAAATTTCCAACATCAAAAGCGCTTAAACCATGTAAATACAATACATTTTTAATGCTCAAAGCAGCTAATAATTTTGCAAGGGTATGGTACTTGAGAAATATTTGTTTTTTAAATCACCACTGGAGAGCCAAACCATAATGCTGTGGGGGGGGGGGTGGGGTAGACAGAGCGAGAGAGAGAGAGGGAGAGAGAGAGAGAGAGAGAGAGAGGGGAGGCAAACAGAGGGTGCAGGTTAACTCACTTTGTGGTGGTGATGTTGGGCTGGAGAGCGGACTGAAAGCTCGGACTGGCTCCTTAGGGCTTGGTTGAAGGACGTCCATACCCATCGATGTGAAGTACATGTCACACTGTAAAATAAATCAAACAAGGATCCCATGGTTTTAATTTAACAACTCTTCATTTTTAATACCTAACTTTGTTTCTTGTCAATTTTTCGGGAATATATTGTATTCTTTTATATAATTTGAACAATGTAACTCTTTGCATGTATCAGTTTTTTCGACTGTTTTCTAAAGGAATTTTCTTTTATTACACCAGAATGAATGAATGAGTGAGTGAGTAACTGACTGACTGAAGGAATGAATGAACGTATGACCGACTGACTGACTGAATGTATGACTGACTGACTGACTGACTGACTGAATGAATGAATGAATGACTGACTGATTGACTGACTGAATGACTGAATGACTGATTGAATGAATGAATGAATGAATGAATGAATGAATGAATGAATGAATGAATGAATGAATGAATGAATGCATGAATGACTGACTGACTGAATGACTGACTGAATGACTGACTGACTGACTGACTGACTGACTGAATGAATGAATGGATGAATGAATGACTGACTGATTGACTGACTGAATGACTGAATGACTGACTGACCGACTGACTGACTGACTGAATGAATGAATGACTGAATGAATGAATGAATGACTGACTGATAGACTGACTGAATGACTGAATGACTGACTGACTGAATGACTGACTGACTGACTGACTGACTGACTGACTGAATGACTGACTGAATGACTGACTGACTGACTGACTGACTGACTGACTGACTGACTGAATGAATGAATGAATGGATGAATGAATGACTGACTGATTGACTGACTGAATGACTGAATGACTGACTGACCGACTGACTGACTGAATGAATGAATGAATGACTGAATGAATGAATGAATGACTGACTGATAGACTGACTGAATGACTGAATGACTGACTGACTGAATGACTGACTGACTGACTGACTGACTGACTGACTGAATGAATGAATGAATGAATTATTTTTTTAAATTTTCAAGTTTTCTTTATAAAAAGCAGGGTAGTCCCATTCAAGCCGCAAGGCCTGCTTTACAAGGGAGCCCTTGTAAAGCAGAATGAATGAATGAATTAATTAATGAATTAATTAATGATATACCTTGGATGTGATAAGGTTGATTCTCGGCATGGTCATCGTGTGAACCAGGTTGCCATTGACGACTAGACGAATCTCAACCGAGTCTGGAGTAAAGGCAAGGATGTAGGGAAATGCGCATACTGCAAAAGGAAGGAAGGAAAGGAAAGTTATATAAAGTGTATAATATAAAATACAGCTACAATATAATTATGTGTATTCTATCAGTGACATGATATATATTGAATGGAGAGAGGATTATGAAGAACAAAATCCACGAATGCTTATATGTGATGGCACGGATTTAATTTTAATCATTCATTATATTTGTCAAATCCACCGAAATTATATTCTTTCTTTTTTCCATGTTATGAGCAAGTTAGTGTAAATGTATGCTTTGCCTCATGAACAGCACATAACAGTGATAATATTTCGGCATATTTATTTTGCCTACGAAGGGTATCTTTGGTATTTATCTAAATTAACAATGTCTGTGCATATGCCCCATGACGTTGGCGTTATGTGTCTAAACACTATTATGAGCGAGGCATGTAATTGACTTCCTCTATTAAAGATCATATCCGAACTGAAAAATGAAATATACGAATTATATATCAACGGAAACTTTATAAGCCATAGCTTACACAAAATATCATTATATGCCATTTTAGTGTCTGTCAGAAGAGTATCAGCTCTCTGAAAACTCAAAATTTAAAGCTTTGACAATCGGAAGTTGTCGACCTAAAAAAACTTGCTATCAACGTGATGACATCATCTTAATATGTGGAGTATGTATATTCACAATGAATTTGCATTAATTAAGCACATCTCATCGCATCAGCTATAAAGGTGAGCCGATCGGATCCACATGTCATGTCGACAGACAGTAACTTCGGCAAATAAATAATCATTAGTAGATATTTACCTATAGCCTTTGGAGCCGAGTTCCAATGCATGTCAAAATCCGAAGAAGCCTCGCCATTCAACCGTCGAAATTGCGATATATCTGTATGAAGGAAGAAGAAGGGTCGCTCATTAGTTTAAAGTATTAGTCAATAAGTTAGCACTGGAGGAAAGGAAGATAGCAGAATCTGGCATAATAAGGTCGAAGCCGCTTTGAAAACTGTTCCATCTTTGTATAAAATGTTTTGCTTATGGAAATCATTGCCTTGTTATACTGGCCTAAGGTTTAATTGTAAGGCAATAAAACATTACTCATTGTGAAGCTATATTGAGAGCTCAAGTGAATATATTAATGTTTAAACACAACTTGGGCAATGCGAGTCAATGCTCACATATCTTTTTAAAACAGGAACTACAAAGATGTTATTCAGGAGGAATGTAATTCGAATGCAAGACTTCAGAGCCCAAATCCATAAATCCTTATCAAGCTAGTTGTCAACTAATGACATAGGCTATAGCACACAGTTAGTTGACCTCTAGGCTTCACGGAGTATTAAAGTCTCTAAGTAAACTGGTATATAATATGTCAATTTATGTCATGCTTGTGAACGATTGGATGAATTATGCTTGATGTAAAAATGAACTACACATGAATTGTGTTGTTGTCGTGGACGAGTGGATATGTCATCGGACTGTGGATCACAGGGACTAACGTCCTTTGGCAAGACATTGATCTACATTTGCCACTCTCAACCCATATGTTGAATGGGTAACCGGTAGGATGCGAAAGCTAATGTGCTTAGATTAGCAAGTGTAAGCTTGTAAAAATGACGCCTGGCTGGAATGCTCCCCAGGGAGTGGAGAATGTGCATACATTGTGTGCGGGTAAGCCTGAATACGATGACCGGGGTAATAATATATCTGTAAAGCGCTTCGAGAAGGCCTCCGGTCCTGAAAAGCACTATATAAGAACTAGCTATTATTATTATTGTTGTTGTAATATATCTTGTGAGTTGTACGACACATGCTCCGTTCACTTCTAGAATTCCCAATTTAAAGCCTGTATCCAGCTCTATAACTAACAAAAAACCCAAACCAGTCCTCAAATATGTCAAACGCATTTGCAACCTACAATATATGGCGCAAGAAAACCCAGAATAAATGAGTGATGTTTCGTTGTATAACATCTACATCTAAATAAGATATGAACTTACGATTGTAAGAGAGAAGCACTTCCGGTTCATCGTCTTCGTAGATATCAACAGCTGACACTAGGGTAACCTATCAAAGCGAGAAGAATAGATGAATGCATCTTAAACATCAGGAATAGCTGTTTATATAGCATAAGATATTCTGCATATTATTAATATGAAACACCATGCGGTATAAAGGACAGGGAAAGTTGAACTTGATTTTTGAGGGTGTGTTGAGTAGTCAACCGTCAACTGTCGATTGTCAAATGTCAATTGTATTTTACCTTGCAAGAGCTCTTTACACAAGTAGTATTGATCCTCATATTCTGAATGAAGTTCAATTCAAGTCAAAATCAGATTGGAATTACGACATGAAACTACTAACATATGAAATACATTATTTATTGTCACTGGTATTATTTACACAATCAGTTAGTGTAACTGGCGTGATAGTGAAATATCGCCTGGTGTTCATCATGCTTGATGCGCCATTAGCAAGTGTTCTTCTCACCTTGTTTGCGTCGACGAGGTGCAGACGGAAAGTGTCGCCGTTCTTCTCGTTGATGAGGTCGTACTGATGTCGGTATCCGACTACGATGTGGTTGTCGCCGTGCCCACCGTCGATCAGGCACATCGGATTGGGCACATCACCCGCAGATAGCTCCTATCAAAATGAGATTAGAATACGCGAAGATATACTTGACTGATATTTAACTTGTAAAAATCTTACTTTTTATGAAATTAATACATCTTATTCTTCTCCCTTTTCTTTCTTGTTCATTTCCCTCGTTCATGCGCATAGTTGATCGAAGCAAAGAGTAGGCATATCTATAAAGTGTCTAGTATCTATCAATTTATATATCTATCATGTCTATCTCTCTATCTATACGTCTATTCATCACATATCTTTCTTTTCTACATGTTTATCCTTTCTACTATTATATTCCTCACCTTGAGAATTTAAAGCCTCTTGCCTCCCTCTCTTTCTTTTTCCTACTCAATCTCTCTCTCCCCCACTGTCTGTCTGTCTCTCTTTCTCTTTCTGCATCTCCATCTCTCTTTACCTTTTCTTTCTCATCCAGGTGTAATGAAAGCCCACCATGGTGCCAATATCATCAGCAGCCCTGCACCAGGAAGATCATGCAGCTAACCCTCTTCCGTCCCAGGTCTTCAGCTCTCCCCCTACCACCATCTCTCTCTCTCTCTCTCTCTCTCTCTGTCTCTCTCTGTCTCTCTATCTGTCTCTTTCTCTCTCTCTCTATCTCTATTTATCTACATATCTATCACTCTCTTCTTTGCTCTCTATATCTCCCTTTCTCCCCCTACCCCCCTCCCCCTTTCTCTCTCTCTCACTTTCTCTCTCTCTCTCACTCTCTTTTTTTTCACTCTCTCTCTCTCCCTCTCTCTCTCTCTCTCTCTCTCTCTCTTTCTCTCTCTCCCTCCCCTTCTCTACCTCCTTTCCTCCCTATCAAACTTTCTTCAATGACAATCCTCCATGCTCACCCTCGTGAATTGGAACCCTTCTACCGTGTCTGTATCAGCAGCCTTACACCAAGCCGACCATGCAGCGTTGTGTTTCCATGTCATCAGGATCATCTTCTTCCCCACAGCTATCACCATACGAAGATGACTTCCTCCAGGGCGGCTTACAGAGAACAGGTGGCAGCCTGAGAAAAAGATATATCAAATCCAGTTACATGTCGGATAAATACATAATTGTTTGTTTGTTTGTTTGTTTGTTCGTTTGTTTGTTTGTTTGTTTGTTTGTTTTATTCATTCACCATGTAAAATTATTATTGTTCACAGATAATACAATTCAGTGGGTTACGTCGAGATATAATACATCGTAGGAACAGATATAAACAAAAAATGTTTAGAGCGCAACGTCCCCAAGATAACATAGTTGATAATTATTAGGTTTAGATAGAACATGGCCTATAATAAGACATTCTGTCGTTGCAAAAAATAATCTTTTTTATTTTATTTTAAATAAAAGCATTGTGACACAGATGATCTTGCGTTATGGTTACCATAGTCGAAAATGCAAGTCCATTACCGTAATGGACTTGCATTTTCGACTGGGTTAAAGTGATTTTGAATTGTTTATTGCGCATTGGATTGGTTGAAATGGCTAGGAAAGATACCAATACAAACACACAAACAAACAAACAAACAAACAAATGAATGAACAAATGTCACTGAAAACCACATTCACTGAGAAGCACAGCTATTCTATTCACTGATAAGGAGCACGCATGTTATGTATGTGGTCAGAAAAGTTTTGTCGATATTTTTCTAACAATACTTATTATTTAGCAATTATAGGCCTACAATCGTTGAACAGATAGACCCTTCCATTTATTTGTTCTCTTGAACATTCGGTGTATATACGTTTAGTTTGATTTTGTTATAGTTTATTTGTCCGTAATTACAAGGACTCACTATTACATTTGAGTTCATTTTCATTCGACATACATGAACTGTATAAGGATGAAAAAATGATCATTCATCGTAAATCTTTAGAAACGTTACGAGCTACCAAAACCATATTTAATTCCATTATTACTTGCTCTTTTAATCCGACAACTTATACCAATGAGGAAGAGAGAGTGAACGACTGACATTAACCTGAAGAAGAAACCAAAATTACATTCTCACTTCTGTCATGTACACAACATTTGTTTGGGGTGCAAGTATTTATAAAAGTAGGAAGCACCAACGTTTATTAACCTTCAGATTGTTGAAATATGTATTACATCCGAAAATGTTACAACAATTACAATATCGAGCCAAATCATTACCATTCCTCTTAAGGTGCTTACCTTTCGATCTCTCGATCTTGTGATTCCTACAGTCGGACTTTGTTCTGATCAAGCTTTCATTCTCCTGCCCTTCAAAGTCTGATAATCTGAAGACATAGATCCGACCATCTTTGCCTAAAGAGGAAAATAATACCACGATATCAAATTAAGAGACGGAGGCAATTCCGGTATTGAACTGCACCAAACGCAGACAATATGTCTTTTATGATATAATTGCACACGACATGCCCGCTGCTGCGACAGAAAAAAAGACAATATCACTCGAATTATTTGTACGCTGAAACGCCAATAGCACATCACGTGATCAAACAAATTTTGTTTGTTTCTGTATTTTTAAAAATTAATAAAAAGTAATATACAAACTCGGCACATATATATTATTTTAAAAAGTCTACAACATATGTTATCATATCTAAATATAAATCAATTATATAATGATACCTTTAAACAAAAAATGTAGTTGATAGATCATTTCAAAAAAATATTTAAAAAAATAAATCAAACTCTTCTACTGGAAGAGTAAGCCCTTGATAACTTTCAACTACTACCTTTCTACAAACTATAATTTTTAATTCTACTGTATTCCTGTTCGTGTGTACAGTGACTGTACATTCAACAATGATGTGTAGTCGTCCATGACCTAGCATCGTTTATCCATTCATGAATGTACCTGCATTCAATCAGCAAACGTATTAGATTTATTGTATTATTACCAACGCTCCTTCTCACCCCTTTCCTTTTCTTCTCTGCAAGTCACTCTTTTTTTCTTCTTTTTTTGTTATATTGTTGTATCTAAGTTGAGGGCTGCGGGCACGTCAAGCTACTTTTCTTATTTCTGTAGCCCTCCTGCATCTAATGTATGTTAATTATGCATTCAATATATTTGTTTAATTTCGTTTATTATCTGTATAAAATTATATACACTTAAAATATTGTACCAAACCATATTATGTTCATGAAAATGTATAATGAAAAAAAAAAAAAAGATGCAGAAACCAATAAATCAAATCAAATCCAATCAAACTATACCTGCAGTACACAAAGGAATTGTTGACAAAGGAGGCACCTGCAAATGTAATAAATCAACCTTTTTCTTTGTCAATTATCCTATTATTGAAACTTCACAGAGCCATAGAATTAGAATATAGTTACTATGGTTACCTTTGTCTGCTCGGGCTAATAATAGTCCATGAGCTTCCACCACGCTGAGCTGCTTGAAAGCCACCGTCTTATCGAAGATCATGCGAGGACTTAGTCCCTCTGTAACAAAGATGGAAGAGGTTCATGTTTAAAACAGAAAAAGACTCTCACTTTCTTTAAAGGGGAATACCGAAGAAAACAGAAAAACTGTCAAAGTATACACCCTTCTCAAGCTTAGTGCATGAAAAACACAACAGCGATTTGTTTATCACATTAGAAGGTTGCGTTTAGGAGAACGGCTACTTTGATCGCATTTTAAACCATGTTGGATCGCAAGTTTCGCGAGAATATTGAGGCCCGATTTGATGACGTCATGGAGTGAAGTAAGTACAAACCCGGAAGTGTCGCTCGTGAGACAAAGCCTATAGCTAACTAGCTCACTGAAGTGATTATATTTATTTCGGCACATCTGTGTTTATTGCACTTTAACAAAATCATAATTTTCTTAATTTTCTATCGGTTTCTGCTCAAAATTTGACTGATCCGGTTCTTTCATATATCTGCTTCATACAAGGCTTGACTTGTCGTGTAAATACAGACCCTTTTGGATTTTGTCAATTTAAAGAATCACTCAATGTCAATGTGTGTGTATCATATTCAGAGGCAAATCGTTTGTTGATCTAATTATCATACAGACTTTGCATGAAATCAAACTAGACAATAACAGGGAATCTCCTTTAAGAAATACAATTTGCTGTAACTCCCAGCAGAAAATCTTCATTAAAACCTCTCTGCACCTCGCTTCCGAAGATTTCTTGGTGATATTATATTTCAAAATGAGACGAATAAGCTTCACTTACCCTCGATTATGAAGACCCCTGATTCCGTTCCAACTATGAGCTTGTCACCTGAAGGTGGAAACAACGAGACAAATTTTGACATTTCCTCCAGCGAATGTCAAAAATCCATTAAAATCATATCTTTCATGTTTCAGAGATGCACAATGTTTCAAGGCTAGAACATGAGCTAAGATGAAAGATAACATTTTTTTAGGAAACCTGACTCGAAGAATTAAAAGAGTTTGTTTTCAGTAACAAATTAGCATTTGGGCACATGCTAGGTTTCAAATTACGACCGCTCAAAAAGTACCGTTTAGAAGATCGTCTGGCCGAAAAATGTAATTTACAAAAGTAAAACTGCGCGTTAGATTGTCCAATAGATTGGAAAGTTAGTTGAAATCTAATGTTCTTAGAACCACCACAGATTATTCAAGAATTTGGATTGAAGATTCTAAAACCCTCATTTTCTATGCTATAGAAGTTTCTAAATCAAAAGGAAATTTAACAAAGCGTTTAGAACTGACATAGATGAGAAGACATGTTTATACATATTTTTTTAAAACCTATTGTATTCCAAACTCTAGAACACACAGATGATCATGCGCAGACAAGGTTGTACGTTATGACGAGAGGCGCTCGTTTTGGGGAAGGTTCATAATTCCGAAAATTAAATAGGAAATTTAACAATACTTTACTCTTTCCGTAAGACATGTTTTGCTTATTTTTGTTACATAGGTTCGCAATTTTAAGAAAACGATGCAGTGGACGATTTAATTTCCGGAATGATTATGAACCAACGCAATTTATGCAATATGTTCCATTTTTGGAAGTACGAATCCAATTCCATTTTCGGAATTATGAACCCTACTCTATAACAAAAATAGTATCTTCGGAACGGATAGAATACTTATTATGAATGAAAGCTGAAACTATAGACATACCCCACGAATCTCCACAAACAATCTCGAAGAGGAAGTCATTCTGGATGCATTGCGGTTCCCAAGGCTGAAGTAGAGAGAACCAAACAAAAAAGTGATGTAATTTTTTTAAAGGTTTTCATTATTCGAATTCTGTTAATCATAAAGATTGAGGCTTGTGTTAAAGGCTTTAGTAGTAGTGCAGACAAGAGAAGATATTTATCGGACGAAAATGTAAAAGTCGAATGAAAAGAGTAAAAAAGAAAAGAGAGAGAAAAAAACACACGTTAATGTTGAGAAAGACCACAGTTGAAAAAGAAGGAAAAAAAAGAAAGAAAAGCACCTCCACACAAAATAACAATATATGCTTCGAATGTAGGGCAACGGGTGGCGAATAATTGGTACTTAACATTCGTATAAAAGAAAGTAAAAAGAAAGGTAAATAATAGTAGAGAGAGATAGGAAAAGAAACGATAAAGAGAGAAATATTGAAATTCATCGTCAGCTTAATAATCTTACCTCTCTTTTGAGTAAACTCGTCGATGCAAGGCTTGTGGGGGCATCCCCCTTCACGATAGTTTTGAGTTTAAGAATCTGATAAGAAATTGAAAAAAGAAAGACTTCTGTTTAAACAAGAGTAACATTAGTTATCGCACAAAGACTTACTTGTTATCGGCAGCCCGCATTGGTCTATAAGCTTTCTTCATATCATTTATGCTATTTATTTTGTCTTTTATCATACACAGTCGCTCATATAGTTGGAATATTTTTGTTTTACCCCAATTTATGGAATTATTTTAAAAATAATTTAAAAATAATAGATCTAGATAATAATATACATTCTCAGATTTTATTGAATACTAATTTGACAATGTGTGTTTTGCGTGACTGCTACATGTATGCTACTATGCTTATCAAATAGGGGACCTACGCCCTTAAGTCATAAATGACAGTAATGAGGATAAATGCCCCACAAAATAGCACATCGACACGGTTTTGATCCTGGTGCCTCACAGTTACGAGGCCATTGCTTTGTCACTGAACCATGACTGTACGCAGCGGGGGCTAGAGTGGGGGGCAGTTCCATAAATTAAAAAAAAAAAAAAAATCCAATAAATTTTCAATAATTTATTGCATTTTACCCCGGTCCCCAACATAAACAAATCCTTTGGATGGCCATGCATTATGGCTCAAGGCATGGGCACACAGAGGATTTTTAAAAATAATTTATCCTCTCTTTCACTACCAATCTTTCTGTATCTTGGCATTCACCCCCTCTTTCTATCTACTTTCTCTCTCTCTCCCTCCCTCTCTGTCTTTCTTTCTCTTACTCCTTCTCACGCTTGTTGAACTATCTCCCCAAGACCCTCTCTCTCTCTCTCGCTCTCGCTCTTATTGACCCCCTCCCCGACGACTTTCTCTCTCTCTCTCTCTCTTTCACTCACTTTGACCCCTCTCTCACACTCTCCTCCCCCGCAACTTTACCTCTCCCCCACCACTCTCTCCCTTTCTATCTCCTTCTCTCCCCCCCTCTCTGTCTTTCTTTCTCTTACTCATTCTCACACTTGTTGATCCCATCTCCCCAAGACTCTCTCTCTCTCTCTCTCTCTCTCTGTCTTTCACTCACTTTGACCCCTTTCTCACACTCTCCTCCCCCGCAACTTTACCACTCCCCCACCACTCTCTCCCTTTCTATCTCCTTCTCTCTCCCCCCCCCCCCCCTCTCTGTCTTTCTTTCTCTTACTCATTCTCACGCTTGTTGATCCCATCTCCCCAAGACTCTCTCTCTCTCTCTCTCTCTGTCTTTCACTCACTTTGACCCCTCTCTCACACTCTCCTCCTCCGCAACTTTACCTCTCCCCCACCACTCTCTCCCTTTCTATCTCCTTCTCTCCCCCCCCCCTCCTCTCTGTCTTTCTTTCTCTTACTCATTCTCACACTTGTTGATCCCATCTCCCCAATACTCTCTCTCTCTCTCTCTCTCTCTCTCTCTCACACACTCTCCTCCTCCGCAACTTTACCTCTCCCCCACCACTTTTTCCTCTTCTCTCTCCTCAAGTCACTGACCTGTCCGATCTTGACGAATTCTGCCTGTCTAGCTTCTTCCTTCTTACTTCTCCAGCCCCAGACGGGGTCAGGGATGACGTCACTGAATGACCTCTTGTTCAGCATGTTTTGCTGATGAAAATCACAGACAGAAAAGAAGCGAGATTAAAAACATAGTCCCTCAAACTGATTTCTTCATTAATCTTGGTAATAAAGACAGCCAGGGCAAGGATTCTCTTTTTATCGACAAACCGAATCTTGTATCTTGATGGCATCAGGAATATTCATGTACAATGTAGCTTGACATATAGGGCTTCAGTAGAACCTGAGACGGCTTTAGCAACCGCCCTGTCCCAAACCTTTTTAACAATACAAGAAAGTAAATTAAAGAAGCAGAGCTGGATATAATGTTCATAACCATCTTCATCTTAACCGCTGTAGATACACGATTGACACAAAGTAACATTATTTAACAACCTAAGATTATCAGTAACTCACAGCACTCTAGATGGAGTAGTACAAGAAATGATGATAATCAATGATATTTAATGGTGGGTCCGTAAGTTGATCTACATAAACACACATCCTACTTATGTGTTTAAATCCTTCTGAGGGTTCTCCTGAAACACTAACCAATAACCCCTATCATATCGAGGGGTAAAATGCGAGGATGTACCCAATTTCTCTACGAATATGCTACCCAAATAACACCCGTGCCACATTGTATGTATAAACGGATTGATATACCAAAAGCTTCAAGGTTGTTTCACGGTGCAATCCATACTGGCCGGCGGGCACCATCTTACAAAAAGTTACGATTGATCCGAATTAGTCGTAAGTTCTCTAATCAATCGCAAATGTGCAGTCCGTTATCTCTTATGTACATATTAACGATTGATATCAATCGCAAATAAGTTGCGATCAATTTCAACTCTTTATAAGACGGGGCCTAAAGGGATGCCATCAAGACCAGAAATAGATCACTTAGGGAAGCCATTGTGTAGCACTAAGAAATTCTTTAGTCGATTAGTGCCTCTGGTTTCGTGCAAAAGTAGCCGTGTGGCAGACAGGCGACTGTGTAGGGAGGCGTATAAAGCATTCCAAGGGTTAAACCTCCATACCTTATTCGTCTCTTGCATCATATCTTGTTGCAGGTTTTTGATAAGCATTTCCAGTGTTCGTTGGCGCTTGTTGGCAAAGATAGGCGTGTTGAAGGCAGCTTTTTCCCCGTTAATGACTGCGGGTGAAATCAAATGAAAGATATTAACAAAACGTTTAGGGGTCACTTAGAGTGCAGAAGAGACACACTGATTGTACTTCGATTCCTACGACTTCATGTTGGGTCAATTTCTTTGCAATTCATGAACTCATATCTGAAAATATTTATCTGCATACAGCGTAGCTTTGAAAAATTAATAGGAATAAGAACGATGTTGGTCTAGGGGTGGTATATTAGTAGTAGTAGTAGTAGTAGTAGTAGAAGTAGTAGTAGTAGTAGGAGTAGTAGTAGTAGTAGTAGTAGTAGTACAAGAAGTAGTAGTAGTAGTAGTAGAAGTAGTAGGAATCGTAGTAGTAGTACGTGTAGTAGTAGTAGTCTCTATCTCTTTTACATCGTAGTATATTTTCTTAGATCAGAGGTTGATTGCAATATTTTTACAAATCTATGTTCTATGCCATTCTAGTCGGCTCTTGGTAATAAATGGATAGGTGGATAAATAAACGGATAAATAAAACATAACAAATGGTTATATAGTAATGATAACAGTTCAAGAAAGTTTAGATAAACATTTCAGCGTAACAACTATTATATTTTTCATGTAAGCCCCCCCCCCCCCTCCCCCACCCCAAAGGGGGGGTCCTAAAGCTTACGTTTGACGAGCAGAAAATCTCGGAAAGCCCGGTGATCGTCGAACACAGCAGGGGCAGGCAGCGGTGGACCAAATAAAGGCACTGACTCTTCAGAGTACACTCGTAACCTACAAATGAACAAATAAACAAACAAATAAGTAAACAAAACAATCAAATAAAAAAAACATACAAAAAAAAACGTATTAACACATGACTGATAGGCAATTTTAATAACTTGAAGTATTGTCGTTGGAAATCAGATTCATATCAAATAATGTGTCATTCTAATGTACGCAGAGACAAACAATATGTATTGTACAAGGCTACTGAAATCGCTCTAGTTTTTTTTCTCCGAAAGTCTTTGCCTTCCACTTGACTTAACAAAAAAACTTGTTTCAAGTAATGCGACATATATATACATATTTGTATAATGAGAAATGAAATGGACCTTAACCTAAATGATTTTCAGTAGTAATACAAACATGACAGCTAGGATTATGAAGGATTTTTTATTAAGAAAATTAAACTAGTAATATACTTTGACATTAAACAAAATATGGGAAAAGAGATTTGTAATCTACATAATTAGCTTACCTATAAGTATCTTCGTTCTTGTTGTATGTTACCAATGCAAATATGTCTGTTTTGTGAAAAGTCATCGTCAAGGAATATTCATCAACAAAGTCATCTTTCCTCTGAAACAGCTTATGAACTTTAACAATCTTTAAACAAAAATTATTATATTAAAGGCATCGTGCTCTAGCTAAGTAGTTCCTTCGGGTCGAACAGTTTACCGGTTTGGGTCTCAGTCCTGGCTCTGAATGATCTTTACCAAGACATTGCTCTACACTTGCCTCTCTGGACCCAGGTGTAGTAAATGAGCACCGATAGAAAGTAATTCCTTGAATGCTTTCAGTGACCCAAGGCAGCTTAGATAAAACCAAGTCCTAACTTTAGGTACCTTGAGCATCCCCTGGGATGGATACGAATGTAGCTTTTATCTTCATTACTCTATAACGGAGTGAGGAATATGTGATGTCGTACAAAGACATATGCGGATTTTATTAATAACAACATTTGTTGATCAAAGTTGAAGAACATTTAAATTCTTACCATGGTTCAACCTGTTTTCCAATTTGAAGAAGCTTAATTTTTAATATAATTTTGTTTCTGCTAGGCCTGATAAAACATAACAGTCTACTACTTCCAATCAATTTGGATCTTAATCCAATGCGAAAACCCTTTCCAAAATAAAAACTGTATTTTATTCTGGATTTCTTAAGTAATTGTTTGATTATTTGCAGGATATTAGCGTGGAGCCATTTTTCTGTAAACAACATGTTTTTCTTTTATAAATGTTATGCTTCCTGGGAGAGATTTCAATTATTTAAACATTATGTGTGGCTTACACCCAGTAAATAAGATCGATTTTTTTCATGTTTTTCTTTATCCGATTACAGCTCCTTAGAATGTCGAGGGATTATACTGCTCGGAATGTTATCCCCTGATTGATATATATATCTTGACAGGGGGATAACGAATGAGGACATAAAGACAAACTTTGGTAAACAATATCACAAACAGAAAACTTGTATAAAGCCATACCATCTTCAACTGGGGCGGAGTTAAAGAGAGAAGGTGATTTTGGGGCATACCCGGCACTTCGTAAGGGGTAGGGGGGGGGGGGTGGAAAGTATAACAGCCTCGTCTGGGAGGCTTTTCATAGAGCCTTCTCCTACTGTCGCCGCCCATCCTCAACGACCCAAAAAATGAAAAATATATAAATCTTCCCGATATTCTGACACATGCACAAAATTAGAAAATAATAAACAAACATCCAAATCAAAAGATGGATACATAATGTAATTGCATCAATCAGTAAATCAAATAACATACAAAACAAAAAAACGGGGTCATAGGTCAAAGGATACGTGTGAAGTGTGACCTGATCATCGAAGGCTTGAAGAAGACTTCATCTTCCGGGTCTTCGGAATCCATGAAGACAATAGTTACGATATCATTACCAACATGTCGTTTTCTCTCGACCTGCAAAATACGGGTTATGAGAAGAAAACAACATTCTTGAAATGGTGTAGCATTGACACACCTTCTCAATGTCGCAATATCTATTACTTATATCAACGAGTTCTAAATCTAAGTTTTTGATATCTATTGATGTTGAAAGCATTGATCACAATCGGAAGAAAAAAAAAACGAAAATGAAATAGAGCATTTTCAAAAGCTCTTTGCATCACCCTTTGAAATGTCCAAACTGTAGAATGAGATAAAACATGAGTCTCTACATTTCTACAGGCAAATCATTTGGGTATTGAAATTGCCATTGAGTTTTTCTCACTCGTGTTGGTGAATTCAGCAAGATTTACGATAATGTTATCGGTGGTCTGGAAGGGCATGTGATTTGCACCCCCCCCCCCCCCCCCCCATTGGAATTTTCGGTAATTCCACCCCATCATTTGCAAAAAGTTAAATTTTTCTTAAACGTGCCTCTAACTCCTCACAATGGCTTAGCCTATGAACATTTTCACACCATTTCATCAAACAAATTAAGAATCATCGTCAATCTCTCATGTATTCAAGTAGGACAATTCTTTGGGTGAGAAAACATACATAACTTCAGTGAACTTTAATATCAAGTGTTAATACTTTGCAGTGCGTATTGCGTAATGTAATGTCGTAATTATTTCGTACGCAATAATAATAATAATAATAATATTGATTATGATGAAGATACAAGGCGCTGTCCTCTAGTCTAAGGACAAATTCGGACAAAATGGTAAAGGCGTGTTTTAAAGATATTCTTTGAAGGGTAATGGAAATAAGAATCAAATCAAATCTAATCATGCTAAATGAAACTATATGTACCTGTTGTTTGTTATCTTTGGAATAAGGCAGCGAGGTAGATACGTGAAACATAACCTCATGTCCCTCGTACATAGTGTAGATTGATTCTGTACCCGTGGTGTTGTCTGTAAGAAACAATACAATACATCAGTAAATAAATGAATGAATTACGAAAGAAATAAAGAAATTACTTGATCAATGAATAATTAATGCAAACTTGAATTAATAGAGATGACCTAACATCATTAACGGGAACGGCCGCTTGGACTAGGACAGCTAGAGACAGAAGAGAATGGAAATGTTATGAGGAGGGCTTTGTTCAACGTCTGGATGAACTATAGCCTGATTGATTGATTGATTGATTGAAATGAATATATGCATGAATAGATGAATAGATACATGAGTAAAGAGATAAATAGATAAGTATATCAGTGAATGAATAAAGAAAATTACTGAATAAATAAATAAACAATGATGTAAATGAATACAAATTAAATAAGTAGAATTTAACAAAAATTGGAAGAACATTAATTTCATTGCCTTCATGAAGACATGCTGAAGATCATCATCATCCTCGTTACACACACATATATCTTTGGCGGATCCACGGGGGGGGGGGGGGGTGCTGAATTTGTTTATGGTGTGGAGAAAGTGAAAAATATTGCGACCAACAATATAAAGTATGGCTAATTTGTATTTTCGTTGTTTTAGTGGGTTTTTGACATTTTTTCATGTGACGTCTGTGCAAGGGAATCAAATTGCGAAATCGTTTTTCTGAAAATTAGATACATGTGTACTTTGAAATGTGACGCCTTGGTAGCTATATTTGCTCATAAACCGCCGTTGCTATTACCTTTTGGGGCAGGAGAAAGAAAGAAAAATCCTGTATTCGATAAATAGTGCTGATGTTGTTCATCGTTTAAGCGTTTACAATTTTCCGTGGCATCTGGCATGCGGATCAAATAGAAAAATCCTTATTTATTTTTAAATAAAATACATGTATGCTCGTGTTTTTAGGAGATATATCCTTTCACACACCCGCGAGGAGCTTATAAGATTACCAAGGTCGCACAAAGACAACCATCTGGGGTTTGCTGCATACACCAGGATGGCCCGATGGCAAACTGCTCATCAATGTAATGGTTGATGAGATTGTATTCGATCTCCACACGCACACTGAAAGCGTATAGGCATATGTGTATGGTGTGGAGGTATACATTTCACCTCGATCGATGAACATCGTTCATTTTCTTATAAAACCTTTCCTTTTTTCCATCCAACGAGACATAACGCATTCACCCTTTTTTTCTGCAAAAGCGATAACTTTCCGAATAGCACATTATGTGTGTGTATTGGGGTTTTACAGATGTGTATCAATCAGATATGATTATTTACGTCTGGGGACCGACCTTTAAACGTCACCATCCGAAACATTGAAGACGTGACTAAGTTTCGAACCAGCGTCCTCGGCTGAATCAGTTTGTAACTTCCATTGTTAGCTGGATTACAGGCGCACGCCACACACCCCCCCCCCCCCCCACTCAGAGGTCAGAATGACCGCATGCGTGTTGCCAAAATGTCCGGTAAAGGGGTACTTTTCGTGCGACAAAGTCCGGCCCGAGAATTGTAAAAAAAGGGGTGTATTTGACTTTTCACCCGGAGATTTATTTAAAAAGGGGGTGTTTTTCTTTTTTTCTCTCATATAATTATTATTCCGAATTTAGGGGGGTACATTGAGCATTTTTCCTGATTTAGGGGGGGGGGGTCTCCAAGGTAGGAAAAGCCCGCGAAAGGGGCATATGCGTACCCTAAATAACACTGAGTGGGGGGGGGGGGGCGGGACGCCACAACGCCTAGTTATGTAAAGTTCGTGTGAATTCATCTCTGCGTCTGAGACGACTGAGAGACAGTTTACTCTATTAAGACAGGTATACTAAACGCAATATGATAGGAAGATACTCTTCCCATGATTTTAAACGTCATAATGACAGCCGAAGTAAATCAATGCATGGTGCCATTGAAGCATCACGTATATTGAGACGAGGCCAGTTAATTGATGTTATTAAAAAATGCTATTTATTATCAATAATATATTTAACTCTAATTCAACAAGATTCGATGAAAAAGATTTTGTTACATTCATGTGACTCTGATAAAGAGCAAAACATAAATAAAAAGAGGTCTTTTGGAACCTCGGTAAAAATTGATCAATTTTTGTTTAGGTTCACTATCTCCTTTCAAAGAATTGCAAAACAACAGAAAAAATAAATGATAATGATGTTGACACTATCTTATATCTTTGATATTGTAATCTATATATTTCTGGCGTAGGATTTGCAAAACAGCTGTTTGTTCATGACCAAAATGATGATTAGCAACGTCGATCTGGCGCTGCTCAGTGGCTGCCGGGCTCACGATCAATTGGGCAAAAAGAATTTCCGTTTCGGTTTAATAAAATTTGGAGTGGACTATTAGGCTATTATTATTATTATTATTATTATTATTATTATTATTATTATACTTACCAAGGTTTCTAAATTGATCGAGTCTGACAGTATTGTAAAACTTTTTCTTTTTAATGAACCTCGCTGTTCCTGCCATCGGCAACGATCATAAGTCATAACAAATATTAATTCTTCAGTTGAATATATTATACTTAAAACAACTGCATGCGTGTCTAAGGGAGTCATTTGCGAAATCTTCTCAAGTGTAGGATAATAAACAATGCTGTAAGAAAGTAAATCACCTGCTTGAAAAGGCACATCATATGCCGCCTGAACAGAAGATTATAAAGTTATTGTAATTTTCTTTATTATAATTAATTGTCTTTACTTCTTGTCTATATTCAAGTTTCTGCCATTAAAATGGATTCCGACGTGAAAATTTGCTGAAAAACAACCTATTGAACTTCGCTGCTTCCTGGGCATGAAATAGCACCCTAGATAGAGGAATAGACCATCGTTGAACACCAAGGGGACAGCGATGTGACACCGCTCTACACCGCTCTATTTCCCGGTTCTATTTACGCATAATAGCACAGAGCAAGATTGATCGGGAGTATCCGGTCATGACCGATGCTAGTAAACATGGCAGTCGATGGTCCCGAATTCCAGTCGATTGGGTCTTCCGGCAGAGTATCGAGCGATTTATGAAAGTAACCAAGGAGGCAGGAGTAGGGAGGGAAAGAGTGAATGAAAGGGGGAAGAGAGGGAGAGATATATTGATATATAGATAAAGAGAGAGAGAGAGAGAGAGAGGGAGAGAGAGAGATTGTGTCTTTCGGCAAAATAATCATGGTACAGTATGACCGGTGTACAATGACAGTGTAAACTTAGATGTGGGAGGAGGTGGGTGATCATAAGTAAATGGAATGTGGAAAGGTAGAGAGAGGAAGAAAATAAGGAGATAAAGAGAGAGATATGGAGACGGAGAGAGGGGAATAGAGGGAGGTGGAAAAGTAGAGGAAAAGGGAGGTGGAAGGGTAGAAAAAAGGGGAAA
Source organism: Strongylocentrotus droebachiensis (assembly GCA_035222895.1). Classification (NCBI taxonomy): domain Eukaryota; kingdom Metazoa; phylum Echinodermata; class Echinoidea; order Camarodonta; family Strongylocentrotidae; genus Strongylocentrotus; species Strongylocentrotus droebachiensis. Next base: position 177,535 of record JAVYIG010001036.1, read on the forward strand.
GGAGAGAAAGAGAAAGAGAGGGTAGAAGCTATAGAGGAAGACAACCGTTACGAGAATGGGTCCTCCAGCAAAGTTGGACTATTGAGCGCCGAAAGTCGAGGGTAAATGCTAATGGAAAATGGAGAGGGAGAGATAGAAAGTGGAGAGATGAAAAGAGGGATATGGAGACGGAGAAAGGGGACGCCAGAAAGAGACAGAGAGAGATAGGGTCTTCCGGCAAGGTACGAAGGCGTATTGGGTGATTTATGAAAGACACCAAGAACCTGGAGGGAAACAGTGAATGAATAGAGAAAGAGAAGGGTGGGAGAGAGAGGGGGTGGAGGGGTGTGAGCGAAAAAAGGGGGAGGAGATTAATAAGGGGGAGGGAAGGCAAAAGAGGAGATGGTGTGAGAAAGGGAGAGAGAGAGAGAGAGAGAGAGGGGGGTTAGATATAGAAAGATAGGGATCAGTAGATAGAGAAAGAAAAAGAGAGAAAGAGAAAGAAAGTAAGATACATATATCTATATATATATATGTTGAGAGAACAAGGGTAATAGCGATCGGGGAAAGATTGGGATGAGATGAGATGAGAAATGTATAAGAGGGTGACAAAGCGGAGGAAACGATGATTTAACAGGGTGGTGAGGAGGGGCAATGGGCAATGAGGCGATTTGAAAGGAGGGGGATCGATCTTTCACGAGTTGAGAAAATATTGATAAGATGGTGTACCACAAGGGAGAGCGCCGCAGATGATAAAAAGAAGATAATTTGAGACTAAGTGAAGAGAGAGAGAGAGAGAGAGAGAGAGACATAGTAAAGCGAAAGAGAGAAGCACTGAGAATGGGTGAATCTCTACCTGTTTACGACATCCATAACACCACGAAGCCTGGGATTCCTCCACGGTCAATCAATGATTTTATTTACTCCGATCATAAGGGGAAATGTTGTAATTTATATATCACTTGAAATTTTCACAGCCTTTAAAAATATCGGTTGATGGCGGTCAGGAGGTTTACCCCTCACCCTATTTTAGACATCTGCCTCAGCCTCAATTCTCTCTGCATTTCCTTAGGTAACATCCATTAGTCGATCAATTTTTCACCGCTTCGAAGTATGCTTTTATACACGAGATTAAGATGCATGAACTTATATGCCTTTGGCGTCGTTTTCTAGTCGCCAATTACAAACAAATCTCAATCACATAGTATGGAAGGAGTGGTAACATACAAATGCCGATTCAATATCGAGAGGTACAACTTGATTTCCATATTGGGCACCAAGATGTGTTGAGAAGCTGGCCATGTTGGTTGCGGAATACGGACTTGCGTTCCACGCGCGCCCTTTTCTATGGGAGTTAGCGGTGCTTTAATTACCAGTCTACTCAGCAAGACGGATTCCTGTTCCCTGAGAGTGTATCTAGACTGCAATTTCTCTTGGTAGAAGTAATATTTGAAGCTTATATTTTGAATACAGTATAGCGATATTCAACCCTTACTGCAACAAATAACTTTTTATAAAAGTTGGGATCATAAAAAAATGGCCCTGGATATAAGGTGAAACGGTAAAGCATCTATTATGGTCCGATCCTCGTGATGACAACGTGAACGACTCGAAATGGTATTAGTGCTCATTTTCTAAGTCGGCATCGCTCTTGAACTTGTCCCATCCCTGAACGGTTTCGCCAAAGAAAGAAACCAACTGAAATGGTCACGAGAAATGGTCTCGCCCAAGAAAAGAAAAAAAAACACTAAAATAGTCCCGAGGAATAAGCTGTTCATGATGGGATTGATAATATTTGTTCATCGGGATAACAAAGAACCCATTTTAAACATGAGAAATTCTCGACATACATGTATATTATTAGTTTTTACTTTTGACGCCACTGCACTTGTCACCCCCTTGAGTGAAATGGTTTCGCCCAAGAGAAACAACCCAACATTGCAATTCACGCAGGGATTGAAAATCGGGTTTAATCGAGTTGCACAACGAAAGTAAACTTGTTTTCATCACATAACAAATGTTAGACTATGTATAACAGTTTCTTACTTTTGACGTCAAGACCCCCGTTGAACTTGTCCCACCCTTTGAGTGGAATGGACTCGCCCAAGAGTGAAACCAACTTCCGGAAGGCCTCTGATCCATGCTCTGCAAGGGAGGGACAAGGTGTGAACAAAAATCAAGTATCATTCGATTATTCATGCACATAATTATGATTGGCTTAGGCTACGCCGCGGGCCAATAGACCAGTTTACTGAGGTATTTAAAATTATACAGAAACGTAGTGTAGATCCCAAAGGAAGAATACTCTAAAGATTATCCAAGAGTTTAGTAAGCAGAAGGATAACTCATGGCTGCAAGGTAAATTACATCTAGATATGAGAAATAAACTAAGTTACCAGTTACATGTACACACCTTTTCATATGTTTACTTTAAGGAAGGTAAGAGAGGGAGTGGACACAAGCACACACGCACACACACATATGTATATCAGATCGGGCGAAGCCAGTAAAAGTGAAGAATGGAACACTCAAGGTTTTTTTCTTCGACTATTTAAATTATTATTTGTATTATGTATATATTGCATATAAGCAAAAACAGTCCTGCGGCGGTTGACCAAAAATAGACAAGCAAAGATTAAATGATGAAACAGTTATTTCTTCTTAGAGAGAGAGAGAGAGAGAGAGAGGGGGAAGAGAGAGAGAAAAAGAGAGAAAGAGAGAGAGGAAGAGAGGAAAAAAGAAAGAGAGAAAGAGAGAGAGAGAGAGAGAAAGAAAGAAAAAGAAAGAGAAGAGAAGAGAGAGAGATAGAGAATAATCAAGAAGTAAAAAGTAAAATTGCGGTTCCTATAGCGTAATGAATGGCCTACCATTGCTGAACATTTCGTCATCTGATTTCTGACCGTTCTTCGCATAGAGAACACCGAACTTGAAGTTCACTGACCCCTCTTGCTCTTCTAACAGCAGTAGCTCCTGTGAGACACAACATGAGTAACAAAAGGTAATCGCCGTAAAGATACTTGATAAAATGGCGAATAGATGATATCATTATTGTTGTAAGATAGTAATGTCTTTGCCGCATTACATTCTACCGCAGTTTTATGAAACGAGGCCAGGGGGATGTTTCACAGTCGAACTTAAGTCTAAGTTGGATTTAAACATTATTGAGAGCCATTTGTAGCGTTGAAATGAAGTATATTCAAAAGCAAAAGTCAAGTATTTTAGACTTTTTATAACTTTTCATAAATTCCACATTAAGCACATGAAATCTCTTTCATAATAGGAAAATGAATGACTTGAAACAGCATTTTATGCCTTTTAAAGCATCTTTTACAAAATATTTTCAAAGATGCTAGCGGCTTTCCATAATTGTTAAGTCCATCTCCAGTCGGGCCATGATCATCATGAACAGCTTCGTCAACGATTTTTAGAGATAAGTTCAACTTAGGATCTTTGTGAACCCCCCCCCCCCCCCCCCCCCTCCCCTCCCTCACCCAGAGGCCCTCAGAACCAAATGTTGCGGTTTCATGAATCACTAGACCAATGGAGAGACACCTTCCTTCTCCTGGACCCTCTGACTAGTTGTAAAAATGTCCTCCAGGCCGATGGTTTTTGGGTCTCTTGGATCTGGCTTTTGGATCTAATTTGGTTTTGGGAGCCTACTCGTTAGTTATTGAAACGAAATCGGGACATTTTTATATTTTGATATGAAATGACTTTAAAGAAATTATGTAGATTAGCAGAAAAGAGTACTGTATGAAAGAGAGAAGTTACCTTTTGAATGTCTGGTGTGTAGATTTCCTTTGGTGACTTCTCTGATTTGATGTTGAATCGGCTGCATATTAAAAGCACAAATATAACATTAAATGATTTACTATTCATGATTTACTATAAATACATATAATATGATCGTCTATATCATCTATTATAAATGCATGTATATCAATTCGTTGTGACATAATTCGATATAGCAAAAGTACTTTTAAATTGATGTGCTAAGATTTAATGACACTTAAGAGACGATCATGGATCATCGTTTGTTGACTATCATATCAATATACGAAAGATAGCTTACGGAAGAAGGTACGTGGGTGTACATCCCTAAATCATTCGAAAATTACAAGCCATTTATCTTCATCAGTAATACCCGGGATAATTCATCTTCAACACAAACAACATTTAAATCTATGGACCGTTATATACAGGCACCCATCATCAAGTTAAAGAGGAAGATAAATAATATCCAACGTGAAGATTTGCATATTAATAATCAAATTATTCTTAAGTGGCATCTAAATGGTAAACATCTCATGCTTTCATTGATCTCTAAGGAGCCATTATGCTAACTTTGACTGCTTTCAATGTATTTATATATTTATCTCCATAAATCTTTCTCATAAATGCATCTCAATTTAAGGTAAATAGTGATAGGTTTTGTCCCTTGTGTTCGATTTTCCAATTTCTGCATCACGACCTTTTCCATCATTAATTTGACATGCATTCGAGATGAATTCATTGCATATAAAATGGTACTCTAATTTCATTTACACCTTTATTTTAACCTTGCCAATGGTCTTCACTTATCATTAGCAGAGCTTCTGAGTGATATTAGAATGTAATGCGCCGAGGGAATGTTCGCGTTAATATGAACATGATTATAGGCAGAGAGCAATCTATCTAAATTGATTATCGTTTGCACATTTTAATTTGTTTGTGGAAAAATCAACCAACACTGAACTGATTTTTTTTTTAAAGACACTGCATTCGTGATTATTCGCCTGCAAATATTCAAGGTTTCCAAAGAAAAGTGCATAACATATTAATTGCAGTGAAAAATATCACGATTTTAGAAAATAGTGAAATCAAACCTACACCACACTTCAAGCTTTACTATAAAGCCTTTTATAGACAATACAGCTGTGGTAATGAAAGAAAAATCCCCGTCAATGCTTTTCACCTACAAATGTTCAAGGTTTTCGGAAAATGCAAAAAACATGATTAGCATGTTAATATTTAATAAATATTAGGATTTTAGAGCACAGGTCGCGTTAGAAGATATTTCATGAGCCCTGATGATAATGATTATGATCAGGAAGACTTTTATTTCATAGAGAATGCAATATCACGACAAGAGTGCCAAAAAGGAAAACAAATCGAAAGTGTTCACGACCTTTAATTTTTACACTGATGCGACGGCACAACCGGCAATTTATGATTTTATGAACATAATGTTGCAATGTTTATCATTGTTCTAAGACATTTAATGCCATCATTTTTATTATTATACGAATATTTAAAGACAATTTTTTGTATTACCTCTAGCTATTGTCAACATTTCTATAGTGTGTTCGTTGAAATGCACGAGCACAAGATAGGAAGAGCAATTTGATATAGTTCAAGCATTACCGCCAAGCGCCTAGCAAAGATGAGTATTTAAAAAATCAAAACAAATCTATGTGTTCCCGTGTTGAACCAGTGAGGGGGAAGGGGAAGGGGAGAAGGGGAAGGTGGGGGTGGGGCTGGGTTCCGGCTGGTTGGGAGCAGGGCCTTTAAAGTTTAGAGATATTGGCACAATATAAGTCGCATGTAGCTTGTATCTTGATTTCTCCTTGGTAGACACATTTGTGGCGGCCGGCCCACCTCCTTTTGCCACCATCCTTACTACTCGAGTTAGTTGTTCAACAATATTGTACGTGCCATAATGCCCTTAGAAGGGTATTTCATATGTTCAGCCTTTCATTATACTAAAATGTTTGTTCACAGGTGTTTGCTTTTGGAGTATTACAGATGACAGTCACGGCCATATATAAAATAATATTTGTATCTTTTCTTCCTAATGTTCTGGACATGTTCATGCTATGCTGGTGCAGCTCATCTCATGCGTGATGTCTTTCATCATCCCTTTCATCATCTCTTTCTGCATCTTTGTCCACAACAAGTTGGTTGCCCAGCAACAGGACCCTTGATCTCAGCACGTTTTTCGAAGCGCTCATCACAAATGAGCTGCGTCTCCTTGAATATCAAACTAATTCCAATAACATTTTGAAATTGTGATCAGAGCATAATAGCATAATATATTTTGTACTTCCCCGACTTCCCATCATTCCATCGAGGAAAGATCGTGACAAAAAATAGCGACTGAGAGAGAAAATTGAGTTCTGGCAATTCTGGTAAAGATGACACTTAATTTATATGAGTTTTTACATTCTTTACAAATGTAAGTAATGAAGTTCGGTTGTTCCTCACATAGATCGACATATTAAGAAAAATAGCTTAAAGGTTTGGGGCAAACGTTCATGCCACAAGTCATGTGTGCGTGTGAGTGTATGTGAGTTAATGTAAAGCACCCATATACTGATTTTTGTGTGCAATACATGTGATTTTATTCCAATACTACAGAGCCAATTTCTTTTCATTTTGGTCATTAAAAATATTACAGTATATACATCAATTATTAAGACCCCAAAATTAACATTTAACCAAGTAAATAATAATTGCATGACCAGTACTCAAATTTATCTGGAAGAATCTTGTTTTTAGGAGCGAATTTTCTATAAGGTTAAACCTAGGTGGAAAAAATATCGTCTCTAAAAGCGAAACGGACACGAGAAGATGTATTTCATGCACTCTATTCAGGGGTACCTATTTATTGTATGAGACCGACGAAGGGATTAATTACACGACTACTTACCCAAGTATTCTTTTCACTGACATCGACTTAGCCGAGTTGTACGGTATACAGATCTTTTGTGTTCCCTGTGGAAGAAAGATGAAACGGGAGAAACATGAGAAAAATGAAATAGATAGATAACTGTACAAATCAGACGGCTAATACCACAGTAACTACGAAACTGACAATAACATCGTCCAGAATGGCGAAACATATTTTGTCGATGATTGGCTCTTTGGAGTCGGCGTGGAGGTGTACTCAAGGTTTTAAATAATTTATTAGCGTGGCTTTTGAATGTGTATAAAATAATGGAGATAAGTTCCTTTGTGAAGTCAAATTTCGAGAAGCAAATGATACATGTAAAAGGAACGAGACAAAAATCAATTCAATAATATTTGTTATTGTATTCAGCATAGCTGGCAACCTTTATGCATAACAATAATGCATGTGTCACTCGTTCTATGTTGATACAATGACGTTATGTATGGTAAACATAATCCTTGTCAAGTTAACCATGATAAATGAATGAAATTAAATGGCCTTTCCTTCTGTATATCTATATTTTTTTTCTACAATGGACAGTGCCCTAACCGTATACAGTACCCAAACCACACGATCTTCACATGAATAGAGGACAAGTCATAAAAACATCTTAAAGCCAGGGGGAATTTAAACCTGCAACTCCTTCTGCTATCTGGGCAGGAAATACACCACAATCCATTTTGCATTTGCTGATCGTGCAGGGAATTCCAATATATAAAGTTACATGAAATTTTGATTTGAATTTACATCATATTAGTATGGATGTTGCACACTATAGTACCGACATGAATACTTGATTTTTAAAAAGGAAACAAACAATCTAACAAAGATGGAAGGACCATCAAAGTGTTTATTGCTTGGCTCCATTAAAACGAACGAAAACTCCGCTCGCAATGGCCTTTTTAATCATTCATCATTTTGTGGAGATGAAAGTGTAGCTCCATCTATGAAAACGTGAACATGCGTACGTGACAAACACACGACAAGATGGTTTGATGATCAATTTTCTGACGGACGATTTAAAGCAAAATGAATAAATTCAAAGATAATCCGCTGTGGACTATGGGATAAACGCAAAGGTGCAAGGCGTCTTTGCTACGTTGTTCTTTTACTACATTTTTAAAGGAGAACTCGAGGCAGATAATAAGTTATCCTCAATCGTATGCTGGAAGTTAGTAGGGTATGAACTTCCGTAAAATGGCAGAGAATGTCTCTCAGAAAGAAATAAAAGCTAAATGAGGAGAAACCGGTCAATGAGCGTTTCTAAGAAATTGGACAACTTCGTCTGAGAGATATGAATCTTTTTAAAGAGATGAAGATTTAAGGTAATCTTATGAAGACGAATTGGCGATTCGGTCATGAAGTTGCAAAGTAATTATATGTACCTTATCATTCATTACTTACGTTATAAACTTTTGACACTCTTTTATAAAGTAAGAACAATGTCGGTCCTAAAACTGAACCTTGAGGAACACCATAACAAAAAGAATAACATTGTAGGTCATAATCCTTCATTACTTACGTTATAAACTTTTGACACTCTTTTATAAAGTAAGAACAATGTCGGTCCTAAAACTGAAACTTGAGGAACACCATAACAACACGAATAACAATAATTATGATAAAAATCATAATTATTTTATAAAAAAATATGATAATAAAGGTGTGTTCTTGTATAGCGCTCATGTCTGACAGACTTGACGCCTCTGGCGCTGGTTTAGCATGGCTGAGCTCTGTGGTGCTCTAGCACTTCAAGGAATTCATTCCTTCTAGGTGCCAGTTTACCTCACCTGGGTCGAGTGTGGTAAATGTAGATTCATGTCTTGCCAAATGACATTAATGCCGCGGCAGGACTCAAACAGCGAACCATGTGATCCACAGTCCGGTAACGTATCCACTAGGCCACGACAGAAATAACAAAATTCTTCTTAAATAGTTGTAATTGTCTGAAACATTTTGAACTCCTTTCTCTTATTTCGTGTTTTTATTGAAAAAATAGCTACCCCGGGTACGAGGTTGCTTTTTAATTCTAAGAAAGTATTAAGAACACAATAACCTGAACATATTGCCTCTCGAGATTAATCGCTGTCCCCCAACACCTCGCAGTGATATTCGAGACGTCTTCATTAGGCAGAAAACGGGGATCAGCGAATCCCAGGCATTATGGGATTTACAGCGATTTATGATTCGATTACAGTCATAAGCCCGAGAAGGTTAAAGAATGCAGATGTGTCAGGTTGTTTACTTTTTCAGCAAAGTATGCGCCAAAGGCTGCTTTTACCAGATTTCTGCAGCCCATCAGCAGCTTTTTAAAACACTCTTTATCCTGATAACTTAAAAATTCCATAAAGAGTGGTCATACAACAATTTCATATAAGTCCGTTTTAAACGCATAAAGGAAAACGCAGAGAGAGAGATTGTTTTTTTTTTGTCTTTCTTCTGGTTACTGCTGAATGTTCATGTCATTGTTGTTGTGTTAGTTTAACAGCATATATCATTCAATTCTGAATATTTACAGATTCAAGTTCAAGTTTGCCAAATAACCCGCTATTTTCAGACTCGGTATATTTTCCCGAAGCTCGAAATTGCGTCCTCACCAGACCAATTTGAGTTCGGGCTAGTTAAAATAACAGGTTATTTGGCAAACTCGAGCTGATGAAAGCAGGTCTACTGAGTAGGTGTGCGATCAGAGGAAACCAGAGGAAATGGCGAAAAACCTTATACGTGCATAGGAGTTGCGCCCATCCCCAGGCCTACCACCTCCATTATAGTGTGGGTCTCTTGTATCTCTTCTGGATCAGGTCTGATTCAGTGGTCAAAATCTTAAAACGATTGAAATCGTAAGTAAGAAGATTTGTATTTGTAGCAAACTCTTTGAAAACAAATATCCATTTCAACATATTTCTGATTTGTCTCGTAAGCCGAAGAAACACTAAACAACCTGATTTACTGATGAGCTAAGCTCGTCTCGAAATATTGTTTGAACGGTGGAGTTTCCAGGTTTTTGGTATCGCGGCATGTTTGTTTTGGGTGATGTTTGCAGAAAAATAAAATTCAAGTATCGCTTTCTGTAATCTCAGGAGCCACTTCTGAGCCTTCTTTTTGCTCGTCAGGAACCAATTTCAATCTTCGTAATTGATGTTAGGACAGGCTTCTTGTTTCAATATGATTTAATTCGCTTTTCACATCCGTTCAATCTCTCAAAACACTACTAAATGTATATATTTTAACTTTGACTTTGTCTACATGCCATCCACAGAATAATTGTTATCAGTCTTCAATTTAAATTATGGACGGAGTTGGATAATAATCCTGTTGATTTTTTTCTTCTTCTCCTCCTCCTACTCTTCTTCAGTCTCCTTCTCGTTGTCCATTTCTTCTTCTTCTTCTTCTATTTCTTCTCCTTCTTCTTCTTCTTCTTCTTCTTCTTCTTCTATTTCTCCTTCTTCTTCTTCTTCTTCTTTTCTTCTATTTCTTCTTCTTCTTCTTCTTCTTTTTCTTCCTTTTTTCCTTGTTCTTCTTTTCTTCTATTTCTTCTTCTCCTTCTTCTTCTTTTTCTTCCTCTTCTGCTCTTCTTCATCTCCTTCTTTCTTCTCTTTCTCTTCTTTCTACAGGTTCCAAGTACCTAGCAATCCAGGAGGTAAACATTATCACGAGAAGAAAAAAATCGATACAATCCCTGTTCGTGTGATGTTTGCAATTTCTAGAAATTGCGAAGTTTCTTAATTATTTTTGCTTACCGTTTTTCTCCACAAGATTGCTCTGTATTGGGGCACGTTGTGATTGTTAGCGTCTGTAAGAACTACGGAGAGGAAGAAGATATTCTTTTCCACATCTGCTCCTACGTAGTTTTGATGAACTATATGGAGATAAACAAAGACCCGAGTGTTAAAAATAAGGTTCACAACAATTTACTACATACACGTACGTCATGACACCTAAAATAGAGTGAGAGGGGGGGGGGGGAGGAGAGAGAGAGAGAGAGAGAGAGAGAGAGAGAGAGAGAGGGGGGAGGGATGGGGGAGAGAGAGAGAGAGTGAAAGAGAGAGGGGGGAGTGAGGGAGAGAGAGAGAGAGAGAGAGAGAGAGAGAGAGAGAGAGAGAGGGGGTGCAATGTGTTAGCTGTGAATACGAAACAAACCAGAACAACAACAAAACGAAAAAGGGAAAAGAAGAAGATACAAATTGTATTTTTTTTTAAATCATCCAATTTTGCGATTGAGGACAAGGATCGAAAAGTTGATGATTAACCAAGAGGAAATTCTCAGAGAGAGAGAGAGAGAGAGAGATTGCGATTTATCCGAATCAATCGCAAGTCTATAAATCGCAAGTTTGCAGTCCTTTATCTCATAAGACTGGGTCAAGAATAGTTACTATGGAGATTCATATACTTTCATCATACTTTCGTGGATATATTACAGGGTCTGTAAGACACAGCATTAAAATCGAAGAATTTAGTCAGGAAACTACATTTTGAGGAAATGGCGTTGATAATATCAAAGGTCCAAAGTCCACTCGGAGAAAAGTCATCATACATGTACCAGGGACTAACTAACAAATCCCTGCATGTACATTCCAAAATTTAGAGGGATATTTTCTATTTACTGAATATAAAGCGGCGTGAGGGTAATTATAAAGGCTTCTTGTAAGCTCTTTCAGAACCAAAATAGAAAAAAACGGCATATAATCAATTTCACATACAATTCCAATTTTAACTATGAATCCTTTTTAGAACTTCAGGAAAGAAAAACCATACAAAGGAGCTATATATTAAGTTGCATTCTTGATATGTTATCATCACGTAAGGAAACATCAATACATATAGCTTCCTCCACTCCTGAAATAAACCTCAGAAAGCAGCTGTGTGCGTTCTGATTTGTTCTTTATTATTTGTTAAGACAATCTCTTTTTACACCGGAATTGTTGTCATGGTTATTGTAAAAGGAAACACTCGATACTTTCTAGCGCCTTGCTATTCAAAGATATTTTTGGATCTGGTAACAAAAAACTTATACACTGTCTCTCCTTACTATCTTAGTATTGGAGTAGAAACAAACATTATTATTAAAACTAAAGAAAACAAATATATATTTCAATGAGAAACAAATAACAACCCCCACGCATAGCGGATGAAAAAAAACTCTAAACAAAATTTGTAGCTATTTTTATATTTAAATAAAGCTTTTCAGACCTGGCCCCGTCTTAGGAAGAGTTAATAATCAATCGCAACTTATCTGCGATTGATATTAATTGCAACTATGTACATAAGAAATAAGAGACTGCAAAACTGCGATTGAATAGAGGACTTACGATTGATATGGATCAATCGTATCTCTAAGATGGGGCCCTGATATTTGATTTCTTTGTTTCTTTCTCAGCGCATCAATACCTTCTGCCGAAATAATAATGATTAGCAATTTGTTTTTTTTATAAAACCTTACTTTGCAACTTTTTCGAGAGTTTTTTCATTATTACTATAGTTGAATCCAGAAATTACCACCATGTTAATTAGCTTTTAATGCTACAGTTTAAAAACTTACTTTTTCCCAGAAAGTACTTGAAATACCACCGTGTGTGGTATTCTGGGTTCTCGAGGTGAACGTCACTTCCGGTTGCCATCGTCGAGATCTGAAAGTAAAAAGAGAGACATTTTGATAAAATGCAAAATGACTTTGCCAACGAAATATTAAACAAAATAGTCATGCATCACGCGATCTGGTAATAATCCGCCCCTTCCCAGCCAGTCTTGTTACTTCAAATTTGGACCACACCCCAATGTGTATCCCTAAATCTTAGTTTAATATTTTAGTTTTTAATTTAATTCTAGTCTTTTTTCATATAAGTAGCACGCATTTATAGACGCATTACGCATAGCTTGCGGTGGGGTGGAGTTTCCATCCCATCCAATACTTTGCCGACCTGTTACCCAGGGTACCGATTTTCTATAATTTCGATTCCCTCTTTCTCTCTCTCTCTCTCTCTCTCTCTCTCTCTCTCTCTCTCTTCCTCTCTCTCTCTCTCTCTCTCTCTTACCTTTCCCTCTCTCCTTCTCTTAACATATTTATTTTCTCTCTTTTCTTTCTTTTTCTCTCCGCCGCTTCCCCTCCTTTTTTTTTAGGCCAGCTAATAAACGATTATTACTTATTAAACAGAGTTTCAAAATCTGGTATGGTGAAAGGAAATGGAACAGACCCTGAAGAAAAGAAGATAACAAAAATAACAACAATATTACGGCAACATCAAACTACTCTGATCAGCTGATGAAGTTAGTCGAAACAAAACAAGAGTGCCGAAATGGAGGGGAAAGACTGACAACCAAAATACTCTGTGCGAAAGGAGAACCTGGTCGATAGATATAAGGGTCCTTCCTATCCCGTGAGAGGAGGCTGCATAAATACACATTAAGGGAGAGAAAACAGCTCTGTTTGCCGCCAAACATATATATATAAAGGGTGAGACGAGGTTGCCTTAGTTTGTCGTCTGTCTATTTGAGAAGAAACAAATAGATCTAAGCCTTGCCCTTCGCTAATATGAACAGCGTCGAACGCGCGTTGGTTTTAGGGGACACATAACTTCGTAGAGATTTTAGGATTTTGTATGTGACAATGGGGACATACAGGAATGTAGAATAGTAAGTAAATGTAGACAATATTGTGTGAGCCCCTCTTTGTTTAAAGACCCTTTAACGTTTCAGGAGCCCCAAGAATTTGATGACAACATTTTAATTAAATTATATCATAATGTGAAAAAGAATGTCGTTAAAGACATTTTCTGCAATAATTTTCAATACAAATGTGTTTGAAGTCGGATATTAATGAACAAATAAAAAAAATGATTTTGTGCGTTCAACAGAAAACCCAAATTATAAATTCTTTTATCAATATTTGTCTTCAAATACATTTTTGGGGGAAATATTTGCAGAAGTGTGTCTTCAATGGCATCCTCTTTTAATACATTATGATACAATTTAAGTGCAATTTTGCCATCATATTTTGGGCTTTAAAGTGGTACAACAGGAAGCTTTGATGTAGCGTGAGTCCACCCATTAAGGGGTATTGGAAGAATGGAGGATGGGAGAGGGGGCACCGGCTTGACATGAATGCAAATTTACAAGGCTACTGTTGAGACGATGCGGGCGGGCGATGCTCCAGGCGTCCCTTGTTTTCTCTCTTTTCTCTCTTTTCTCTCTTTTTCTACCTTGCACACGCCCACCCCAGTTCCCGCTTCATATACGCAACTGAGTGAAGGAACGTCGTAGCAGAAGTGTTACTTCAAAGTTTTCCTTTTAAAGGTTCTCAAAATAAATTTAAAAGCATTACCTTATGCCCTCTATACGAACTACACCTACCCAAAGGTCTATATTTTTCTTAGGCACTAAACTATGGAACTCTCTTCCTGCTACCCTCAAAAAGTGTCTATCATTTAATACTCTTAAACGCAGGTATACAGAATGACTGTTAAACACACGCCCTCTTACCAACAATTGGAGTATTGTATAAATAAGGTTATTCATGCAGCGTTTGCCTATCTCCTTATTCGTATCTAATTTCACCGGTCAATATTTCTTCGGCTCTTCACATAGTTACGATAGTACATTTATTACTATTTCCTTGAAAAGCACAACGGCTTATCTCAAATTATATTTCCCCTCTTTTTCTTCATTAGTCTTCTTGTCCTTCCTCTACTCCTTCGTCTTGCAACGGCCAGCACGAAAAAGATTTTCATTCTTGACCTTGATCTGTTCTCGCGCTTTTCAGCTTCAAATGCATGTTAATGAGCGCACAAAACAAATTGCGATTGTTTACAAAATAAGATCAAGCTATATACAAGAACTAAGGTAAAAACGTATTTCATTCTACTAAGATCGCGAATCCAATTGAATATTAAAGGGATTTCGTTTTCAAATTTGGAATTTCTTATTTATGACAAAAACCTGGATTTTGTATTTAATTGAAAAGGGCACTTTTTGGTCAAAATGCAGATATGCATTATGTCTTATCATTCTAGACAAACACCAAACAGACGAGTTCACAGTTGTATAGATTTTATATGGAAAAAGAGGAGATCTCTAATAATTTTATGTACAGGAGAAACGTACATTGAAAATGACATTTTAGAAGAAAAATAAATCATTTCCAAACTAATGAAGTGTAGATAATTATGATCATTTCGAAGTGTATTTAATGTAAAGTTTGATTAATTTTTCTCTCAGTTTTCGATTAAAGTTCATTGACGGGCAAGCACTGAATCCAATGACCGGGGTAATAGTATATTTGTAAAGCGCCTAGAGATATTATATTAAGCGCTATATAAAAGCTAATTATTATTATTATTAAGTGTCCAGTATTAAGAACATGCCTTTTTGCTTAGACAACATTTGAAAGGTTCCATTGTTTTGACGACCATCGCTAAATGACGCAGATTCACCGCTTCACAATTAATGGACTTTATTCATGGGAAATTTATTTGTTTGTCCCATTTTTCGAAAAGCTTTTTTGTAGTATGAAGAAATAGCGTTAAGTGGGCTTCTTTTTCGGAACAACCATTAACAAGATTTGTTTATTTATTTATTTAAATACGGTGATTAAAAAGCATGCTTTCAGCTTAGCATAGCTGTTTTTCAGCATGTCCGTACATGGTACATTAAAATACATATGAATAAACAGATAAAACACAAAAATTAAACAATAACAAATACATAATATAAAAATAAGTAAATGTAAAGAAAGAGAGAACAAATACAAATTTAAACAAAAGAAATACAAATGCAAGTTAAACAGAAAAAAAAAGAAAAAAAATATTAATGAAACTAGAAAGGGTTGGTGTATAATTGAGAAATCAATCTGGTGAAAATATTTATGTTATTTGCTAAGCGGATTGACTCTGGGAGTTCATTAAACAGTTTGATACCAATATAAGTGATCTATGAATGTCTATTCTGGCAGAGGACGCAAAAGGACGCAAAAGATATTTTTCGCAAGTCATGATAGCACTAGACATGAAACACATAACGCAAAGAGCAGACAGCATTTAGCATACGTTACTGATAAAGGTACTATACATTTATGGAAGTAGAATGCGTACAGGAATACAGATGAGTCACTTGCTGACATTATGGTCACAATTATATTTGTAACACAAGGAAGAATAAGCTCCAAGGCATGGGTATAGGTACTCTCTCGGTAGACTGTATACATAAGAAACCCTTTCTGGGTTATGCTATGACAGAATGTTTAACCTGATTACATTTTATTGATCTTTTGTCATATGCTAGTGGCCAGGTCTCTGCTATCACTTGCCGATATCTTGTTTCTGCAATAAACATTCTCCGCCAATCGGGTTATGTTAGATTTAGGGCACGATAATATCGAATTTTTCACTTCATGAACAACGTGAAACGCAGAGCAAAAAGTAGGGGCTATGCATACATACACCTATAGTCTATAAGCCCACGCTTAACGAAAGTAACGATTGATCACAAGTTTGTAGGATCGATCGCACATTACAAACCAACTTAGTCCTATGCGGTCGTACCAAAGAAACAGTCGGGCGCCATCTTGTTCACGTTAAATACGCTAATAAAGCCTATTATAGGAAATTAGCGCATGCGTCATTAGTTTAATGACGTTTATGACGTTTATGTATTAAAGCTGTCACTCTCGCATGGCATGTCAAGGGTCAAATTGTACTTGCTGACGGAGTGCGTTTACCTCCATGACACTGTGATTTATTCATGACGAAGAAAAATGAACGCATCAAACGCAATTGTGACGGCATTCAGTACGTCAAGACCTAATGATTGATGCACACGGAGCGTCAGTCATATCAATGGCGTAGGACTGTGT
Source organism: Strongylocentrotus droebachiensis (assembly GCA_035222895.1). Classification (NCBI taxonomy): domain Eukaryota; kingdom Metazoa; phylum Echinodermata; class Echinoidea; order Camarodonta; family Strongylocentrotidae; genus Strongylocentrotus; species Strongylocentrotus droebachiensis. Next base: position 194,067 of record JAVYIG010001036.1, read on the forward strand.
CAATAACGTTTTGGCTCCTTGCCGCACAAGGCGAGAGACAAACGAAAATTTAATGCAAAAATGAACAATGCATAGCTAGCTCTTCATCATTGGCGCATGCTTACATGACTTATGTTTGATTACCGCAGATAACGACGCAATAAAAAATGACGCCTCCTCGAAACTGACCTATGTCACCGAACTAATAGTTTCAATATCGGATAATGAAACATGCTCCAGAAAGGCGTTGCATTCCCAGAATAATGACCATACAAGACAACACCCCCCCCCCCCCCGCGATATGCAATGACAATATATCTGGTAAAAGCATCCCGCTGTTCACCATTATTAAAACCGGATGTTGCCAAGACCTAGACTTGATGCAATTGAACTATAAGAAAATAATTGAACTTATTTTTCTGATTATCTTGAAGGCACGTGTCTTAATAATAGGCTCTATTTTTAAATATTGTTAAAACATGTTTTTCTGTATTTGTTTCCATTTATATATTTTTTTATCACTCTATCCCTCTTTTCATCTTTTTTCTCCTCTCTCTCACTTTGGATCGCATCAATTCTCACGGTTGTCATGTCAAGACGAAGACAAATTAAATCGTACCGGAAACATTGGCGTGAAATGACATGACATTTCGATATTAAACATTTATCATTTTTAATAGCTTTACTTGAATGCAAATTTCAAGGCTACTGGTGAGACGGTGCGGGAGATGCTCGTGGCGTATTATTTTCTCGGCATTTTCCCCATTTATAATGACATATGCAGTACTATAGGACTATATCCGGAAGGGGTAGTTCCATTATAAAGTGAGAGGTAAAGAAAGCTTGAGAAGAAAGCTACAGGTGTGGCCAACAAAAAACGAGTATATCGGATTGTAGTCATGGAAACTTAATTTCAAAGGTATCTTCAAAATCAGTATTTTATTCCATCTTTAAAAAAATGCCATTTCATATATGTAAAGTAATTTATAGAAGAAAAACAAATCTGTATTTCGTTGTAACTCACTAGTATATGCCAGAAAAAAATAAGCTCATCGTGTTATAGTTACTTATTAATTTTTTTTAATTTTCCTGTCATGCATGCGAATTTTTTCAAATTCTACTCTTGTTTTTTATTCACCATTGTTTTTCTGGATTATTTTGCCGAATAAATAATAGCAATAAAATTCATAATAATGATAATAATAATAATAATAAAAATAATATTATTCATACAAATAATGAAAATAATGAAAACAATTATACCACTACTATTGCGACTTCTACTATTATCAATATTAATATTAATGATATAAAAAAGAAGAAGAAAAAGGAGAAGAAGAGGAATTCGAAGAATAAGAAAAAGAAGAAGAACGACAAAATTAGGAGAAGAAGAAGAGGAGGTAGCAGAAGAATAAGCTGATGAAAAGGAAAACAGTAAAGGTATGAATGGAAAAGAGGGAAGAAAGCATATACTTGGAGGGAGGTGACTGAAGCTGGGAGGGAGGCAATGAAATTGGGGGGGGGGGGCGTGTGGCTACAGACTGGTAGTATTGGATTCCACGGATGCTACGAACTGTATCAAAGAAGAATTAGGGGCACATACTACAAGGAATGATAGATTGGTGGTGCTCCGAAATGAATGTCATCTTTAATCTTGATTACAAGAATGGGAACAACGGAAGGAAAAGATCTAGCTTCCGCGAAACAGAGGAATTTTTTTCACGAAAGGGAAGGAGTGAATGAATTGATAAACTGTGTGGACATGGACAGAGATAGATTGAGGGAATAGTAAGAGAGGAAGAGAGATACAGACAGGAACAGATAGAGAGAGAGAGAGAGAGAGGGGGAGAGGGAGAGGGGGAGGGAGAGAGAGAGAGGGGGGGAGAGAGATAGAGAAGAAAGAAAAAGAGAGATAAATAAATAAAGGAAAAAATAGAGAGGTCGAAAGTGAGAGAAACAGAGAAGGCGATGAAGAACAAAGAGGGAGAGAAAGAGAGAGAGAGGGGGAGGGAAAGAAAAACGAAGCAAAGTTTAGCAAGAAAGAGAGAAAGAGGGGGAAAGCTGTTAACAATAATTATAATACAATTAAAACCAAGTTTAGTTATGTACCTTCTTCAAATGGAAAGTGACAAATAAGGAACCAAAACTGAGACTTTGAAGAAGAAAAAATGATTTTCATTTACCTCATCCCTCTCGCCATCTTCGACTCGGAAGCGCCCCGTGGATATCCCCTCTCGATCCGTGGCAACCAACTGAAAGACAAGAAAAATAACTCTCATGAGAAAAAGGAAGAAAAAAAAATATGTCAACGCAAAATTGGATGACAAACTGGTGATTTCGACCATCATCCAGTATGATGTAACATCAACTGTAACACTTCGATTGCTCTCTTCGCCTCTCTGCACAGGCGCTTGTTTGCCGCATGTGAAATTTCGCACAAGACAGGAGGATTGCTTGTGCAGCACAATTCCTTTGGAAATGTACACATTTTAACACCGGTATAATAATCTAGCACTGGATACACCTAAGTAGCCTTGAGGAGTTTCGTATGTCCATCTCATTATAAATACAATGGGGCACAGGAAGGTTATTTTAGTGGCATATAAGGAGTTAACGAATCATTTTTTTAAATTTTAATTTACCCGTTTTTCTTTGATACAGACTTGGATATCTTTACTCTGTGTCAAATTGTGATGCACCGAACGGCAATGATGAAACTGGTGTCAATTGACAACAAAAATTGAGCGTGCTTTGACCACCACCTGTATAAGACCAGCTGTCGATAAAGATTTGAGCAGTCATTCTCATAGAAATTCCCATTTGTATTACAGTGAACCTGTTTATTAAGAATATCAATCCATACAAAAACTCACTCGCGGAGTAAATATGCAGGATTCATTTGAATAACACATGGCGACACCCCCCTCCAATCCCCCGACGAGACTGCTACTCATGACCTGTATTAAACCATGCTTACAAAACGACACAATTTATTCCTATTTAACAATCATCGTGTTTAGAATCCCGTAGAGGTGGGTTTGCTTTCAGGTGAACTTTAATAATGAATGTTCTGCGTCCTTCACCTCGTGCATGTATGCGAAGTAATGTGCTTATGAGGAAGAAAAGGTCACATACGAATAATGCGATTGAGGAGGAGCTTTCCTGTGTCAAGGGACAGAGACAGGGACAGGGAGAGAGGGAAAAGAGAGAGGGAGAGAGAGAGAGAGAGAGTGAGAGCGGGAGGGGGGGGGGGGAGATAAGGAAGAGAGACAAGGAGAGAGAGAGAACCACTCCAGTTCCCCACACACAAAAAAGGGAGAGAGAGAAGGTGAGAGAGATAGAGAGAGATAGAGGGGGAAGGGGAGAAGAGAGAGAGATAGAGAGAAGGGGAGAGAGAGAGAGAGAGAGAAGGGGGAGAAAGAGAGAGGGGGTGGGGGGGGGAGGAAGGGTCATTCTACAACCCACAGGGTATCCAATTTCCAAAAGTTATAATAGATAGGGAAAGAAAAGCACCATTAACTTCCAGGTGTTTTAATGTTTTCTTAGAGGCGACAATTTGACGTTTTTGCAGCCTACAAGAAAACACAACGCGATAGAATTAGCTGAAAAATAAAAAAAGAATAAGAAGATAGACTGAAGCTAGCGACTGGCGGAGAATGTAATTTGTCGCCCGCAGTGTCAATGCCAGTGTGAACAGCGTCAATACCCGGAAGATAATTAAGCCGATTATTTCAGCGCGTCCATGGTGTACTCAAGACATTAATCCTATCTTCCGCTTTGACTTAACGCGCGAACGAGAGCAATAATATTATGAAGGTATATCGTCCTTGAAAGTAACCTTTCGGTGTTGTCTGCCGAGCATTTAAACTTTATTAGAAAAAAAGCCTTCAAGGGCACAGATATTCATTAGGTAGAATAATTTCACGGTATTTATTTATTTACAATGATCTCTTGGCAACTCTCTGCGGAACGGAGAGGGAGGCGGGGGGATAGCGATTCCCTGGTATAACCGGGGTCGATTTGAACATGTTATCGGACTTTTGGTGTTCTAATACAAGTTTCTTTCTTTTTTTTAAACTTCACATCTTATGTTCACCATGATAAAGATTTAGAAGTGTCGTAGTCCAGTGGTTTAAATTGTTAGGCTTGACTTGAAATTCAAAGTTCGTGGTTCGATCCCCGACACGGCACTAATATCCTTTGGCAAGGCATTAGTCTACATTTGCCACTCAATACCCAAGAGAGAAATGGGGACCCGGTATGATGACGAAATTATTGGTATTATGCCTATGCCCTCACGGTGACCTTGTGGTAGGAATCCCCCCGGAGACGGTGGAGATGGTGCACATTGTGCGTGAATAATTCCGATGACCGGGGTCAAAAATATCTGTAAAGCGCTCAGAGACGACATTCCGTATTTAGCGAGATGTAAATCCAGATTATTATTATTAGAGGAATCGTATATACACGTATATGTACAAATATTGGGGATGGGGGCGGGAGCGGTAGAACAGAAGAGAGAGAAATCAGATTAGGGAGGTATAAGAGGAGGAGAATGAGGGGCAGGAGAGGGAGAAAAGGAGGAGGGGTAAGAGAAGGAGGACAAGGAGGCGGAGGATCAAAATTGGGAAGAGAAGGATCGAGATGGAAATGAGGAGGAGGAGAAGGAGGAAGTACGAAAGGGCGAGGACTCGGATAGTGAGGTGGAGGAAGATGAGAAAAAGAGTAGATGCAAGAGATGATGAGGACGAGGTAGTCTCATAGCTGTCATCAAATAATGATACAAATGACGTTAGCTTTATTTACAAGCAGTATTACCTGAGATGAGTTTTATCGCGGGTACGATCAACTTACACCCCTGTGTATAGAAATAGCGACCTATCCATTCCACCTTGAATACAAGATAATCAAATTGCTATCTATAAATGTATTTCAGAAACGAATTATCCCTCTATTAAAGGTCAAAAACATCCCATGGGGATGGGTGTGAATGTGATAGAGATCAATTTTCTCTTCCTTCAATCATAACCTTTAGTTCGATCCATGCCATCGCTATAGAAGAGCGTAGGAACACCATTTGTATTATTGAGATTAGTTCGTCCCCAGTCCATGATTGGAGCTTTCTTGTCTTTATACCGACTATACTGATAGCTTTGTATTGCTTTGTATGTTTTTCCATTTTACCCCAATTTGATTATGTTTTTAAAATACTTTTGTAATTTCTTTTCGTATTGTAATGAGCATTAATGAATTGTGTAAACAACAACTAAATGTTTTATTTCTTTAATCAGGATCATGATGGGAAACACCTTTGCTGATCATGCGTTTATCTTGTTATATGTTTCCATAAACAATAGAATTGTCAACGAGTATTCAGGTTTGAGAAATTTTAGAGAGTACATAACTTTGCTTACTAGAAATTTGTAGTTTTTCTGTAATTATACAACATCATTAGTTTGCTTATAATGATTATGAACGAGATGGATTGCTTGGAGAAATGAGTAAAAAAACAAAATTATATTGTAATCGGCAGTTTCACCTAATTTTGTCAAAATGTTCGTCACCAAAACATGTGTATATATATATCCTTCTTTATTTCTACCTATATTAAAGCTTTATGTATTTTCATCCCACAATAAATGATATTCTTGTGCGTATTGTGAACCAGACGGTAAACGACAGCCTGATACAGTATTTTGTTTCAACAGAGGAATGAACTCCAGAAGCAGTCGTCGTAAGTTCGGTTATTACGCAATTTTTCGAGGCTATATAGTACCAGGCAAACGTAAGACACAATAATCAAATCAAGTTCAGGAAAGTGCAAGTGGTAATTACATTTAAGACTTAAATTACCGTTGAACGAACACGTATCTTGCATAACCGATATACCCACTGAACTCTACACTACGTATTTAATAGCGAGTTAAATTGATAAATTCCGCGAAAAATTGACGCATGTTCTTTACGAGGCACAAAATACAGTCTCAAGGAGCAGTCGTTAAATGGATTAATGTGTCATCCTTTCAACGAAACCCAATTAACTCATAATGTGCCCATTTTTATGTTTAATATTCCAGAATCATATTCCGGCACACTTCGCCTGAATCTTCGTCAAAGGTCATAGAAATGGTTCCTTACAGTTAATTGGCATTCATTAATTGACGCATGCTTCGCTCGCGAGATGGAGAAAGACGTAAGTGAATGAACCTGCATTGCAGCTCATTGCAGCTCATTTACGGTAATCGTATCTCCTCTCCTTCATCATCTTCACTTCCAGAAACAAACCTAGTTTGTCAACGAAATTTCTATACCGCATATGGTAACGTGACTTTGGCGAAACGTGAGTCTGCCCATGGGGGGGGGGGGGGGGTAGGGGGGAGCACCGGTCTAACTCGGATAAGTAAAGGCTCCTTATTAGCGGAAGGGTGCGGGACATGATCCATGCGTCTGCTTTACTATTTCCTTTCCCCTTCTCCCTTTTTCTTTTTTCAATCTTTTGTCTTTCTTTTGTTTTCTTACCAGGCAGGATGGCGGAGCCCCCCCCCCCTCCCTACTCCGTGCAACTACGCCGCTATATGGAGACATGCTGGCTGACACTTCTAAGAAACTATGGAGATATCTTAATGTGGTTGCAAGCTTCCACATTAAATAACATAACAGTGAAGTCCACTTCTATGGTTGAATGCTGCACAAATGTTTCGTGACATGTTAGGGCAGTTAATTGGATTTATAATATTTAGAAGACAATCTTGCTGGCTTCCCTTTTCGTAAGCCGTGTACATGTATTTCTACGTCCTGTCGTCCTTTCACATAACTTTGTGTATCCGTACTAAATTGATGATAAACATTGCTGAAAAAATGCAGTCCATTACCGGTACTAACAATGTCACAGAACATTGGCCTACACTACATAATAAATCAGGGCGGCGGGGAAGGGGGGGGGGGGGGAGGGGGGAGGTCAACACTACATCGAATTTTACGCATAATTACAATACTGATTTAAAGATATTATAACAGCTTGATTAAAAATTGTCCTTGTTCTAGACTGAGAAGACTAGAAAAGATAATACTATAAAATACTTACTTTATCATGCGTCTTTCTAAAGCCTTAGGCTACACGTGAAAGCAATTTAAGAATTTATCTGATGTCATTTTTCTGACTCCTTTGTATGGCAGGAGGTATCGATACTAAGTATAAGTGCAAGGTTCTGAGTGATTGATCTGCCATCAATCATCTGTAATGCAATAAATAATGAGCAGATCTGATGAAACCTCAATACTCTGCACGCATGCAATGCAATTGTCATCAGAGACGCAAAGAAGGTACATTCATTTTTCTCAACCCAACTCTATAGTATCAATTTAAATTATGCATGTTTGAAGGCCATGCAATGTCAATAATAATGTCGTCTGTCCTAGAAAGTAATGTGTACTGCGAGAATTATTTCGTTTCCCGCGTTTTTCTTTCTTCATATGATTCCAAGGTCAGTTCTACACTCTCTCTCTCTCTCTCTCTCTCTCTCTCTCTCTCTCTCTGGAAATCAAGTTTGAGATAAAAGAGTAGTTTAGAGATATCTTTATCCATTTCTAGTTTTTATGATTGATGTTAAAGATTGTTGGCAAGCACTCAATTTGAATTGATCCCATATGACGTCTGCTTATGTGGTTCCATGTGTTATGTTTATACGTCGTCCTTCATTGATATCTAAGACCAGTCTTCTCTAATGCTTTTTCTGCATTTAGAAGTCGAGTTTGATCTAAAAGAGAAGTTGGAGATTTGGAAAAGGACTTTTCCTTTTTGATAATGATGTTGAATAATGGAGGTAAAAGTGTTGTTTTGAGGTTAACTGTCTCCAGAAGGAATTTTTGATATTTTTTTTCTTGAAGAGAATATTACTGAGCCAATGGAACCATCAAAATTACATCCTACTGAATCTTGCTACAGTTAAACAAACGGAAAGAAAAAGCACTAAACAAACACATTGACTTATGGGACTACAGAATAATGTGACAAACCAATGCCCTAGATAAAGATATTTCCAGATATAGCTCATCAAAACATTAAATATGCATTATCATGTTCTGCTATGATTTTCTTCTACATTTTCTTTATGATGGTTATAAATTAAGAAAGAGCAGAAATGTTCCCTTTCCGCTTTCGTGAATATTCTTCTTTTCTTTCTTTTCTCCACGATTTCAATACACATATTTTAATAATCCACCGAGGAACCTAGAAAGGGATTATGTTTAATGTATTATTCATGGTTGGAAAGCCTCTGTAAAGGTCAACTACACTCAATTACCAATGTCGTAGGCTTCCGAAATCTACTTCGTGAATAAATTCAATTTCGCGCCTTTTTTGTAGATCAATTTAACGAGGAAGAAGGAAAAACACACCCGTCTTGACAATTAATAAGGGATATTTAATTATATTTTTTGCTTTAATTTCAGGATATGAAAATAAAATTCCTTTGGCATTTGACGAATATAAAGCCTTTAGGTAAAAGGAAATATTGGGAAAGACTCTGATCTGAAAGAAATATGTCACGTGACTCACGTCAATATATTACGTCTTTAAAGTAATGATATTCAAAAGTTATATGTTTATTACACAAATATTCTATTTATGACTAAGGTATTTTTTTATGTAATAGATATAATTATTTATTTTCGTGTGAGTTTATTTCATCCCTTTCCAATGTTCTCATGTCAAATGTACGTGAAAAAGCATTACGCCAGCCCCCCCCCCCCCCCACCCATCCCCTTTTCAGAAATGTTGAAATTGCAATTATTCAGGCAACCGTAACCGCATACAGTATTTTGGCGAGGTGCCCTATTTGAATAAATACATAATATCTTTGCTTATTTGTTTTCTCTCGAAAAAATTACATTGACGCTTAAAGGTATTAGGTAACTTTGCCCCTGATCCTAAACAAATTCCTGGATATAGCTCATGCTGCAATCATAGTTATAAACCTGTGGGTCAGAAATGAATCCCATGTCTTTTACAAGCCAATCGCATGTTTGATTATCAAGATATTTACGATTTCAATTCGATTTTTTTTTTTTTTTTTAAATATTATTATTATTTTTTTTTTTTTAGTATGAGTATGGTAAAATCGGTCACTCACTGATTTGTACTTTTCTGAAGCACTTCATGGTCGATTTGGAACGCTTTTTTTAGGGCTTCAATATACTGTCACAAATACTGATACATGTCACAAATACTGATACACGAAGGGCCATGCATCTCGGATTTTTAAAACTGGAAACATGGATTAGAAGATGAGTAGAATTATTTGAAGTCAAATACACGAGGCCTTAGGTGCGTTCCAGGAATGATTTTGATTCTATTCACTGTGTAAGACTAGAACCCCCTCTTTAACCCCCCCCCCCCAAAAAAAAAAAAAAAAAAAAAAAAAAAAAACGGTGCCCCCTCAATATCTTGACCGCCATCCATCTCCAGCCTAACCGCTCACGATGGTGGTCTCCTGCGTTCTAAATAACCTCTCTTATTTATTGAAAATATTTCATATTTGTTATCTTTATTGTATGCTTCGTACATGTTCATCTAATGATACATGATTTTCCATTTTATTCCTTTTGTGAACATTTTATTCATTGTATTTGTTATTGTTCGAATGTTTGTACTTTGAATTTGTATATTTTTGAACGCAGAAATAAAATCAATCAAACAAACAACCAAACAACTTGCGCCACTGAATTTACCCTATCCCTTAAAAGCTAGTCCTTCGCTCGTATCAAATAGCTTACAAAGCAAACTTCTTCAGTTTATCTAGCTCCATGTCTGCCATTTCAAGCCGCTCGCTCCATCTCAAAAGATGCCCTTAAGGCCCTTTGACAAAAAAAGCTACAAAACCATTACTCGGGCATGCCGTGTAAGGAAGATAGCGAGTCAAAACATTAGTCCCTCATATCGGTAGGGCTTTTAGCTGGAATGATGTGGAATTCAAATGAAATGAATTAGCAATCCAAGGCTTGAATCCCGGACGAAGAGTTTGTCACATGCAGGTGCGTTTTATTTCATTATTCGGAAATAGCACACGCCCTAGCAATGTCCAGCGTAATCCAACGCAATGTCTAACGTATTTAAGGAGGGAGGGGGGGGGGGGGGGAGGGGGTATATCTACCATCACCTACGCTCATCTTGGAATGTCTCATCGATCCTCATATTTCATGTTAGAGCTTTAATCTACTTATCTTTAAATATTTCTCTCTACGAATCTATGAAATTATATGTTTGTTTGTTCTATTTTAACCGTTTTTAATTTGTTACTATTTGTTGTATTCTCCTTAATCAGGACCATGATGAAAAACAACTTTGCTGAGCATGTTTGTTTTTTCCCTGTATGAATATGTTTCAATACTAAATAAATGCAAATAAATACTGAATATGGGGGGGGGGGGGGAGGGCAGTAACAGTTTTCGATTTTTTTGCAATTTTATGTCTGCATGATACAATAGGCAAGATGATATGGGGAGGGACACCCGTAGTCCCCTCTTTCTATGAAATGTGTGAAATAAAATGAAAGTTACTATTACTGCAATGATTTTGGCCGGCGTTTAAGAATATAGGCAAACTCCCTTGAGAAAGAAAAGAAAAAAATGTTCAAATTCCGATAATATTTTCTTTACTTTGAATACCATAACCCACTGGAAGGCCATGAAATGCAACCCGTGCTCAATTGATTATGTATTCAAAATATCCGAGGGGGTACGGGGGGGGGGTACTTTTACATGTCGACGACTAGGCCCGAGCTCAGTGGCGTAGCGAGGGTCATGACATCGAGGGCCATCAGCAACATGGGGGAGGGGGCGCACCGGTCTTACTCTATTGATAATATGAATATTTACTTTGACTTTCAATGAGGGGGCGGGCTGATAGTATATTCTCTACACCCTCCTTTCCCCTACCCCTTTTCTCGTTCTCCCCTTAAAAGTTGTATTAATTTGATGAACATGATCATGAACTATTTCCGAAAAAATCAAATCAAGAAACAAAGAAATCCCTTTTGGATTACTTAATTCATCACTATCATGTTCTCTCATTTCAAAAAGTGAAGCACAAGGCCATTGAAATTGCCTTCAATTGATTTTTCGGAAGTAGTTGCGATCATGTTGTTGATGGTTTGGGGGGGGGCTCGTACGCCCCTGTTACCCATGACTTGTGTCTACGCCATCGCCCATGCTCTTTTTATTTTCTTCGTCCACACCGGCGAGTTTCAATGACATCCTGCCCGAGTCGAGAGAAGAATATGACGGACAGAGATTTCTATATCATGAGCACGCTGGGCAAATATTGACAGGGTGCTGAACGGAAAGCTGAAAGCAGGGGTTGGTGCTTCAAGTCTACAGATGGTAGCACGAACGCATATTTACTGCTGCAAAGCGCCAAGCAAACTTAGAAATCTTCTAAATTCTAGAAGGCTTGATTGTGACGGGACTATTAGGCCCTTTCCGTGGCTTGAATATGAGCATTTTATGATGAGCAGTACTTAAGAACTTAACTTGATGGCAAAATGCATTACACTGTTGTTTAATTTACACAATAATTATAACTTGATATAGTCCTAATTATTTGCTAGACAAGACATGTATACGTATCATGCTTCCTAGTTGAGGATTCATTTTTCTTGTCGCTATATTGAGGTTATTAGAACAGCCTATACAATGCGTGAGACCATTTCGCAACCCCAGTCCCGATAATCACCTTTATTCTGATTTGCTGGAGACAAGCCGAAATCAAGTAGACTATTTCTTTTTAAAATAAAACTATAGTAAATAGTTTATAGGCAGATCGGTGTTTAGTCATAGTTGTTTACAGCCCAGATAATCCAGATTGTAACTTATGTAAATCTTGCTGCTTCTTGCATCTAAATCACCAACTAAAATCATTACAGAAATCTTTTCTTGAGGGCACTGCAATAATATGTTTTTGAGACAATAGCGGATGACCTCGAATGACCCTCCCATACTATGAGGTGATGGTGTTTACGTTTACACATCATAACACATCCACTTGATTCCATCCGTTTGTGGAACTTAACAAACAGGAAATAACAATAAGTATCCGTTTCGATTTCAACAGCACATTAAGTGGCGAAGCTATTTAGCCGTAGGGTGTTGTGGGGTATGTTACCCCAAATCGCACGGTTAAAGAGACAGTGAGAGTCAAATTCAAATTCGAAGTTATTGATGAGCATCCAAACATTTAGGATAATTCTATGTTAATAAAGGATAACAAAATCATAATTGAAGTGTCAAAGTACAGGTCAAGATGGAAAGGAACGTGGAAATAAGATCTCAAATACTTTTCTCGACCCCTCCCATCCCCCGCCCCTCCCCCCCCCCCCCCTCCCCCTCTCTCTCTCTCTCTCTCTCTCAACGCCGGGACCCACGCAGCGGCACTACGCATAGACTTCGGTGTAAATGTTAGTAATTCTGGAAAGGGAAACTACCTCATGAAAGCAATACGTGTGAATAAGGAAGGAGAGAGACAGAGAGAGTAAGAGAGACAGAGAGAGAGAGAGAGAGTTAGTACTTTGGTAAACAGCTTTGAAATATGAGAAAGGTAAGTGCTAACACAGTGGAGGATACTACGCATTTAAATGCAAATCTGATATCAAAAATGTATGAAGCTATTTTTGAAACTCTCCATTACACTGCCCTTTTCCTTGTCTTTTGTTTGTGTCAACACTCACCTCTTTTTGTTCACGACTTAAAAAACATTGTTTTCTACAAATAGAAAAAACAGGAAATAAAATACTCCCTGTGAACATTGTAAAGAACTTTGAATTTCAAAAGCCTACCATCTGCCAAGGACCAAAGGGGCATCATTCGTTATTGCCATGATCATGTTTAATAAGTCTCTCAAAAACGACAAAAATCATAACTTAACATTTTAAATGTAATTATTTCTTTTTAATTAATGACAATTTCTCATTTATGTCATAGTGCACATTGCCATCGATCATCTATTCTAGATTTATGCAATATTTCATGATATCTAACTCAGCGATTAACGATTGTTATATTTTTAATGGATTGATGTGCTTTCCCTGAAAAACAAGGTTTCGCTGGTTTAACCCCTCTTCCGCACTGAAAGAGCAATATAAACTTATACAAACCACATATGGGTTCATTGAACTGGCTGCAACTTTACCATCGCTATTAAGGCGTAATTGATAGTTTTAGAGAGAAGTGAAAACGAAACGGGCGCGTTTATACAAATCGAAACCAATAGGCGCTCATATTTCTCGTCATTTTCGATGACCTGCTAGTAGCAAACTATGTTAATCAGTGTAAAGTTCAAACTAGCACATCAATAGCGAATTCAATTGAACAAGTCATGTTTTCACTATAAAAAAGTAAATGAGAAATGAGTATCTGGGCACTTTCGGATAAAAAAAAGTTGCACGAGTGCTCAAAACCGATCGTAAGTCCCAAAAGAAATCGTAAATTTGTAATCACCTGCATGCTATGTGCAGAGTTGCGATTGGGATTCGATAATTTGAACGATTTAATAGTAGCGATCGCTTCGGATCCATCGCAAGTTTTTAGTAAGATGTGATCACGATCATGAACACAATGTGGTAGGTTATGAATCCGAATTTTCGTTTTCCCTTTCATCTTGTTTAACAAACCATACTTCTGGTTCTGGTAGCAAAATTCACAAATTTTGTGTGTACTGAAACTTAAAGGGAGCGGATCGCCAGTTTCCATGTGCAGAAGGCCATAATTCGCTGACACCAGACTTGGTGGAAATACCATTAATGGGGGTACAAATTTGCACACAGCAAACCCATAGTCCAGTCAAGAATTACCCCCTATTCTCTCGGAGAGCTCGAGAGTCTTCGGGCAAATCAAAGCATTACATAAGGTCCAATGGTCATAAAACTCAAGGCTAACCCTGGTGATTGACAACACCTGTTATTGGGTAAACACCCGAACGGTGTCGAATTCCCCATGAGAGCCGACTACTCAGTGACTTTAATTCTCGTTTCCCCTTTCATCGCGTTCCTTTCGACATCATCATACACGTTAAGCAAACAACACCCCTGGTTCATAACTCCAGCAAAATACAAAGCGTCTTTGGGATGTTTTCATCGAAGCTTCATCTTTGAACGGAATTGTGAACGGTGACCTTTAGAGGTGGATTCCTGGTTTTCATACGCTCAAAGCAAGCTCAAAGGCTCGTGTTATCCTAGAGGAATTGATACACCAGCTTAGGGTGTAGATAGCAAGGTATATATGGCATATCTACAATGCTAATGTATAAGCTGTGAATTCAAGGAAATGTGTGGCAGACGGTGACTTCTTTCTACAGTTTAAGGTGGCGGGAACGTATCAGGTTTTGAGCAAAAGCGAGGGCGGTGCTATAGTATTTTGTCCGAGAAGGGATACATTACTGTGCTAAACTCTGCACATTAATTAACACGACGTCCAGGGTATTCTCAAGCCGTGAATAGGTAGCTGCGAGTATTCACAACTCACGAGAAAACAGATTACTCCGAGAGGGGAGAAACTCACACACACACACACACACACGCACACAGACACACACACACACACGCACACGCACACGCACACATAAAAAACCTTAACATTTCTAGGTAGACGATAAGAAAATGGCTTCTTTTGATGCGCTCATATCCGTTACGCTTATATCGCTTTTACATATTTACCCCTGCGATAGCGGAGCCGCCAAAGTAACTAGCGCTCAAACACATAAGGAAGGCTACCACCTGGGTTGGGATTCGAACCCGCAACCTCACGTTTGAAAGTCGAGTGAATGAACCAGGAGACCATTACTAGATATAAAATAACAAGCAGACAAAATATTTTGCTTCTCATTTCATTTTTTTCTTTTGAAAAATAAATAAAAAATCTGCTTATGAACACGTGAGAATCTTTTTGATCAATGAAAAGTTACCCTATCAACCAAAAACGCTTTTTCCGTTCCTTTCATTCTCTTCCTTTCTTGTCATTTGCCTGCCCCCCCCCCCCCCCATTCGCAATGTACATGCACGTG
This sequence comes from Strongylocentrotus droebachiensis, assembly GCA_035222895.1. Taxonomy (NCBI): domain Eukaryota; kingdom Metazoa; phylum Echinodermata; class Echinoidea; order Camarodonta; family Strongylocentrotidae; genus Strongylocentrotus; species Strongylocentrotus droebachiensis. The sequence goes on from JAVYIG010001036.1 coordinate 209,098, forward strand.
ACTAGTTGTAAAATACATCTCTCTCTCTCTCTCTCTCTCTATCTCCCCTTCTCGTTTCTCTCTCTCTCTCTCTCTCTCTCTCTCTCTCCCTCCTCTCTCTCTCCATCTAGTACGCCCTACATTACCATCATGTAGGGACCTCATGTGATATTTATTTTGTAAGTGCCCCCAATTTCATTTTGTTAATACATGTATTTGTTTTACACTCGCAAAGTGTACGTGCTAATTGAATATTTACATACATTCCCATCCAGTACTGAATCTAACAAAAAGGGAATAAATGAAAGTCAATCAGTTGCTCAGGAAATACCAATTAGAACACTCTTGTGCGTTCAAAAGTAATTATTTTGAAAGCTCTACTCTCGAGCCATTTTGAAAGAAACGCATTATATAGAGTTTATTACACATGGCGTGCTAAATAGTGCGACCTCTGTACGACTTCAAATAACTCCAGCGAAAAAATGAGTGCAATCAATATCATTATTGATACAGTTTCCAGTCGTCGGCATGGGAATAAGAAGGTCCGTGTTATTAGATCTCATGATATGCTAATGTAATCCACATATGAGCCAAAAATCGAAATGTCTGGTTCCAAGAATGTCAGACTCCGCTTTTGACTTGGTAAGGTGTAAGTTTGGATGAGTTTCCCTCAAAATAGCTGGCCATTTGACTTAGAATCGGATCTTTTTGGAGGGTAATGGTTGGAGGATGGTGGTGCTGGAGGGGGGGGGGGGGGCGGTGAATTCGGGCAGTGTTTAGAAAATACACTTGGTTTCTTTAAACAGCATTCAACTAAACAGAAGAGAGAAAAAAGAAAAGTAATAAAAGAAAGACAAAAAAGAAAGAAACAAAATAACAAATGCAAACAAAATTGTTAAAAAATCGAAACAATACAAAAAATACAAATGTGTAACAAAACTAAGTAATCAAACAAACAAACAAACTGATAACACATCGGAGATTCTACAAAATCTACGAGAGTTCATTATTTACTATATATTATATCCGATAGAGGGAATTTCTTACATTTTTTTCCAATATTGCAATCTTTTAAGATGATGCTACGGACGCATTTCCAATGTTTGAATTGAACCTTGTAAACAAGTACACAAAAATAATTAACTTCTCATCGTGTGATAAAGAATTGTTTGGATTGTATTTCAATAGAATGATGTGGTCTGATTCCCTTGCAACGCATGTAATTGTATTTTATGATAATGACAAAATACGTAAACAAAATTCAGAAGGTTTTGTATTTCCAGGATATATTCAATATCATCAAAATGTCGTACGCATTACAGTCCCTCTAAGAAAACAAAATGGGACATTGAATAGGGTTAGGTAGATACTGCATGGGAGAAGGTTGTAGCTAGGGTAGACGGATTGGGTTAAAGGGATCGTTTAACAATGTTAAATCTGAGATGCACGGCTCTACGTGTTGTCAGTGTCTGGGAAATGGTGTAATATTGAAGCCCTAAAAAAATTGCTCTTCAAAATGATCAAGAAGTGCCTCAAAAAAGTAAAAATATTTGAGTGACCGGTTTTACCATACTCGTTTTCCCCAATAGACTGTAGTATTATGAATAGCCAAACGGATTTCAAAATTTGTAATTCCAATCATAAATATCTTGATAATCAGACAGGCGATCGGCTTGTAAAAGCCATGGGGTTCCTGACTGACATAAAGGTTTATAATTATCATTGCAGCATGAGCTAAATCCAGAATTTTGTTTCACAATCTGAGGCAAAGTTACCGCATCCCTTTAAGGTCTTGTTCGAGATATATTATGAGGCATGTGAGGTGAAGAGGTTCGCCTGTCCTATTTAAGGTCCAATTTAGAACATGGCCTTGGGGGGGGGGGGGTGCATCCAAACTGGTTCTCATACCTGCTGACAAGGTACAACACGTGTCTCCATCGATTTTTAGGGAAACGAGCAAAAACGGCACGTCATATCGTGCTGTTTGGGTGAAAATGATGCCTGCAATCTTATAAGGAATAATTCCAGTGTGTTTGGTAAATTTTTTTCTCAATACGTTACAAAATATAATGGAATGGAATGAACTTCTCGAGCATCGAAATTATGATTGTCTTTTATGTTTGATCAAATTCAATCTGAGACAGATCCATTTGGGGGTTTAAAGGTGCATAATGTGCACCCTGATATTCAAACTCTGAATCCAATAGGTAATACTGTTTCATATAAGGTCGAAATTTAGACCTTTATTCATTATTGTAAGGGTCAAATTTCGTTTAAGACCTTAAAGCGCTGCAATAGCTGTGATTACACAATTTCGGGTTCACTTTCTAACCTGTTGATAAAGGGCCTAAAGGCTCGTCTTTAATTATAACGGCGGACTAAATTAAACCATATTTAACTTCAATATATAATAAGTACCAATTTAGCTATTATTTGTTTATAACTTCCCGCGTAAAGTATTTCTGTAAGAAAATGCGTAATCAAATGAATCCAGGCTAGAAGTGAAATAAACAAATTGATTTCACGTCGACATCATTTTCGTTTGTTCATTTAAGTTACACAATAACGATTACTTTTGCTACATGAAAAGAAGTTGACGATTGGCACGCCATACATGAGTGGACTGAATCTATTCACTTTAAATCTAGATTGAAGTTAGTAAGCTTTTATGAACACTGGACTAAGTTCTAATGAATTCTGTCTACCACCTGCCTATATCCTGATGTACCTTTTACGTGTGTTGCATAAAAGGTCAACAAAAAAGGGTTTCGTATGTTTCGATTAGGCCTAATTCTAAATGCACAAGGAAAAACCAAAAGCGTACGTTCTCTTTTTATCTTCGAGTACATCTCCAGTAAGGGGTAGCGACATGAGTGCTAGTGAAGTAATTAGATGCAATCAACGTGTTGCAGGGAAGTTTTGGAGAGACAAAAATAGCTGCTGAAAAGGTACAGAGTGAAGTGGAATAGAGAGAGAGAGAAAAGAGAGATAGAGAGAGAGAGAGAGATAAAGAGAGAGAGAGAGAGAGAGAGAGAGAGAGTAGGGTAGGGGCACAAAAATGGATTGGAATAAATAAGACAAACAAAGATAAAAAGGTGAACAAAAACCATGCCAGAGAGATTGGGAGAGACAAAAGAGAGATACTGAAAAGAGAGAGAGGGTAGAGTTAGGGAGAAAGAAAAAGAGGGAGAAGAGGAGGAAGAGAGAAACAGAGAGAGAGAGAGAGAGAGGGACAGACAGAGAGACAGAGAGACCCGAGAGACAGGGAAAAACAGATATTGGGAGAAAGATAGAGATAGAGTAAATATTTTATAAAACGAAAATTCATTAATATCTTATTTCGTCAGAAATATGCAAGAACAGTGCATGACACATTTGTTTTCTTTTAGAGAGGAACATGTTACATCCAATATAAGAAATCTTAAGTTTATTTGATTTTTCCCCAGGTAATCGTTTACGACTTGTACATTGTGCTTCTTGCTCGACACCGATGAAATACATCGTCACTTTAAATTATTCAGTATTCTATTCATGTGTGCACCAAAGACTCCTTGCGAATTTTGGTTTATAGTCGAAAGGAAAAGGTCTTCTACTCCACACATTTGTCACCCTCTTAAAATGACATGTCAATGAATATCTTTATGCATAATGCGCCTACTAGTGTGTCACGCCAGGTGCAGCCCTACTTTGTACTATGGTATCATAGGGGTATCTATCGTAAATTTGGCTGGCGTATATCCATCATCCTCCATTACATCATTGGTATCAAGAAAAGTGCGTTGAATATTCGAATTTCATTTGAATTGTAAGACGGGGTTTCGTTCCTCAAAACGTCACTGATTCAATCCATTTCCGAGAAAAACACTATACTTTGCGTCGGTTAATGGAAACTCGTCCCATGTCAAAATCGTGTAACTCAAGATAAACTCGTCCCGAGTCGAGATCATGCACGGTACCAGTAATTCAATAGACGTGACGCCATAGCCACAGGGTGAGCCGAGGCCACTTGTTGGCTATTTCCCTAGTTTGAGAACTAAATATCAAAGTAGAAAACGTATAAGAAAGCTGATGGATCATTTTGAACCTAGCCTACGTTGAAGAGGTGATAACCGGGTCAATGGAATGGGGATATGGGTTAGAGAGAAAGGTGAGAGAAGAAGGAGGGAAAGAGAGAGAGAGAGAGGGGGGAGAGAGAGGGAGAGAGAGAGGGAGAGAGGGAGAGAGAGAGAGAGAGAGAGAGAGGGAGGGAGAGAGAGAGAGAGAGAGAGAGAGAGAGAGAGATGTAGAAAGAGAAAAATGAAGGGAGGAGATTGGAAAAGACACAGGAAGAAGTACATGGTAGAACTGTAAGAGTGATAGTGTGCGACCGAAACAGAGAGAGACATAGAAAAAAATAGAGAAAGGGAGGGGAAAAGAGAAAGAGAGAACGAAAATAAGAGAGAGAGAGACAGAAAGAAAGAGAAAGAGAGGGGGTAGGAGAGCTGAAGAGATAGGATAACAGAGAGGTAGAGAAGGAAGAATAGTAAGATAGCGAAAGAGAGACAGAGAAAGAGAGATAAGGGATGGGTGGAGGGGAGAGAAATAGAAAGAAAGAGAGAGAGAGAGAGAAGAGAGAGAGAGAAAGGGAGAGCCTATAGAAAAGGGGTGAGAGAGAAGCGGATAGAATTAGACGTCGATTGTTAGTAGGTCAAATAGGGAAGACTGCATCTCTCTCAACAGGCTTAGAAACTTGATAATTTCCTAGGGAGTTGTAAATGATTGATATTTCCATTTGCTTGATTTGCTCTACGTCTTTTCCCAAATGCAAATACAACATTGATTTACAAATGTATACAAGTTATATAGGCGACACATTCATCAAACTTTGCATTACAGTAATTGGGATATCTTGAAAAGATAATCATTCAAATAAAAGATGAGGATCCCCAATAGGAAAAAATGGGTTGATCGACAGGATTCCTTAAGTTTCGAGGTAAAGAGTCTAAAATATCTAAGGTATTCTAAAATAGTCCAAAAAGGAGATAGAGAAAGTTTAACGTAAACATCGATCCAGATTAGTGGGTGGGAGAATAAAAATATACATATAGGTGACGTAAGTGGGTACCTGGACTGGTAGGATTTAATTCCTTGAAATGCTAGAGCGCCTTATGGCAGCCATGCTAAAGCTAAGGTAATAATCGGAAGCGCCAGGAGTGTCAAGTCTGGCAGACATGAGCGCTATACAAGAACCCACAATTATTATTATTATATGGATGAAAATAGATGATTAAGATGGTAAGATTCAGTAGCTTTTTATGTATCAGGTCTGTTGCACAAGATGTGTTATTTCGCTGACGCAAGATTACGTCGGCGAATGGCGAGCTCTTTGACGTTTCATCGGAGACTGAACGGTGACCAAGGTGAATGAAAATGAATAATTTTGATCGCTTCATTACCTTCGCTTAACATGCCTGTGGAGGAAATTAGTGCATGCGTCAGTACATTAGCGCATTATTTCACTATTGATTGTGCTTTCACTTTGTGTGTGATGCTAATTCACATGTCGCGTCAAGGACCGTACTAATCGCTGACGCAGCCCAGCACGTACGTCATACAATGGCGTCTCGTGTGCAATGAGCATCAATGGACGATCACCTTAACCAACAGTCCTGGCGAAATAACCACGTTTGTCCGGTGTACACGAGGCGCTATTTTGATTGGATCATTACCTTCAGCGTTCATGACAATATAGGGAATGAGTGCATGCGCCATTAATTTAGCACAGTGTTTCTATCGTTCATGTTGCATTTACTTTGTTTGCAATGTCACTTCACATGACGCAGTACTACGCCACTAGTTGACGCATCATGTCCTCATGGAAGATGGCCTTTACCGTCATCCTGACGCAACAGACCACTTAACTTCACAGCAGTTGTAGTTTCTTTTTTATTTGATAGCACATCACAAACAATCAATGCCTTTCCTGTTAAGGATGATTTCTTCTAGATTTTTCAATAAGTGTTTTCTTTTCAGGTCCAATTTCTCCTATTCGTACATTGTCAGGCAAAGAAAAATTTATGAATACCTTGACATCACCTTTAACATCAGAAAAGAACACCATCACACTTTTGAGAAAGAAATGCAGTTGATGTTTTAAGTGCTTCTCTATTTCACTACCTGACAGAACCCTTTTAAGGATTCGGAACTAGGATCAAATATGATTTTAAGGGTAATCTACGCGGAAACCCAAAGCCAGAAGACAGGTATACGAACCAAAGATTGAAGTGAAAGAGTAATGGACGATTTCAGAAGGTAATGGAAAGCCAAGACTCGGTGTTTGATTTTGATGAATGGTTGAATAAAATGTGACATACAGGAATATATGCGTTTTACGGAATGCATTAAATAAAATGTCGTGTGTTAAACAAAAGAACTCTGCTGATATGAGAAAACTGATTATTATTCACCTCATCAAAACAAGTACGTAGCCTAGACCTATTTTAAACCAGGTTTCATTTGTTGGTCTTTTCGTATCTCATTTGAGTACTTGCCTACACCGGACCTACATTTGATTAGCTTTTGTGTTCAATAAAGCCTACATGTGCGCAGTTCAAACTCCAATTATGCCGATTTTTCATTCTCAACCCTTTTTCATGGATATATTTAATTCACTTCCCCAGATTATCTTTTTTTAATATGATGCACGTTTCTTGATCGACAACAAATGCAAAAAAAAAGCGAAAAAAAAACAAATCAAGTTGTACAGTAAATCTATCTTATAAAAATACCTCGATGTGATTAAAAACAGTAGAAAATCGAATCTTAATAATCTCGTTCCATCAATCATGGAAAAAGGTTTGAATAATCATCAAGAAGCCTACTATATACCTGACACAACTTCGGTTAACCGAGTACAGGAAAATACTTGGAAAACTGCAAATAACGCTTGGTAAATAGAGAGCCATCAACGTTCAATGCAATGCAGTGTGTAATTGCAAACTAACTTCAAAATCAATGAAGGATTAGCAATGGAAAAATACCTTCCAGATGACTAACATAATGAAATAAATGCATCCACACAAAAATCCACAAATTGTTTTTCGCATACCTTTTGTCCTCACTGCCACGTACTGAACGATAACGGTACTCTATTCACTGCGCGCCATTCTCTGTTTTCCGAATATTTGCCTGTACTCGGTTTTCCGAAATTTTGTCTGACTGATAATGAGTAGGCTACTTGTTGTTTTCCTAATCCTTTTGTGTCAGACTCTATTTTATTAACACAATTCCGTACCCCAATATCAATTTAAGAGTACACTTATTTATTACAATAAAGGATAACAATCGAAAAGGCAGTTTAATCTATTTATGACAAATACAAGTTTAAACCTACCCTTTGAGGCGTGGTATTAGATCATTCTGTTTCGGAACGTAAATCCATTCCAATAATGGAATTCACTCTCTGTAAAAGAGAAGTACAAATTGCTATTTTGGAGAGGATTCAGCTTTTAAAAAACAACAAAGTACAAGTGTATCTATCAGTTACTTGAATAAAAACAAATATGATGTATATTGGAGTGCACTCTAAATGACTAGAAATAATAAAATGCCAATCACCATTTTTGTCTCTTTTAATGCAAGAGAAAGATAGAGGGCAGGGGAGAGAAGAAGAGAGAGATAGATAGATAGAGACAGACATAGAGACAGAGAGAGAGAGAGAGAGAGATAGAGACAGAGAGACAGAGAGAGAGAGAGAGACAGAGAGAGAGAGAGATAGAGAGAGAGGGGAGAGAGAATGAGAGATAATAAGAGGCATAGAGAGAGAAAAAAATAAACAGCAAGAAAGAGAGAGAAAGAAAGACAGAGAGAGAATAAGAGACAGACAGAGAGAGACAGTGATAGACAGAGAGGAAAGAGAAATAGAAGAGATAGAGAGAGGGGGGATTTAAAGAGAGAGATACAGAGAGAGAGAGAGAGAAATAGCGAAATGACAGTTTACTTTCTGAGCAGGTGGATCATCTCATGATACTGGTAATCATATATTTGATGAATTTATATCTCTCGAGTGTGTATTATTTTTCATTAGTCTCTCATTTGGCAAAACGCAAATAAACAAATAAACAATCATCTAAATATATAGGCCTATAACCGCACATTGCACTTAAGCAATGTCTATGAACCATTGTTTGGTGTTTATTACAGAACACGTAATAATATTTTTACGTATCTTTTTATTTTTCCGCGAAGTTGGAGAGCTTTAATCGGACACTTTGGTATTTCTTCAAACCCATAAAACAGCGCATTTATTAAATGCCCTAAAGTGCTTCTCTTTCAATAAATCATATGAATATTGGCTGAAGTCGCCAGTGGCCATATTTTCATCTTCTAAGTAAGACCGCGACGTCATTTCGCCAGGGAGTGTGAAAGGTCACAGCTGAATCCAGTGTCACTCTCATCTATCAAGGTGCTCCAAGAGAAGGTTGAGCTCTGGGAAAGGTGAAGATATCCCTTACAGCTCTTCAGATCATTCTATTTATGTTAGTCTGATAGAGTATCATATAAAAATATCCCCTGAAAAGGATATATATATATTTAGCAGATGTTTCTGCATTTGCTAATAAATAAAATATAAAACATTCAAATAACAATAATAGTATATAATTCAATTGATTCCAATAAAGAGTGTAAACTTAAATACACACACATAAAAATGCATATATATATATATATATAATTGAAAGCTTGAAAGTATGGTGGTTAGTAAAAATAATCAAGATAAATGCAGAGGCCAACTATCATAAGCAAGAATGCTTGAGTCGAGATCTTTAAATACCCTCAAATACTTCCTGAGAAAAACAGCACTCGTGCTGATCAGGGTGTTCCATCACACAAGTAGTAAATAAATAAACAAAATATGACAATAGGCTGTGGACCACATTTCCATACCATATGCTTGTGCAGTCCGATATACATATTCGTGTGTAGTGAATTTTAGATGGTTCCAAAAGCTCAAAGTACATACCAATAAATTGTATGTGCTACGTGATGAACCTTTTTTCAATTGCTATATATAGGGCGTAGCTAGAACATGTTTTATTGAGAGAAGGGTGGGGTTGACCACGGGCAGATGGGTTAAAATGAATTTGAACCTTAACAGAAAAAGGTGTGTGTGTTGCGGCGGGAAGGGAGGGGCAGTACGGATAAGTGCATGTTTATATATATATATATATATAACATGTTTAGAAGATCTCATCTTTAAAACATACGCAAAAACTGTACAAGATTTACCTTTTCGCAGTGATGTAAGTTGCTTATATATTCATCAAATTCATAGGATTTCAATTGATTAATTGTTATATCACAAGCGTTATAAAACTCGAATTCAGGAAAAACAAAAACAAGCGGCACACCGATGGCTGTGGCTGATATGAGATGCACTTTGTAGATAATGTATACATAATTTGTAATATTCCGTTGGCTTTCACGCAATAAGATACCGTGACGTAACTCTACTATATAGCGGATGGGTAGGGGTCAGGTTGTGACGGGTTACACCGATCTAATTTAGTTTGCACTTTCGCACTTGCTTCTACTAAATTAACTAGTCATGTTCGTAATTCAATCTGAACAATACGATTACATATTATCATCTATATCTTCAATAATTAATGAAGAAAGAGTGAGGGCGAGAGAGGGCGAGAGAGGGCGAGAGAGAGAGAAAGAGAGGGGGAGAAAGAGAGAAAGAGAGAGAGAGCTAGTGTAAGAGAGAGCAGAGGGAGAGAGGAGAGAGAGATCGAGAGATGGAGAGGGAGGGCGGGGGAGAGTGTGTGTGAGTGTATATGTGCGGAGAGGGAGAAGGGTGAAAGAGGTGTGTGTGTGTGTGTGTGAGAGAGAGAGAGAGAGAGAGAGAGAAAGGGGGAAGATACAGGGATAGAGAAACATAGATGATAGACAGCCTTACGTTTTGGGCAAAATTATAATTTAGCTACACGTATTCATGTTTACTATAGCATTAAATCACTGAACACAGTAGATTAGGTCTATAATAATATAGCATGGCGAGAGAGGAGAACTTTCGGTATAGCACGAACGTAGGGCACGCAATGCACTTTATGGCATGGTAGTTTATCTTTCAGTTGAGTGGGGGAATCAAGTAAGATTTGTGTAACTAGGGCAGGATACACGTCTCCGCCTCCTTCCGTGTCACAATATATTGCGTTTTTTCTCACTTCATATTTTCCCGACGCCAAGAATATTGAAGTTGAGTATTGCTACCGTTACCACACGAGCATGGTATGCAGGTTTCTGTGTTTAGTACTTCTGACTGAGAAGGGGGAATGAAAGAACATCCGAAAGAGTTCGGAGTAAAATGTCTCGGTCTCGGCTCACCGTGGTCAAATCAGGAAGTTCGTGTCTGGAAGAAGAGAATTCCATGATCATCCCTTAAAAGCATCTTCTCGAAGCATAAAGATGTTAACAATCATGGGAGAACTCTTCCCAAACAAGGGGCAGGTCAGATCTGAGCGGTCTGAAAAACATATTTGGACAGAGTCGCATGTTCTTATTTTTAAAATTGTTGTTGTTTGTTTGTTTGTTAGTTTATTTTCCCCATCGATGTTGTTTTACCCCGGACTTTCTGGGATGGGGAGGTCATTTGTTGTGAAAGAATGTGCGTCTTATTTTCGAGGTCCTGCTGTTTGTAATATTCAATGTATTCATTTGGACCTTTCTATCTTGATGCGAAGGCCTATATAGTACCCCCCCCCCCCCACCCTTTGCGTTTACAATCATAAAAGATAGGACCTAGATTTGACGGCAAGCCTCATCAACAATCAAAACTTTGTACTGCGATTATTTTACGATTTGGAATCGATAAATATTAAAAACTGCATTACGGAGAAAAACAAGATAATCAGAGTAGAATACAGCAATATAAAGCTTAACAACGATGATCACATGACATCATATTCATTACAAACAGCATAAACATCTGCTCTTGTTTTGCTTTAACTGGGTTATCAGTTAAAATGGCGATTTCTTGAGGGGCCGCGACCTTCATATCTAACCTAGATACCCCTCTTGCTAGATGCCTGGGACCCGTCATTTAAAGAGTTGCGACTGATACAAGCAATCGTAAGTCCTCCAATCAATCGCAAGTTTGCGGTCCCCTATCTCTTATGTACATAGTTGCGATCGATATCAATCGCAAATAAGTTGGGATTAATATCAACTCTTTGTGAGACGAGGCCTAGGGATTCAACCGTAGGAAGGTATGAAAAGAGAAGATATATCTTGAAAGCTAGGTGGGGTTCACAACGGAGATTGCTCTTACGACAATATTGGTCCGACGTCAAGTTTCCACACCAACCGTCTTCCTGATTACAACCCTCGACCCAGCACTATACTTAAATCTAACCCTAACCAACCCTTAACCTAAGCTGAGATAAGCTAAAAATCCATATCAACCTATAATATTTTGAAAATATAAAGCCTGTAGATATTGGCGCCCAAGCATATCGGAGCAACATGATGGTGTATTGAAAAACATCATGACTACACGACTGCCACTTATAATGTTACTCGACTTCTTTATTTCTTACACATGATAAAGTTTATTTCCTGTTTTTCATTTCTTGAACATGATATCGTTTATTTCCTATGAATACAACCAGGAACTGACCTCTGCTCTTTATTTTCAAAGCACATTTGATCCATATCAATGTATTAGAACAAATCACTCAACTCACTGTAGTCATTCGTTGCCTTTTTATCTGTTTTTGTTACAGCATACTTACTTGTATGTCAGACTGTGATGTCAAAATACCGTTTTGAACAAATTCATCCCAAACCACGCATAAAATCAATAAAGTAGTTTTACACTTCCTAAACAACACGTTATCTGTCTCAGTATAGTTGGCATGGTTAATATGCAGTTTCTATTCTTGCACACATCCTGTATGTGTCTTTCTATTGATTAGAACTGAAGTCATTTGTAGAGCCTGGGGATGGGGTACACTAGCACAATAGGTAGATCAACTCCAAAGGAACAAGGCAATAGAGATAGGGGCAGTACTGGATGGGTTGTAACATCTTGTTCGCATGTTGTCATGGGTTCCCTTGTTCTACTTTAGCTAATCCATTATATGTAGTCCGTCTTTATTGTGGGAACGACTGTAAACAAGCTCTGCATTCCTTCGCTTTACCTAGGTTTTCGAGACATGGCAAACACTTGATATTGATCCTACGAATCGTGTCAAAGTGTCGAGAAAAAAACAACAAGGATTTAATGTCTTCCGTGTGTTCTTGACTCACACTTTTCTTCCAACATGTCCAATCTGCAATGGAATAATTTGCCGCTTTGTTCTTCTTCAAAGAAATGACGGTGGAAGACATTTATATGATATACGGCCATTCCTAGACTGTCCCTCGCATATAAACCTCCTACATGGTCTATATTGACCCCCCCCCCCCCCACCCCCGTAAAGTGTCACAAGCTACGTCGAAGGGCGGAAGGGGATGGGGGAGGGGGATGGGTAATCACAATTGGTACAGCCATCTCTTTCTTCTGTGCAGTACGTAAGGCTAAAAAGGCTAAATAACAAATACCTTTAAATCTGTTCTTCTTCACCATATGGTAAAATCAGTCACATGATATGAAATACACCAAAAGTACCATTCAAAAAATACAAACAATCGAAGATCGTGATTGAAAACAAAACATTTAATCCTTGAACAGGAAATCTAATATTTAGCTCCCGGATGTCAACCCTAGATAAGTTATAAGGACTTACTAGAAGTGTTATATTCTGAGTACGGGTACCTCGGAGATTTTAATTTTAATAACTGAAATTCAATTGTGTTGTTTTCATGTTTCGAGTGTCTTAACTATGGGAGTAGGGATTTAGGAGCAGGTAAAAAACACTGAGGAATAGGACTTACTAAGACTACAAAGAGTACCGCAGAGATTTCAATTTTAATAACTAAAATTCAGTTGTATTGTTTTTATGTTTCGAGTACCTTAGTTATGGGAGTAGCAATCTCCAAGCAGGTGAGAAACACTTATAAATCAATACTTTCATTTTCAACACCCAGTACTCGTATACCGAGTGATAACAAACAAGATCTAGTTTTAAATTGCTGGAATACAATCGAGAAATTAGTACAATAAAAAACAAATCATGAAATAAAAATGAAAAGTCATTAAGCAAGAAACAGAATAGTTTTCGTACTACTCTGCATCCACTTGCAGGATGTATATCTGATCTGGTCTCAATCAAGCAACTTTTGAGTAGGCATTGCTACCAGAGAATATATACTCGGAGCACTTCGGGTATACATGCTGTGGGGTAAAATAAAATATTTATTTCCTGATTCTGCGCCAAAAAATATCGTGAACGTGAAACTCCATAAATGCCATATTGCAAACAATTTGTTTCTTCATGATTTAAAAATGGTTTCAATGATCTGAAATTCACTTAAACCCTAGGTAAGAGAGATCTTTCACTATAGCCTACGGTACTAGACTACTTGTAACCAATATCTTACTCTCATCGCTTAGGAAATCCAATATTTGCCTCTAGACTCTATATCATCTATATAGTTACAGGGAGATTAATACCAGGTCTCTTGTTATCATGTTACTTTATCATATCGGAAAGCTGAGAACATTTGGGCCTACATTTTCAGAATCGGTACAGTTTCAGATTCGATATCTGTGAAACATCAGGTTGTATGATTACGAGGTGGTTATTTCAAGGTACTTGGGAGAGCTGAAAACCAAACCAAACCAAATCAAACCAGTGCTGTCATTCATATGAGGCTAGATTCTGCGGCAAGGCCTATAGTTTACGAGGTAAAAAGCGAATAAGCAATACCATTCACAATTAAAAGTATAGAAAAATAATATATTGAAATCGGCAGTCATTTTGTTATGATTCAAACGATCTAGATGTAAGATTATCAGAGGTGCAAGTTGTACAGTGCGTCCCAGAAAAAACGAAACCGAGAAGTATCGATGTTCTATCATAACTTAATCACAACTATAATTGATGAATGATACATATTTGGAAAGCTTAGAGTCTCCTCTTTCATGTGATGCTACTCATGCGTGAAATATGCATCACATGAGTAGCATCAACTGAAAGAGGAGACTCTAAGCTTTCTAAATATGTATCATTCATTAATTATGGTTGTGATTAAGTTATGATAAAACATCGATACTTCTCAGTTTCGTTTTTTCTGGGACGCACTGTATAATTCAAGAAGTGGTATTTTGCACTGCATTGACAAAAACAAAATTTTAACTAAAAGGTGAAAAGACATTGACGACTATTTTAACTTTGAACCTAAACTGATATCAAAACGGTTTCTAAAAGAAACACTGCGGCAAAGAATCTTTCAATTCTTTGATGAAAAGAAGCCTGGGTACTGCATTGTGGTGCTATTATGTTGAAGAGGGATAGGTAGGATATAGCTAGATATCCATACGTTATCAATTCAGTTTAAGGAAAGCAATCGACAGATATATATTTTTGTATTGAAATCTACAAAGAAATGCTCAGTCAATTTGCTAATAGGTAAACACTGTCACAGGCCTTTTTCAAAGTCTTGAGAAACGACTTCTAGAACGCATTTCGTATACAAAATTGGATTTGAGGGATGGTTCGTCATAGGTGAGCTTGCTTCAGGCAGTGAAATTATTTCCTGATCCAAAAGAGTTTCGATCAATACAAATATTTCGCTCTATTTTGTGGCACATTTTCTCTGAATTAAACAAGTTATCTAATGCATAAAGTAAACTGTTACTTCTATTTCTTATAAAAGTTGTTGACGTTTAAGGATCCCTTGAAAAAATAAGACAGTAAGCGATGGAGATTTTCAACTGATTTTTGTAAGTTTAGGTATTTATTAGAAAAACCGAAGCGTACCTGCAATATAGCCCTTCGATTAGTCTGGAACGTAAGAGAGAACATAATATAAACAAAAGAGAAATCGAAATAATTACACAGGTTCATTAAGGCAACAATAAAATCACATGCTTAGCTAAATGTTAACATAGGTAACTGAAAGGAATAGTTAATAAACCTAGGGCAAATGTTCGTGCAACAAAGCCTATAAGGGTAGGTATTCTTGTAAACTTCAAGATTGGACAGCAACAATATATTGTTCACGTTTATGAAATTAAAATATTCAAAATAAATAATAATCATTGAGTGTTGATTAAGATAATATAATTATATGCTATTCAAACAGTATCAAAGAAATGAGATTCCAAAAAAAGTCACTCGTTGAATCATTGGTCCGAACTGCGTATGGGGAAACCCTTTGCGGGAACTTATTTTAAAGAAAAACAATACATTTTGAAATTCGAAACTGCCACAACAAATTCAATCTATTTCAGATGATGAGAGGAGGTGGCATTTTAAAGAGGTGAAGATAAAAAAGAGGGAAAATCCGAAAGGGAGAATGAGAAAATAATAGCTATCAAAACAGTTTTTGGGGCGAAGCGAGTGACGTCTATGCGGTGACAGGCCACATAGACCTACGATCCAAGAACAGTGCATATCAGACATAGCAACGCGTGATTTGTTTTTGAGGTTAGAAGTTTTTTAAAGTTATAATCCAAAGACAGAGCTGGGTTCTGGTCATGCGATGACATTGTCAAAGACACTAACTGGCTGTAAGCAATGGGATCAGACGTGATGGCTTAGAGGCAGAGCGTTGGTCTCCTAACCACGAGATCTCGTCTTTAAAATCGTCTGGAACTCTCCTTTAGTCGAGGAAAATATTCGGGGAAATCCCTTTCAGATAGCCCATTGTCTCGCATTGTATTGACATGGTGTGTTCACACGCATGACGGTCATGATGAAGGTGTTCTGCACTCGGATCAACACCTTACGCACTCTGCAGTATGAACATGGTGCACACGTACGATCGCAACTACTTTCGAGAAATCAACTCAAGGTCGATTTCAATACCGAGTCTATAAAGAAATCCTGTTCGGATTGGGTAATACGTCATTGTAATTTTCACACGTTCGAAACTTTGAAGCCATAATGCATGGCCGTACAGAGGAATGTTTCCTGTTGTGGACGGTGAAAAAAGTAATGGATGATTGATAATTTATTGCATTTTATCTTTTTTTTATTTTTTTATTTGTGGGGGCTGCGCCCTACCCTAGCCCCCGCTGCGTACAGTCATCATTCAGTGGCAAAGCAATGGCCTCATAACTGTGAGGCCCCGGGATCAAAACTTTGTCGATGTGCTTTATTAGTGCCCTTTTGTTTTAATCCCCATTACTATCAGTTATGGCGTAAGGACGTAGGTCCCCTAGTTGATAAGCATAGTCGCATACACATGCTTTAGCAGTCTAGCAAAATAAACGCTTGTAAATTATTATTCAATGAAATCTGAGAATATAAACTATTATCTAGATCTATTAGAAAAAAATCATTGTCAAAATCATCCCATACATTGGGGGACAAAATTATTCCACCTTTATGACCAACAGTGTATGACCCGGCTTTATGTGTTATGCCTATTGAGAGTATAACAAGACACAATAATGTGTATGGTACAATAGTACCTGTCACATGAGAATTAAGAATGATGTTACCCTGAATAGGGTGAGTTTTTCCTTTGGTGTTTGGATTTCAGTTACACCATGAATAAAGCCTCTTTGAGCCGAGACCTAAAACCAGTAAGATTAATTGTCGTTTTTGCGTGACAATTTATGGCGACCTTGCCAGGACCAAAGTTTTAGGTCTCGTATGTTATATCCCATTTTGTTGGTTAAATATCCGTTACACTGTACGTGTAGGTTGTATTGGAAAAGAGAGACGGATGTTAGCAAAAAGAGTGATTTTGCGGTTCGGTGTGGTGTGTCTCTCGCCACGGTTTCAGCAGTGCGTGTACCGTCAATAGACGTACAGTATTTGCGGTGGGTGATTTGCGTCGGTATACGGGATCGTGTGTAGATTGTTATTCAGATTTCAGGTATGCGTGTTATGTGCATGGGTGTCCGTAGGCATTGTTTATTGCAGCGGTGTATACAGGTTTGTGTGCGAGGGCTGTACTGGGTTTCAATGACCTGAATTGGACATGGTATTGGATTTAGCTGTGTGTGAGCATGAGTTAATCCAGGTTGGATGCACAGGGATACTTGTCATACTTTGACTTTGAGACGGGTCTTGATATTGCATGTCTATGTTAATTAAGACAAATGGTGGATAGTTTTTCACGGGTTCTTGTCTTGGGAATTTAGCTAGACCTCTACAACAAGAGTCTTGATGGTTGTCAGTGTTTTCTTGAATAGATTCTACGGGGATTGTTCCGTACCTGTTGATACCCAGTTGTGATTTCGAATATAATTTCATAATGGCCAGTATAGATCAGATAAAAGAGTTCTCAACCCTAGGTCGAGAGATGAGCCTTGCGGGTAGTGAGCTTAACAAGTTCGTTTCCGAGCGCTGCGCCGAAGTGTTAAGAGTAAAAGAGCTAGAATGTGATCGCGAAGAGCGCGAAAAGGAAGTGAAGCTAGCCGAGCTTCGGGTCGAGGAGAGAAAGAATGCCGGTGTTGATACGGGTGGTTTGAGGTTGAAAATTGGTAAATTTGATGACACATGTGATAAATTTGATGCATACATTACCAAATTCGAATTAGTCATGGCTAGTCAAAAGGTACCTGACAGTGTAAGAGCCTTACACCTTATTTCTAAATTGACAGGGCAGGCTTTGGAGGTAGTGAATAGAATGTCAAGGGAAAATCGCAATGATTACGAGGCAGTAAAGCGAGAGTTGATGGAGTTCTATCATTTGACCGCCGATGGTTATAGGAGAAAATTTCGTACGGCGAAGCCAGAAAAGCATGAACAGCCTAGGCAATTCAGTGTACGATTGAAGGGGTACTTGCAGAATTGGATTGAGTTATCAAACATTGAAGAGGATTATGACTCCCTGTTTGATTTAATTCTAAGAGAACAGTTTGTGTATTGTTGCCCAAGGGAAGTTGAAGTGTTTGTTAGAGAGGGGCGGGATAGTAGCATTGATAAGGTTGTTGAAAGGGCTATGGTTTACGTAGGGGCCCATGGATTACATACATTCGGTACACCCCGCAATCCAGGTGAATTCAAACCGACGGCTACAAGTACACAGGGTAGTGTTGGTCCCACTCGGCCAAGTGTCCCCAAGGGTAAGGGTTTTGACTCGCGTACACCAAGTAGTAAGGGTGCAAGAGCACACGATGCAGGCAATCGTTCTGCTAGAGGTTGTTATATGTGTGGTAGCCAGGGGCACCTTAAGAGCGAGTGTCCGTTGCGCAAACGAATACAGTCAGCGCAAGGAATGATGACTTTGGATGGGACAGATTTCCCCACCCAAAGAGTAGAGGGTAATGACAGTTCTCAGTTAGTCGCGAATGGTGTTGAGGATACAGGATATAGTATCGGTTCATTGAAGTCCGTGGATAGTTCACCAAATGCTAATACAGTGCATCTCGGACTTGCTAGTATATGTTTACTACCAGTAGAAGCAAATGGATTGAATTCATTAGAGCAGGCAAGACAAAGCATTGTGAATAAGTTAGGCATGGCTTATGATCTGGTAGGGGCTATGACGAAGCATATGCCCGTAGTTTCAGGTAGGCTGGAAAAAGGGAACAAAGCAGTATCAGTTTTGAGAGATTGCGGGTGCACTACTTGTGTAGTTAAGTCAGAACTAGTCGATGAAGATCAGCTGACAGGGTACAAGCAGTTGGTGTTGCTCATTGATGGTACGGTCAGGGAGTTCTCAGTTGCGAAGCTCACAGTTGATTCTTCGTACTATGTGGGTGAGATAGAAGCTTTGTGTATGCCTCATTCACTATTTGATGTTGTTATTGGGGATATAACTGGTGCACGTGAACCCCGCGATCCAGATTTGAACTGGGTACCTAAAGGAGGTAACGTAGTAAGTGACGATGCAGACCAGGTGAATAGTGATGGTGAGAATCCCATTGGTGATGTCAAGGACACTAGTGAAGTGCAGGTGGTTGATAGAGTTGAGCGAGTTGAGCAGGTTGCAAATATCTCTGGTGTGAGAGAGGATAGTCCTAGGGTGATGGCAGTTGAAACTCGATCTCAGAAGGAGGTCAAGGTCAAACCGCTCAAGGGTTTGAAAATTGGAAGTCCTGTTGTTCGTGAACAGAAGGAAGATTTATCTTTGAGTTCACTGTGGAACAAAGTAGGTAGGGAGGAGCTTAACTTGCCAATGGCTGGGTGTTTTGATATGTGTAGAGAGAGTAGCGAAGTTTGTGAGGATTCAGCGGACGATGTTGAGGTTCAGATTAGTGATGTTGATGGTGCTAAGGTGACAGTGATGCCATCCATACATGAGAAGGAATTCATTGAGCATGTCAGGGGGAATGAGTCCTTGGAAGAGAATCGTATGAAAGGGATGTCTCACTTATTACGTGAGTATCATGAGGTCTTTTCTGATGTACCATAGAAGACATCAGCCGCAAAGTGCCAATTGTTCAGGCATCTGACTAAGAATCATGAGATGAGTACAGGTTTAGGATGTAAAGGGTCAGGATAGTGTTGCAGCAAATGGTATGAGGAGAGTGTAAAAGGCACTACACATGTTTTTATTTTGGTCTGCGTACCATTGTAGATGATTGAATATGTGTATTAGGTATCATGGGTTAACACAGTTTATAAATGTCATTTTGTTGGATACACATTGCATTTACAATTATGTAATGTTGGGAGAAGCCATATCTATGATGTTGGTACGAATATAGCACGAGATAGCAAGAGCTTTGTAGACATCTGTTTATTTTCTCGTAATTTTTCGAGCATAGTTCATGTATAGGGAGCTTGGAAAGAAATGTAACAAACGATTTGGTACCATAAAATCTTGTCTGTTTAAATGGCAGCATTTGTTTTATATTGATTTTGCAAGCTATAAATGTGTACCCATCAAACTGTATATGATAGTGCATACAAATGATCCTGAGCATATGTTTTGTAGAGATGCATGAAATGCATTACTGAAGGTTGATATTAAGAAGAAAATATTACAGCAGTATTACATGTATTTTAGTTTATGCAAATGCAGGAATGTTACTTACTGCATTTTAAACAATGCCAATGTATATTTTGAACGATGTCTATGTATGATACTCGTTATGAATTTTAGTGCTGGAGCTATATCATTGTGGACATTATATTAGCTTTGGACTTCTGTTGGTGGTCATCTTTAAAAGTCTTCAGGGATCACAAAGTTTGGACTCAGACGACAAACAATGACCGAGATGATGTCCCATTGCGAAGAATACTCCTTGTTACTACAGAGACTATGTTTACAGCATACGTGTTTACTAAAAACTCACAACTTGGATTGATACATTGGATCACAGAAAGAAACTGATGATACTTATTGGAAAGCTTTAATGACCATGTAATGATTTATGTGCAGTAAACATTGAAAAAGTTTGATTTTCAAATTTTCATGAGATATGTATTTGCCAATAATTCTAGGTTTTGTGTAGAATATTTATTGTAAACATGCTATAGTAAGTACATTTGGAATGAGATGTTCAGTAAACATTGAAACAGTTTGCTTTAAAAATTTCCATGAGATATGTAATTGCCAATAATTCTATGATTTGTGTAGAAAATTTACTTTAGTAAATTGTTCTTAAATGGGGGGCTAATTGTCACATGAGAATTAAGAATGATGTTACCCTGAATAGGGTGAGTTTTTCCTTTGGTGTTTGGATTTCAGTTACACCATGAATAAAGCCTCTTTGAGCCGAGACCTAAAACCAGTAAGATTAATTGTCGTTTTTGCGTGACAGTACCCTACAACTAATAAATAGTGGTATTCTTTTCCCCTGCGTATACACCATGTACGTCGAATATTTTAAAGGCCCTGTATTTCGTATTATCTCAACATTACTAGGTACCCACTCAAAACAACCGAGTAAAGAGGGAAAGGTGTAGTTTAAAGGGAAATCAAAACCTTGTAATAAGTTCCTTTTTATGAGAGCAGAAAATAAGATAATCAAAAAGGAGAAAGTTTGAAATAAACTGGACCAATTATAAGAAATTTAGGAATGTTTGAAATATAATATCACTTTTAAAGTCCAAGCGAATCTCAAAACGGGCAGTTTTGTCATTGGATTGTAAATGTAGTCGATGATAATTATCCCGTTTGTTGTGTATCCCTTGGGGCACTTCTGGGACAAATTGTGTTAGTTTAAAGTCACATAAAGAAAATCCTGCTGCATAATTGGTCAAAATGAGGCCACATGACAGAAGTATGTGTCTGGTGGACGTAGTGATTATTATTGATTGTAGAAACTATTACATGTGTGATACCCCGTGTCCACACACAACATTTTCCGTGATTAGGCGTGATTAGTTATACTGTTTCGGGATAGTTATACTGTTTCGCGATAGTTATACGATGAAATTGTGTGTGTGGACGCTTTATACTAACTATATGTCGTATAACGAAACGTCGTATAACGAAACGATGCCCAAACATGCGTATCATTATACGACGTATAAATAATCACGCCTAATCACGCCTAATCACGGAATATGTTGTGTGTGGACGTAACTAGTATAACTAGTCGAACTAGAACGGTATAACTGGGCGGGGCTTAACGTGACCTCGAGTGAAAGGAGACCTGACGTCTCATTTCCGCTTCCATTTCATGCTCGCAGTAGCAAACTGCGCACCTATACGACATTTCGCTGTAGAGTTTTAGGATTACTTTCTTCTGTGTGTGGACATTCTGGAATTTATACGATGATTCATTATACGACGTTTCTTGTGTGTAGACACCCTGAAATTTATACGATAATTCTTTTTACGACGTTTCGTTATAGAGTTTCGGGATAAATTGTTTTGTGTGTGGACATGCTGATAGTCTGCTTTCGCTGATGGACGGCAGGATTCAATGGTTAGGGTTTCCCCCCTTGTTTTTATCTTGTTAACCATGAAAGCGAAATCCAATCAATTTTGCAATTCATTTATCTATGTGGCTGACACCAATTCCCTGGATCCCTTCCGGAAATGAGTTAACCGCGATATCTTTCGGAAAATAAACTTTGGTTTGGTCTGCTTTGGCAAGGGAAATTGAAGAGTCTCGAAGGAAAGAATGCCACAACGCATCCTTGAGATATTGAGAGCTATTGACATTTTTCTTAAAGTATAACAAGAGTAACTCTAAAACCTTTGCTTACCGCGTGCATTGATGGAGTAATCAAGCGGATGAAACGTGTTTTAGAGCAAAAGCTACAGAGAATATAAGATCAATTGGGTAGCTAAACTGTAGCTTAGTATTGCCAGGGTCCTGGGCTTGAAACCGGGGTTCCCCTGCGATCTCTTTAGGGATGTAAAGCCTAGGTGCTATCCCCTTACGAAATCTGAGCAGCTAAACAATAGTTACAACTCCCCTATACAAAATTGAATCTATAAAGTAACAGTGGCAGCTGCAGATGTATGATTTAAAAAACAGCAATTTACAGAAGGGGCGGCTCTGAAGAATCCGATATCTATACAAAAATAACTTCATGTCAAATTGTGATTTACATTATGTACATATACTAAAGAAAATCATTTCTATCATATAGTATTAGGAATTTAAAGTATTATCCTAACTATCTTTAGAAAAGTATAACAGACCGCAATAATATGCGACCCTTGACTAAGGATGGCGGCCTCAATTGAAAATATAAGGTGAAACTTAAATGAAAATGTGTTCCTACTATAAAATGCAACAGTTGACTTAATAAATGAGCACGTAAGTAAGTTAGAGCATATATTAATCGCCCTAAGTCGGTATAATATAGTTGGCAAATATTAATCGACCTAGATAAATAACTCTGACAGATTACCCGTCATACGCCTGACATACCTGACATTCGTGTTTCTTGAAGAAGAACAGAAACACAGCCGTCAAACCATACTTCAAAACACACCAATTATTGATGGACAACTTGATCACTGTCTGGCATGTCTGACAAAGATATATGTTTTTGACACCCCTCCCCTTCCACCTCATTAATCCTATTCGATATAGGAAGGGGCGAAGGAGAAAGGGGTGGGTTGTGGGGCTTTATGACACCCCCTCCATAATAAATGCAATTAATTCTGATGAGTGCACGACGACGATATTAAGTACGCCTGTATTCGTTGCTCTTCATTAAAAATAAGCGTATTTGCGTATTTCGCTCGTGAACTGAACATGAAGGCGTACAACGCTTTGAATGTTTCAAGTAATCTTCTGCATGATCTACAACCATAGTGATATTCGTCAGAGCGCCCCACCCCTTCTATTTAAAACTATACAGCGATACCCCCGAGGATTCTTTAACGTTACATGACGGACTTGATCTAGTCTGCAAGCACAAACCCTGGTCAGTCGTAAAAGTGAGTCTGCACTATAAGACTACCATAGGCCATGTACTGAAGCTGCTCACCAGTAGGTAGCTGGGCTAGACTTCTCTCAAGGCACAATGATTTGTTGATAAAGTGTCAAATTAGGGTCTGTGCCTGCAGACTAGACTTGATCCGTTAAGCAGACGACCATGTGTCGCCTGTAAAGAATGTTGTCAACTTTCCCGCTAAAATAAGACCATACAAGCCATGTAAGAGAGACGAAGCATTCTCAATTTGGTGATGGGTTTCTTCGTGTTGAGGAGTAATGCCATTACCAATTAAGGTCACGTGACGAAGAGAGACGTGGATATGTGGATGGTTTGGGTTTAAAGGTATAGAATAACTTAGACATGATTAAATGGCCACAATTGTGAACTTGTGTAAATATTGTTCAAGATCTGCTTTCATCCCTATAGAAAATAGTGTGTTATTTCGTAAATTTTCAAAAGAGATAGAGGAGCGGGGGGGGGGGGGAGAGAGAGAGAGAGAGAAAGGGAGGGGGGAGGCTGAGAGAAATAAGGATGGGGCAAGGACAAAATGACTGAAGGTTTCATTTTAGAAAATTCGTTCGAGGCATTCGTTCGAGAAAACGACCGAAACCACCAATCATGACTGATGAGTGTTTACCACTTCGATTGCTTCCAAAGATTATTTATAATGGAACACTGTGGCCGTTTGAGTGAGTTCGCATAATAACCGTAGGTGATGCGACGGGAGACAACATCAAGCGGCAAGGTGACTTCTCAAAAGAGTGCTTGGCTTTGGCGAACGACAAAAACAATAACCTCACAATGAGTAATTGAAAGAAAACAGTATAAGTTGGCCCTTTGCACATTGGAATGGGCGCGAATTCGATTGCGTCATTTCCTGCACCAGTATAACCTATTTGCGTCATTGCCTGCGACAATAGATCCTTTTCACGACATTTAGTGCATGTTTTACGACATTCATCGCAATTTTTGACGCACTGTTAATATTGCATTCATCTTGGAAACGATGTCACCGTCATACGACGCATCAAAGACCATGCAGCTCTGCGTCAGCCAAATGACGCCTTTACGCAACGGACCGTGTAGTCGAGATAAAAATTATATGACCCTCTTTTCTCTCAAAGGTTACGTAATTCAACAATGTAATATGCATAATTTAGATCAAAACAAATTCATATCGTCTGCACAATTGTGTATTTCTTTAATTCTCATATTTTATTTTAATTCTACGATTACAAATTCACCGAACTTGCAAGTTATGGCAAAAAGCAGGACGTACGGCAGGACGCACGGCTGAAGTTGGTGCCGAGCAAAAATTAAATAAACTAATTAACTGAAACTGGAATGAAAATTTCATTATTTTGATATGATTAACGTCAGGAAACTAACGTGTATTCCCCAAGGAAATGAACAAATGAGTATTATTGATTCCCGTACCCGTTGCCTCGACCTCTGGAGAATAATCCAGTGCGTTCATTCAAACCTTGTTCCGATTCGTAAGCCAGATTCCATTACAGCCTTGTATTTCGACAAATCTGCTTGTTAGGTGTTATGGTGAAAAATGGTAATTGATTTTTCTCCTGAAACAGGCAGAGTGGGTTGAAGGAAAGATATTTTGACTGCGGTCACCTGGTATCGCATGGCCTTAGTTTCAAAGCAAGCATAACAGCTTGCCTTGTAAAATTAGATCGCAGACAGCCTGATTTACGTCAGAAGGTCTGCTCGGGTTTTAGCGGTAAAGAAGCAAAGCTTATTTTTTCCACTCCCTTGTCGTCACTGCTATGTGGTAAATGAGATTGTTTGATTGGAAATTATACCGTCACATTCTTTATATATATATGGAAATGCTACTTATTGTCATAGTAAATGTACAAAGACATTAATCACGCTCACTGAATTCTTCGTCTCCGGAATCACTCATGCGTGACCGTCCAGGCGCCATTTTGTCCGTTTCGGGCCGTTTTTTAGGAAGCTTTCTTACAAATTGCTCGAGTGAAGCTCTTTCGTTCGATACGTAGGAACACGGGCGTCTCTGCACGCATATCGTTTTGATCTGATTGCATTTCTAGTTATGTTTTGGGAATCATTCAGACATTGACAATTCCATAGGCATCATTGTAAGTCTCAGGGCATCTCTTTAATGTATTTCATAATTCATTCATATTTCTTAAATGAATGCCCGTCGGTTTGTGAGGCTTAAACAGTCTTTAATGGGGTTTCTCTGCTGCCTGATTCTGTACCGCCGCGGTTTAACACTCCCTACCGGGAACTGCCTAGAGGATACTTCTTATGTTTGCAATACAGAGGCACACAGCTGAACATAGAGACGTTGCGCTTCAAACGCTTTTTTTTTTTTAATGCACTGTTCCTACTATGTAATATATCTCGATGTAACCCGCTGAATTTTAATATCTGTAAACAATTATTTTACATGGTGAATGAATAAAACAAACAAACATAACGTGTAGCCTTAACACGAGAATAAAGAACTCACCAGCTCAACCGATCCATAGTGTCTACGGCTGAAAACACCCCGTCTAGCTGCCAGATCCACTGCTGATGAACTGTAGAAAGACAGAAGGAAAACAATAAGGACATCGTTAAATTCGATATGATTTGATAATGATTAATTGGAGTAAAAACAATAGTTCGAAGAAAAAAATCACGTTCACAGTCAAAACTTTGAATCGCAGGAAATGATCATACAAATAGAATACAAAAGTGTTACAATGATTACATTGGGTATGTTAGAAACACTAATAGTAGCTTCGAGGCAACTTCCGTCGTTAAATCGAGCGTCATTAAATCCTTGATGATCGGAACGTTGCGCGGAGGGGCATTATAAAAAAAAAGTTGTGAAGAGCTTTCACATTTCATGTATGTAGGTCTGAAAGGTACAATAATACTACTAAAAAACAGACCGAACAAACGAACAAAACATTAATAATTATAATTTTTAAAATAAAGAACATGGCTAAAAAGATGCACCGGAATTTTCCAGGAAAAGGAAAGTAGTTCCGAGGGGAAAACGATAGAGTAATGCAATCAAATATTAGAGAATGAGGCAATAAAATACTGCATACGGCAGTTGAAAGATATTGAATATCCTTAATTAATTTATCGTAGAGAGCAACCTGAGAATATTCATCTATTTTTCCCTAGGGCCCATATTCTAACAAATGCTTACGTCAACCAAATTTAGAAAAAAAATGTCCACTCTAGTTTGGCGTTGATTTTGATAAAAATCAGTAAAAAATTAGAAAAAGTGTAATAAAAGTGGACAAATATTTACATCTTAATACATTCACAACTTGGCAAATCATTGACCTTCTTTGTAATTAGTTTTCCATGTGTTGTCCACTTAAATTGTTTTTCTTGATTTTGTTATTTTAAACTAGAACATTCCTCTCGTTAGTTGCTAATGACGGAATAAATCTTTATATATGGGGGCGTAGAATAACATATGAAAGTCTAAAAATATATGGCGCAGGTGTGATTTCCTATTTACACATGGAAATGGCTAATTATAGAAAACTGCTTGTAAATAGGATACCACACTTCTGCCACCCCTTTTTTTTCTCTTTAAAGCATATTTTGTTCAATCTTTCAGCGGATGACTTATTAATACAAGCAACGGAATGGCGTAGCTTCTAGGCAACTTCCCTCGTTAAATCCTATAGCGGAGCCTAACACTTCCATCATCTTTTTCTCAATATTTATTTTTTGCTTAAAGCCAACTTGATACCGTGCATGGTGTATTTCCCTTTCGTAAATACAGTCTTTAGACAACATTCTAGAAAATATCTGAGGGCCTATCTACAATGTACTTTATGGCAATATCCTCCGTCGATTGCTAGAAGGGCTTAGCTATGTTTTAAAACATGCAAGTCAACGTCCTTTTTGCTCTTAGAAGGCGATGTTATGATTTCAAGAATTTCGAATAAAGAGGGCAACCCCGCAAAGTCGGAACGCGTGCTTCTTACAGAGTGTGAAACGTCGTCCGATGAGCATTGGGACGCACACAAGTGCACAACTCTTAAATTCAACGTGCTATAAAGGTTCAGAAATTATCCATCGATTCGCCTTCAGGCTATGGTTGTACCCTTGCACTTTGTTGAGAATGAATTGGCTCGGTAGTCGTTATTTTACGCGGGCAATTATAACGCCTCGATAGACAAGCTATGGTTGCGTCACATGTGGGGGGGGGGGGGAGGGGGGAGGGGGGGGAGGGGGGGGAGGGGTGACATTTGTAAATGTGTAAATGGGTCAGGCGGTTATAAACCTAAACATTAGGCAGGTGACGCCATGTCAGTGCACACTCCTCACTATCTTTACTGGGCAAGACAGTTCATAATGCAAGTAGCGATGTAGCATAACTCCCCCTTGAACACGAGGCGTCATTTGCCATGTTGGCTGACGTCCGACTGTGTCACATAAAGTGAACGCAACAAATTCCAAACATTTGCGTTGAAATACTGGCGTATGGACTGATTGCTTCCAAGGGCTTGATGATAACGCAATTAACAATGACGCACCTCGTGCAAACTGGCAGAGGGATTTTTCTTTATGTTTGTGAAAGGAGCATCGAAACCAGGAGAGGGGGGGGGGGGGGTGTAAGACCAGCACTTCAACTTTTCTGTTGGTTAAATAAATTTACACTTTCTAAAACCTTATTACAAAGCTGGGCAACTTTAGATGAACTAAACCTTCTTCGTTTGTTTTGTTTTGCTTTTGCTTCATTATATGTATTTGAAGAATGCAAATTAAGGTACTTTTTTCTTCCATGTAGAAATTTAAAAATAGAGAGCGCTCACATGACATTTCTGATAAACAGCCAGAGTAATTAAAGCCAAGTGATCAATCATGAAGACCTATTTAATAATCAGCATCACTTTTATTTCAGGCGAATTTACATATTTCTTTTCCAGAATAGGGCCTATGATCCCTTTTTTGAAATTTCATTTAGATCCCTTAATGCACTTCAAATTGTTCTTGTACTATATTAAAGAAGGGATAAATGCATTAAAATTCCAATTTATTTTGCCGTTTCCCAAGCAGAAATGACTAGAAGGAATTGAAATAAAATAAATATACCGACAAGAAAATACAATCAACACATGATTAGGGCATGTAAATCAAATATTCCGGCCCTCTATATTTAATACAGATGAGTTTAGCTTCTTATGAATAAATCTAATATATTCCGGCCCTCTATATTTAATACAGATGAGTTTAGCTTCTAATGAATAAATCTAATATATTCCGGCCCTCTATATTTAATACAGATGAGTTTAGCTTCTAATGAATAAATCTAATTCTTAATCTGCAATGACATTTCTAGATTGGTGGTTCTGCGAAATTTCTAATCCTTTCCCCTACCTATCCCACCCAATTATAATGATTCTCTTTGTATATCTTTCTCCTTTGTCACTACCCAGAACGTAGTTGTATTATTCATCTTATCGTCACGACTTTCTGTTTAGCTCTTGAGGAATAGAGACTCATTTTCTTGATTACATTTTCCTGGTTCATATCGTTTTCATTCGTATCGCTTAAGATAAGCAGGAACTGTCTATAAAGAAAAGAAATAATTAAGATAAATGGGAAAATACATTCGTGTGAGTTGAATACTTGATGATATTGTTATTGTGCTTTTCACCTGTCCTAGTTTCCTTTATTAAATTGGTGACAAAGAAAAAAAATGCAATTAGACTGTCAATTGTCCATTTTGGAAAGAAGGAGGTCACCGTTTATTGCGAGCCCAGAGAAAAAAAGAAAGAGAAATGACCGTTAGAGGAAAGGAAATTGAATTTTTAGAGCAACTGACCCAGCTTAATAAAGTAGATTTATTATGGGGCTTGAAAGAGGTTGGATATTTATCGAGAGCCGCTAAAGCAGCACTGATGGAGGGAGGGCGGGGGGGGGGGGGGGGGGTCGGCAGGAGGCAGGTCTTTCGTAAAATAAAAATATATATGTGAGCAAAGATTTGAAAAACGAGAGAAGGAGAAGGCAAGCGGGAAAAGGGGAGGTAAGGAGTGGGGTATAGAGATGATAGATTAATGGGGGGGGGGGGGGGGGTATATGACGGGGTATATCAATACAGAAAGAGTGCGGTATTTACAGATTTAGAGAAGCGATTAATCAGATAAGGGCTTTCAATCCCGGAAGAAATAACGTTAACGTCAATTCATGTCATTCGTGCGTTTCCACCAACGTTATCAAAGTCAATCAAACACTCTGATTGTTTGGATTGTTTGGATAAATGTACAATATTCACGCAAGACGAAGGCTAAATTAGGAATTGCTTTTTAAAGTTCTGTAGAGATCTTGTTGAAGGAAAAACTTTACCCCGGGGCATATTGATGGTAATGCTTACACCACATTGTCACATTTTTGTCAATTCACAATTACCAATCGGGCGAGATTCAGTCATTCCGACTCCTCATCGTAAGGAACTCTAAATGGATTGATTGATTGACTTCCATCGAGAAATCTCGATCTCCAGAGGCCATAAACACCAACATCGGGAAGGAACGCCCCCATCCGAAGGCATCATCGCCCCAAGAAAGCACCCTATGCGAATCTTCAAGCACAGTTAATCACCTTAATGTTTTAGAGTGGCGCTTTTCTTCCCGGACGCTCTGATCACGTGATTCGCATTTGGCGGGAGAAAAGGGAAACATTCTCTAGTTTATGGTGACTTTTATCGTCTGGTGATGGAGAGGAGGATGCTTTGACTTGAAGGTGTTTTCATCAAGTGACCTTAAGATGGAGCACGCCCAACGAAGTGTTGACGTACTCAGAGAACGAAAATGAGACATTCGGAAGATGCATGAAGAAAAATACAATCAAAAGGGTTCTGTTTGAACAACAGCGTGAATCACACTTTCAAGGAAGATGTTTCATGCGCGTTTTTGTTCACATTTCCAAATATTCACATAATGTGATAAGTTTAGACATCCGTACATTATTGTTTGCTTTATAGCAGGACGCTTTGTGCTTTCATTCGAATTAAACAAGTCTTGGCATTTCTGTATTTCCCTGTAGTTTCCGAAAATGTAGAAAATCAACTACCTAACTTTCACAGCACCAATGCATATTCTCGCAAATATTCATCCAACTTCCTTTGCAATAAGATAAACAAACAACATTTTCTAACAACTTCTTTCCCCGGGAGAAGATTACATGATGAATTAGAAAGTTATGTATAAAGGTTTTAAATCGATTTCAAATTTGAAGCAAGTATTCTGATTGGTTCACGGTCAGGGATTTTAACAAGATGCGTATGCAACAATGATTTTGATTTGCCATTGCCATTTTGCGACTGATTGCCAATATTTGTGTTACTCGTCCCTGTCATTACTTCATACCACTGCCAGTGCCACACCATAATATCTTACTGTATCTTTATCACCATGATGGCGAGGTGTGGCCTTCAAGGTATATTCATATATTGCTGAAACGTCAATGATAATTAAACCCAGAAGCAGAACACATGTAATGTCTTCCACCTAAGGATACACTAATAACCACGAGCATTTCATACACATAAGTACATCAATTTCTACGAGGCTCGACTCAACTCCCTGTCAGCGCTAACAGCTTTTCTCTCTCGTAGCGTGTTTATACGCTCCAATTAGTTTTGAGTGTAGCCTACTTTCCCTCAATAGTGATAAATGATACAGAAACAGCTGCGATTATTATTGCTGTAAAGTGGCATAGCTTTTATGACGATCCGAACTATAACGCGCGCATATGACATCATACATTGACATCTTGTATATTTTGGTTTATGATAAAGAGATGAATTTGAGCAGAGGCATTTTTCATCGAGGCTATAAGTGGCATGTAATTATTCTGAATGAATTTGATGAGAAATTGGTGAATAAGTACTTAATTGATATTGAAACGTCGACACAGTAGACCAGGGCTATTATTCATAAAACATTATAAGCCTAGCTGTCAACAGACTCAAGCCTGTGTAATAAGATGACAACTTCTTTATAAGTAGACTATTGTATGAAATGAAATGAAATCACAAGAATTAAAGGGTGTCAGAAATGTGAGATTCCTTTGGTCCAACAGCCATATTTTGGTCAATCTGTTGAGGCTGTAAAAAGGGCGTGTTTCAGCAAGGGAATTCCTAAAATACTAACTGGATACAACAGGTTTTTTGGACGCTGACAAGAACCAAAGAAAGAAAATATGCACTATATTTCTGATTTAGAAAAGATGATTACGAAAACTCAGATTGTTTGGCCGTATGGACAGTAAAACGTAATGGCCTAAAAAGGACACGACCTAAACAAAGACCTGAGCAATTTACCTATTAGGTGAAAATATTTAGCAAATGTGTATTGTGGATGCTTGATACGGGACCGGACACTAATAGTGCACTGGTGCAAGAGGGCGTTGGTTTAATACATAAATGAATGCGAGGGAGCTATGCTCTCTTACAAAGAGTGTTGTCGGGAGTCGTATCCTCTCCTTTCTGTCTGAGACCCCCACTTGTTTGGCAATTCGATTGAGGGGGAAGGGGAGGGGGCACCTACCCTGCTCCCCACGTAGCTACACCACTTCCATAACATAAGTCTAATTCACAATGTAACCTTAGAAACGAGAGCATAGATCATGACTGTAGATAGTGGGAGTCGATTTGGGAATCCATTTAAATAGTGTTTTAAGATCTACTATAGACAGCAGACGATGTTCAACTGTATTTATAGACCACCTGAGGCGATTCATTAAAAAACACAATAACTGACAAAGCAGGTACGGGGCAGCGACGGATCTAGAAGGGACCCCAGGGGGAGAGTCTGACGCGACAGCTTAACTCTTGGTGTATGGGCACAAACTCCAACCATCCTATACGGGTTTTCACACCCCTCTGCATTTGCCAACTTGCTCAGCATGCAGGTATAACGTTCTAAAGCCCCCCATTCTCTTACCAAATCCCGAACCCGCCACTGCGTGGGAACAGGAGATATCCCAATATGGTATACTAATTACAATGACTGTGATGAAACGCAACATTCTTTTTTACCGTTTATTTAATAAAGGTGGGCGAAAATCTCTTCACTTTACTCCTTGCATGTGAACTCTGACAATCGAAACGAGCTTGCAGTCACAGCCTACTTAGTGCACAACTTTCACGTTGTTCGCGCAAATTGGCTGGTGGGCGGAAATGGACATTCGCAGTGCCATAAGCGTTATTCACAAAGTACCCTGACACAAAGCATACAAACTTAAAGATCAAGTTGAGCTCTGGTCATGCTATTTCATTGTAAAAGAAACCGTCTGGAGACGATTTGTAAAGGTTGATCATCATGTAGCACATAAAGTCAAGGTGTTAAATGTGAAGTACTTGAATCACGAAAGTGATAAGATATTTACCCAGTCGTTCAAATAAAAGTCACAATACATAGAAATGTGTATTAGGGACTACACAAACATGTGGCATGAGTTTGTGGCCCACAATCGCTAGTTGTTATTTGCCATATTATTTCAAGTTTGAGGGCATTAGAAGAGCCATCCTTTTCACATTTCTTATTTTCTATGATACTCTTCCCCATTAACATAAAAATAATAGAAAATATAACAAACTATTTTTCAATTTTCTTTTAACTCGACATTCTCTTTAAATTAAGGGGCATGCGGGAAAAGGTCGCACTCTAAAGATCCATTAAAATGATGATTTACGATCTACTGAAGATGACATATAGACGTGCTATTCAATTTGTTGTAGAACTTTAGATACATTGAGGAGACAGATGGAGGGCCGCGATGATATGCATTAATTGAAGGATTTTTCTAACGTTGTATAAGACGAGTAATGGGCATAACTTAGCTTCAGTAATGAGACTGTTAAGGAGGACGAATTATGCCTGCAGATTGTGTACCAGTGGCGTATGCAGCATTTTTGTAATGGTGAGGGTGAGGAAACTCGTTAAAAGCTGATATAATAATTATAATAATAATATTTAATTTGTGTATAGCGCTTAATACAAATGTCTCTAAGCGCTTTACAAATATACTATTAAAAAAACATGATGTGCTGTAAATCGTATAGTTTCTTTCCGTGAGACGAAGAACACGCTTCTCACTCCAATTCTTCCTCGAAACAAAAAAGTATATTATCAAGGTGTTACACAATTTAATAATTTCTTTAGTTTGAAAGCGAAAGGTTAACAAGAACATATTAATAAACGCATGAAAAAATAAACCATAAAGTACTTTTAAAATACTTTAGGTGTGACTCAGACTGAATAACACAATTTTCGATGAACTAGGTTCGATGGGTCAATATCAATATTTCGTCTTTTTTTTTTTTTTTAGGAGGGGGTGGGAATATTATTTGTTACTGTATCAACAGAGGAAAGGCTAGGGAATTCAAAAACCTTATATTTTGTTATGTGCAAACTTCACCAAAAACAAACATGTCGCGCTAACGAAAACGTGGGAACTGTACCGTTCAAACAATATTTCACGACGAGCTTAGCTCATCAGTAAATCATGTTGTTAAGCGTTTATTCGGCTTTCGAGACAGATCAGAAATATCTTGGAATGGATGGCTGTTTTCAAACTGTCTACTGCAAATAAAAATCGTTTTATTTGCCATTTCAGCCATTTCAACAGGCCCACGCCACTGAATACAGATTTAAAGACCTTACTCCTTCGGAAATAACAGTTTTACACTCCTACTCTCTCGGATCAGACTAATCTGTAATATTAAGAACTGATATTAGAGACCTATTTCTCGAAATATGATAATTGTGCTAATGGGCCAGGTTATTTGTTACAAAAGCGTGACAAATAAATGAATGGCGGGGAGGGGGGGGGGGGACATCCTAAATCTAAAAGTTTAGCTTTGTGTTTGTGATATGAATGTTATTGATTCTGAAGTTAGACAATTTGAATGTTTTTTTTAATGAGCGAGTAAGTTTCCTTAACTTGCTTGGCGACGTTCGACCTAAAGTTTGAAAGTGCTTGACATCCGTCCCTCCGTCCCTCACATCCAATTCTTATTTTTATTCTTATTGTTTATTTCCCCTGGGGCACCATCTCATCAAACCTTAGGCTTCACATCCGGTATTAATTAATCTTGTTAATAATGATCACTCAAATTGTAGTTACATCTGCATAATGTCGAGGTATACAGTCTGAGTCACAAAACAGAATTTGCATTTTAACGAAGGCATTTGCTTCCTTTCATGTCAGTATCGGAGCTTCAGTTTGAGTTTCCTAGGGCCTAGATTACGAGAGGGTGTGGCCAAAAGAGTTTGCCCCTTCCCCCTATTTCTGGAAGATGGCCCCTCCCCCCCCCCCCCCCCCCACACTTCCATGGCCTTGGCGTAGGCTGAGTTTCACACTATTATAATTGTCGTAAGAAACCATATACGAGGGAGCATAATGAATGAGTGACAGAATTTAGATCTGCAAATGATGGAATATTGTATGCTGGAGCACTAAACAGCTATACGTCATTGTAATGCAAGATAATTGCATTCCGTAACTTCTTTTTTATTTGCGATTTGTGATCACTAATGAAAGTTATGTTTTATTGACGCACATTGTATATGCCACATATTTTTTTGCCAGTCCCAGTGGCGTTTTTTTTTTGTCTTCTTCACATCTTCCATGCATATCTGTCTTTGCCTGGTTCTCACGACAGAACGTGACTCAATACCTCATGTTTACTTTCCCAACTAGAATATGTGCTAATAAGACGAAGAGCTGTCAACTCTCCATGCTTGTTAGCTCAGGAGTTGCGAATCAGACAGCGAGAACGAAGACCCTGGCAGCACTACTCCCAATGCAGTAGTCAAAATGTAACATTAAATAAGCGTGGAAGGCTGTCACAGTTAACATGCACGGCCACCCTTTCAATCTTGATTTTCATCATGCACGAAAATAGAATGCTTAAAGAAAAACTGCAGACGAAATACCCATTCTATTAAATGCTCGCTTGTACAAGTACAAGGCATTGGTGTGGATACATTTTCCTAGACAGGATATGTTGGTTAAATTCTTTAATAGTGAACCACCTCTCCAATCCCCCTTAAATATTTTTATATATTTATATTTATTTAGGATTTTCATTTCAGCCATTCACATTTCATGTGGATTAATAAATATCGATTTTTTTTCCAAAGCATATATTCACTGACCTAAGTCGTAAAACACTTTGAAATATAATTCATTTTAAAAAGAAGTTATAATTTGTTAACCTATTGTCTTCAAAATAAAGATAACCTTACCATTATAATTTGTTTTAATTTTTACTTTCATCGGGAGAACCCTAAGGATCAAAACAAAAACTGCAGTAGAGGTAAAATTTGTTGATAACCTCTTTCATATGTCAGCACGATAGAGCTCATGACCTAATCCCTTTGAACATGATTACAACATTTTTGTCAACACTTCGGCTCAAAATTCATTTACTGAGAAAATTACGAAGATCTTTAAGAGAAAGAGAGAGAGAGAGAGAGAGTGGGAAGAAATAAAATGTCAAGAAGGTGACTGCATATGAGACGACATTATATTAACGAGTTTACACTCGCAAAAGATGAATTATGAGGGACTAAAAAAGCCATCAGTGAAATTCATAAAAAACAAATAAACTCGATAGAATGAATCAGTATTCGATACGATATGTCAAGTCATCTCTACGTGCATATTCATTTAGATGCCACAATGCGACATAAAAAAGAAAATACATGTACATGAATCGATATTGCTTGCAGAGCACGCAAATGAAATTACACTCCATAATCACTTGAATTGTTTTCCACTTTAAACACCTACGTGTTTAATTATGTGACGTTAGTAAAATGATTATCGTACCGTTCTTATCTCTTCAATCAACTCATACTCTTGAAGAAGAAATCAGCGGTGCCATTAGTGGTTATTATCAGATGCCACGTAGCAGAATTCACAAATGGAATAGATAATACTAGCGATCAGTTAGACACAGGTGCATTGATGTTTCCTATCATGCCGACAAATAGCTTCAAGAATTAAAAGAGTTATTAGCAAAATCTTACCCTGATGTTAATCAACTGCAATAGTAATTAATTAATCCAATACTAGCTCCTGTTTATTATGTACTATTTTAATTCTAAAACGTCATGCTTGTTTTTCTCGTCTTGTTTATATTATTCAAACAACTTCGCAAAGACTTTCGATAAATCAACTCAAGGGCATTTTAAATGCGCTACTGCACACCTTTAATATATAACTAAGAATCAATTCTCCCTCTCTCTCACATGGTGCACCCGCAAGCCTACTGTATATAACTAAGAATGTTCGATTTTCGTTATAAGTTATTGTAAGGTTCGTACATTTCTGAAGGTGAAGGACAGAGATACTGAAACTGTCTTGATTTTCGAAAGACTTTTCGATCGCGTTTGTAATTTTCTTTCGGCTGAATGTAGCAACTATTCATGAGTGGAATATAGATCAAGGAAGATTCATTGAGCGTAACTTATTTAATGAGATATGTAACAGATGTTGAGTTTAAGAAAATTGGATTCTGAAAATGACATTAAATTATTACTATTGAAGATTTCATCTTGAAAACATGTTGAATTAATTCACCACATGCGTTCAAGCTCGTTTTAATGAATTTGTGTATGACACTTAAAGAGTAAAACAAAATTAGCACACATCGTAATGTTCTTGAAGACAACTTACTGGCATAGGGTGGTATTGTGCTTTCTCATTTATCCAAAATTATTTAAGGCCCATTGCATGACCAGGACCCCGTAGCACAAAAGTTGCAATCAGTCAGGAACTGGCAATGACTAATCACTGTCATCGTTGCATGCACATATTTTTCAAAAAGCTGACAGTTAACCAATCAGAATCGTTGTTTAAAATTTTCGACTGATTGCAAATCTTTGTGTTACATGACCCATATCTAGGCCTTTTCTTTAATGTGACACAGGTCTGAGACTAAAATATTACGCAAGCTTGTCAATTTGGCGTAAATATGTAGCGTTCCCCTATAGGTCACTATAACAAGGGACTCGTCTTGTAGAGATGAAGCAAAGAGATGAACATAAAAAGACTCACGTGGGAATATGCGAGTAATTGAATCATTAAATACATCAAGGATCCTTGAATTGGCAAAACACCAGATGAGGTGCATCCGCCGAGGGAGCGCTAATGATTCTACGTCATAACATCGTAGTGATACAAGCGTAAATAATAACGTCAACATTACCATAGTTCGTAACGATATAGTTATATAGTTACTGCATTCGGTATCTAGTA
The DNA here is from genome assembly GCA_035222895.1 of Strongylocentrotus droebachiensis. Lineage (NCBI taxonomy): Eukaryota > Metazoa > Echinodermata > Echinoidea > Camarodonta > Strongylocentrotidae > Strongylocentrotus > Strongylocentrotus droebachiensis. Next base: position 246,750 of record JAVYIG010001036.1, read on the forward strand.
TGTTAGAGAGGGGCCAATGAATGAGAAAATGGATTTTTGGGGAAGGGACACTTGTGTAAGGATGAAGTTAGATTAACAAACTTGAAGGAAAATTATGTAGACATTAAACACATTTTGAGGAAAATTGATTGCAGAAACATTAAAATAACAAACTGATCCACCAAACGGAATAAATATGTCTGAGAATCACATACTTAAAAGAATTGTAACAAATAAAGCTTGATACTACATACGGGATGGAAAACTTGGCTCATGGATTTCAACTATTTATATACATATTCGGAATAAGAAGGCATTTTAGGAGCGACCTTTTCCGTATTCGTTCACATAGGAAGTTAACACCCCATGCATTCAGTTAAGCGCCATCTTGATATCGATCTGCGCTGAGTCCGGTGTTAAGAGTACACCTCTCTATTGTGGGTTTATTACAACCATCAAAATAAAGGTGATTGTCCGTAAATTACAGCCATCGATCAAAAGGAAATAATTTTCGTTTGCCATTACAATTAACGGGACCTGGTGATATTCACCTTCAAATGCCAAACATATTATAAATGAGCGCCGCTTAAAAGGTCACACATAAAAATATATTGTAGGCAAGACAGCGCCCCATTCTGTAAAACGTGTATGGGAGATAAATAGAGTTGAAATGTATTATCAACAACGCTTTGTTCTGTTTATCGAGAGCAAAGGGTACAGGTTTTCATTGTTTTGTTCATGAAGTATATCAATACAAGTTGATTTATTTAACTCTCCTGCCCAGTGCTGGCAGTCAAAATGATTCCGCCGAAAAAGAAAAAAAGTAAAACAAAATAATTCAATTCAATTACAAGTTCCCATCGACAGCATAGCCCGCATAAATCAAATAGAGATGTAGATTAGATGCAATTAGCATACATTACTACAGTCTTTTTAATTAATTCTGAGAACAAATGGATACAAACTGTAATAGAAGTATGCAGTAAAACTTAATGAGTTCTGTTTGCACTTAATCTCTCGAAGGAAACAGAGACCTGAATGGGATATTAAACTTACATTGCATGGAACTTCTTGATCCATAATATAAACTAATAGATAATTAAAGAAAGTATTATATATGCTACTACAACAAGTACTACTTCTACTGATACTGCTACTACTACTACTATTACTACTGCTACTACTACTACTACAACTACTATTTATTCTAATACTACTACTACTACTACTACTACTACTAGGCTACTACTACTACTACTTCTTCTTCTTCTTCTTCCTTCTTCTATATATTACTACTTCTACAACTATAATGATTATAATAGAAATAGGGATAATAAGGATGATAACCATGGGTTATCGTAAATCTTACTCTTCTATACCAAGACTCGAGGCGCCAGCCACCCCTCCGGCCCTCCCCCCCCCCCAAATCTCGCGACGCCCCTTCTCATGATATTACACCCCATTATTAAACCTGACGTTTTATTTTGAATGCAGTCCCGCGCGCGGCGATCAATATCGACCTGTCCACCCGATCAGGGGCGACATTAATTATGATAATCAGATGATAGTACGCAGATTGATTAGAAAATCTGTGCGGCCTGCGGAGTATCCATTATGCCAGAGTGCTGAAGAATGGATGCCCCAGACCTGCCCTGACCCTGGAAAGTAAATAATTGCATGAATAATTCCAAGGGCTTCCCACAAGATCGCGCTTGCTCAAAATTCACAAAATAATTGAGGTAGACATAATATCAAGAATACTATAGATAATGATTAAGATTCATTGTTTTGATTTATTTTAATTGATCAATTTGATCTCAAATTTATGTTTTGGGACAGACAAATGAATGCGCTCAAAAAGTTAAATGAAACATAATTTCAAGCGGTTGCACAAGTTCGTAGAAAAACACAAAAGTATTTATTATAGACAGAATCGAGAATACAAAATCTGTTACATTATTCAGATACCATGTCGTGAATTTTTTTTTTAATTTAATGTTTCATTTGATCTTTTGTTGCTGTTTTTGGCTTTCAATTTATTCAACGCATTTAGTAGGTAAATCATTGCATGATGAGTATTTTTTTGGGGGGGGGGGGCTGGGCAAGATGTAGCTACGTAGAAAATCACAAATAAAATAGTACGCAGGATACCGAGAATACTAGAGATATATAATATGATAGCATACTACGGAATACCTTTTGTGATACATGTTCTAAACACATTTAAAATGTTTGTTTTCGAAGAGATAATTCGAAAGATTCGCACCAACATGTATATGGTTTTCATGGGGAGTGTCATCGTCTTTTTAAAAAAGGGAGATGTAAGGGTTTAGGCCAAGTTTACAAATATCAAAAGATTTACCTCCAAGCAGTGTCTTTTTTGTTTGCTTGTCATAATCATCATACATAAGAAATGCAGTCGAATTATGCATATACTGCACAGTGTCCTGTCAACATGCTAGGTCATTAGTAGCAAATCATTATATAGAACATGCTCCCTTGAGGGCGTCTGGCCTTTTGTTTTAATTAAAACGAAACAACCCTCTCTATGTTATTAAAGGGGTCTAATTACCAGGGGCGCATCTAAACGTAATGTAAATGTTAAAGAAGGGGAGAGTACAAAAGCAATTAAGGATGGCAAACACGACTTTTCTTTTTTATTTATTCGTCGTGATGTTTTGTTTTCATCACATGTACGTTCGATGCAAACATCCGTAATCAATTTTGTTATTCTTTCTGCCAGATGCTGACATTTGGATTCATCTAAATTCTGAAATATTGAGGACCATGCAGTAGAAGGGAATTCATAAAAAATGTGATTTTCTCAGATATTCCAATGCGTGTTGTTTCTTTAGGTTGTCTTTATTGGAAATAAAGTTCATATCTCCTTTATTCCATATCATACGATATATGATATATCAGTATTTTATTTCAATCCCTGAGTCTTTTATTTCTGTATGATGTAAAAGAAATCCTATGTGACGACAAAAATCAAGTGTTACTAATCTAGAAGTCTTCTGTGATTCTATAGATTGGAAATATGGCAATATTATGGAAATAATGATTAAACCTAAATACATTTGTCATGTCAGACATCATACACCGAAAGGTGAGGCACTGACGTTTTTTTTTGTATTCCTCTAAACTGCATACAAGCGAAGCGGATAAGCCAATACTTTGTCATCCAAATATACTTAACAAACTATTATAGACAAAGTAGCTGCGCTAGTGATGTGACATGTGAATATTGGTGATTTAAACATTCGGGGGGGGGCTGCAGTTTTCCCAACGCTCCCCTCCCCTGATTTTAACTTTGTATATGCCAGGGAGAACAGTATCCCTGTACCATACCAAAGGCCTCAACATTATTTAACTGTTTCAAGTAAACTATTCATTTATATCGGTGTTTAAAGGGCTGTCATGGAAATAGGTAAGACCAAAAGATTAAGACAAAATTCACTGTGCTGCACAAAGGAATCCTTCCGTCATTGTTGCATATTGTTTTGTGCAAAATTACATGTGTGGAATACGAGCGACCGTGTATAGAGGCGAAGAAAGCAATCCATGTGTTATAGCACATAAATCTGAGGCAATGCATTCCTTGTAATTTCCTAGCACGTTAAATGCCATTTTCGTCGCTTCGATGTGCCATGCAGATGAAGAAAGAAAGGTCATTCTAGACTACCCATCAGACTGACTGACACAAAGATGCGATGAGGTGGAATAAACCGAGAGTGGATGCGAGAGGAGGTCATTAAAAACAATGCAAGTTTTGCTTACCCCTACACCGCCATAGAACAACACAAACGTAATTTCTCAAGCCAGGCGACAGCAAAGTGTTTTTGTTAACGTAGGCTGTTCGATTTTTCGATAGCCGTTGCCGATTTACTTAATTACTTTGAAAATGATTTCAACGATCGAGTTTGAGTTCGCTCGCGGACAAGGTCATTTAGGTCTCGTAGTGTAAAATGTTTACTAGACCTCAAGTAACGACTTAATTTGTTTCCAATTTTGCAAATATGGATCGATTTGTCTGCGTTATCTTTTATGACATCTGAAATGAGAGTCTTGATTGGCTAATACAGGTCTTAGTAACGCGCAGGTGATGGACACGAAAGAAGAAGTCCCTGTAATAAAATTATCTAATCAGGAGCGTAGTTAATTCGAGGCTTGCTTAAACGCTTAAAAGGTGGATGCTGATTGGCTAATTAAGCCCTCGGTATCGCTCAATAAATAAATCTATCATAATATCATCCAATCAGGTTTAAGGTTTCAGCGAGTTTAGCTTTATACGCGGTGGATTCGAATTGGCTAGTCAAACCCAAGTTGCGGTCAATAATCATATTCATATTATGATATTAGCTGTTTAGGATTAAAGTTTAAGCAGGGTTAGCTTATAGCATCTTTGTCATCTTGAATGACTAGAATGTTCAAATATACCTTTGCACATATTAACTATCATTATACGCGATCACCATCAATCGGTGAATGAAATTGAAATTTACAATTGCGTCATTTACGGGGAAAGTGTAGGAGGTCGTTCTTTCAACTTTTCTCGTCCTTTACCTCTCCCTTTCCATTTCTATCTTCTTTCTTCTTCTCCTTCTTTTAGTCTCCCGTCATTCGATTGGAGGGGTTTATGTGTCCTTTCCTCTTGTAGCTACAGCGACTATAAGCTATCACACTACTTCAATTTTCCTTAACACGTGTCAGTGTAAACAGGACAAAACCATAGACGAGCAAAGACTGCATAAACTTGATATACACAACTAATCTAATCTACTCATACATGTAGATCTTCGTGACAGGCTAGAGAGCCCTTTGACAATTAACGGAAGAAGACGAAGCTAGATAGGTTATTAACCATAAATGCTGTGAAAATTGCTTATCAAAACATCTGCTCAACATTATCAAGCGACAAATAACACGTCAATAACATAGATAAACCAAGCCAGTCAGGCTTCAATGTCAAGAACTAATCAATTTTATATTACATGAATGCACGATGAGACCTTTATGAGTTTAGCAGACAGGTCGTGCACTGCATATGGATGACAGTATATTAGATCGAACTTTGTGCTGTCTATCAATCGTACATGTTAGGATTTAGGGATTCCATATTCTGTGTAATTCAAAAAAATATTTGCTGTTTTCATTGTGAAATGTATATACGTAATTTCTTGTGGGTGATTATCTATTTTTGTCTTTAAATAAAAATGCAAATTACTGTATGTTACATGTATCGTATATGTAAGTATATTTGTCTTAGAGAGAAGCCTTTGTGTGGGTGCCCGATGACGAAGACAATAAAAGGAAGAATAAAAAGAAAAAGAAGAAGAAGAAGAAGAAGAAGAAGAAGAAGAAGGAGAAGAAATAGAAGAAGAAGATGAAAAAGAAGAAGGAGAAGAAGAAGAAGAAGAAGAAGAAGAAGAAGAAGAAGAAAAAGAAAAAGCAGGACGAGGAGGAGAAGGAAAGAAAGTAAGAAAGAAGAAGAAGAATACAAATGAAAAGGAGGAAGAAAAAGAAGAAGCGGAAAGAGAAGAAGGATAAGAAGTACTAAGTAATTAGCCTATACTTTCCTCCAAACACTTTACCATGTGTACAATCACGTGCGTACAAACATGCGTAATATTACATAATTATGCTTATATTTAGCCCTGTTTAATTGTGTACCCTGTATACTCCGCACGGAGACATAATTATACAAAAGAGTCGCGACTTCCTTCTTCCTGCAACCGCCCGTGGGCAAACAAAAATAAAAACAAAATAGAACAAATCAAAACGACTACCCCTGCCCTATAGAAGAAAAAAAAAGAAAAACAAAGAAGGAGGACCTAGAGTACGTGACATAATTGCGTGTTTTTCACAGCTAATTGTTTTCTAAATTGGTGAAGCCCTAAAAATATCTTTATATAAGATGGACGCAACAAGAAACCCAACAGCACATGAGAAAGTTCATGATAGTTCATGTTTTACCCCATAATCATCATTCCAAACCCCTGTCATACCAACCGAAATTACTCCAGACCGAAAAAAAGGACCAAAAGAAAATTACCTCAACACGCTGTTTTTTAAAATAGTGCAGTTAAAGTACACTAAAATATTCCTCCATGCTAAAGTTAAAAGGTCATCGAACTCTCTAATACTCAAGTCACACCGCCAAACCGATTAAGAACCAACCGATAACCGACAAAACCCGAGCAGTTACGGGGTAATGTCAGTTTTAGTTTGTTCCATTGTCGGTTTGGTGTAGGACTCATCGATGTGACTGAGGTATTAGAGTCAGATGGCAAACAGTGCGAAATAGAACACCTATACACACACCTAACCCCTATCATTAAAGATGAAATCCACCCTGATAGTTGCTTTTAATAGAAGCATTTTCACTCATTACATGCATCCTAAATGTAATTATTGTAAATAATTATGTGTCCATACAAATCCTGTTTTGAAAAAATATATTTTGTCATCAATACGATAAAATGAAAGTTTATGAAATCAGAGGATATTGGAAGGAACCTCGCAAGCTACGTGACAGTGTTGCCAGTTTGTATTTGATTAATCGGAACTTCATAAATTCATCAATTTCTTAATTTAATCGGATTTGCTAATGCTTTCAGCGACCTGTTTCTCTCATTTTCTACTTCTATTAAAACAAACTTAATATCAAAGTGAGCATCCCCCTTTAACGTAAATCATTATTGGCCGTGCGTAATCCATTTAAAACTCCTGCCACGGTACAATAGGGCCTAATTGCTGCATGCCAGACACTAGATTGGGATATCAAATATGCACGAAAATGGGTTCGTTTTAGTTGCCTTTAGCCCGCAACAGTGTCCATTATACAAATCGGTATTTATCAAGCGCAAGTCGTTATCGATCTCATTTTTTCATAGGGAGTTGGATGATTTGCTCGCCCCTTTAATATCGATATGCAGCTCTCGCTTAACCCGTATATCTGCGCTGTGGTGTGAAATTTGCTTTGACCGAAATTGAATAAGCTTATGGCGATTTTACGCGTGAGGAAACGATTATGGGATGATAACACAATAATTTCTAAAGGTATCTATCCCAATTAGGGGCAAACTAAAGTCATATCACCCGTGGATCAATGAATTACCCGGTCAGTCAATTCATAGCAAAGTGCTATAAGTACCTATAGGAGTACCTGTAGTACTTTCTTGACTATACTTACTACATACTTGTAACGTTTAAATTTATCCCTGTGCCTATTTGTAAACAATTCATTTGATCGTAAAACGGTCTAATTCCTTCTTGCATGTCTTTCAATTGCATTTTCACTTAATGTTATTTCAAATACCCCTACCCCAATTTAAGGCAGACCTATACATTGTGTGTGTTCAACCAATGATTTTCTCTTTTTCAGGGCCTTAATGGCCGTTGTATACGAGGCGTTAATACCTTGACGCAAGACTGCGTCAGCAACTGTCGCAGTCTTTGTCGCATCGTGTGGGAGTGACATCTAGCAAGAAAATGACTACTACAAAGTGATATGCGCAAATGTTGCATTGATTTACTAGCGCATGCAATCATGCATTGACAGATGCAATAGCGCAGATAATAACGCAATCGAAATGACGGATCGTCCGAAATGACGGATCGTGCGAAACAGAAATGATGCTGTAATGTTGCGTTATATTTCATCCTTAATATTCTTTTATCTTAATTATCAAATTTCAAAACTCACGAAATCAAGTTTTCCTTTTGGTGTTTCTAATACTTGTAGAGACAAATGGGGAAATAGATTTTCCATGGGAGCAAATATTATTTTACTATTTGCATTAGGACAACGTTCACATGTGTGAAGAGAAAATAGGAGAGAGAGAAAGAAACATGCTAACTCTACGTCAATATTATGTGCCAATCCACTTCATTTTTCAGATTTATAATTTGGATTGATAAACCTTATTTCCAAGTCACCAAAGAAAAGATTATTTGCAAACGGGCAGAAGTAGTTACAGGAGTGTAGCCATTCAAGATTTATAGAGAGCGAAAAATAAATTGATAACGACATGTTCGAGGAGGGGGTGGGGGGGGGGAAGTAGGCGTAGGGAGCTGCAAACTAGCAATTTGAATATTTACACTAAAATTACTGCAATAAGAGACTCAGATTTGCCTTAGTTTTACATATTTCATGACTTTTAACCCAGATCTGCAACCCGGATGGGAGGGGCAGTCCCTTCTCCGGTGCTGGATACGCCCCCCTGTGTGGTAGGAGCTAGTTATTCAGGAGGGTCGGACTACATTGTAAGTGTCATAACAGTATTACCCTGAATTGCTGGCAAACCTATTCTATAAAAAGCTATCAATTTTACTTTCAGCGGTTCTAGGAAATAATATCCAGGCCAGAAACCAAAACAAAAAGAAGATTAATTGATGCCTGCTTTAACGAGGCAAGTGACAAAGCAACCCGATCGAGACTACTCCGGTTCTGTGGACAGGATGGATCGCAGCGTCGAATGTGCCATCATCAGATCGTAACGAGGATTGGGGGAGAAAAGTAGAGAAAGAAGAGGAAGAAGAAAAAGAAGAAAAAGGAGAAGTGGAAGAAGGAGGAGGAGGCGGAGAAAGAGAAGAAGGAGAAGAAGACGGAGAAGAAGAAGAACAAAAAGGAGGAAAAGAAGATCAAGAAGGAGAAGGAGAAGAGAAGAGGAAGAAGGTGAAGAAGAAAGGGAGGGATAGAATGAGGAGAGGGAAAAGAAGAAGGAGGAAAAAAGTAGAGGAAGTCGGCCGGAGAGAAAGATCAATAGGAAAATGAGGAAAATATAAGATCAAGCCCTTTCGTTACGCATGCTGAAAAAGAGATCATCTGAACAAATTGGGCCAACATGATTGATACGATAGGGATGCTTCAGGGAGACTTTCTTTCAATGATAAACAAAAACCTCTTCCATATTTTAATAATTTACATTGGGTCTCTTTCTGATATGGAGAAGCAATAATGTTAATAGGAAAAGGTCGGCCATTTCTTAAGGTGATATTCTTTGTTGACTGCTATTGGTGTGAAGAAGTGTAAGTATCTCTATATTCAGTATCGGTGTTATAGAGATGTGTTAAGGCATAACCCCCCCCCCCCCCTCCCCAACTCATACACATTTAAAATTTGTGTAGGCCAATTTTGAACTTTTTGTCGGCAAATGAATCCATTCTTGATTACCTTCTCTAGTACATGTATTACTGAGTTGCCGGAACCCCCCCCCCCCCCCGACGCTGTTTGTTAAAATGAATTGTTGAGTTTAAGTTTTAACTGGTATAATTTGTCTTGGGGGGGGGGGGAGGTCAGAATTTGGTTGTATATCGAAATACGTTAGGGTAAAAAAAACACTGATAAAGGATTCATGATCACACAAATTGTGGCCCAAAAATGAAGAAAAAAGACGAAACATATCATTGGAAGACAGTGTTACATTTCCGTGTTATTTTGCTTACTATGATACATTTCCTGAATTATATTACAGGGGACGACAAAAAAGACCCTTTTCCCTTTTACCAGTACAAAACCCTGACTCTGAATGAAATACATCACTCGTATTAGATATTCACTAGACATATCTAAAAAGGTCATGCCATATTCCCATACATGTACATTGTACAATGTATGGCCTTCGACACAACTTTGCGCTGAAACGGGATCGCTATATGAAACTACTCCAAATCGAGCATCTACCATGCATGAAGCATATCGAACTGAATGAGGAAAAAAAATAGAAAATCTCATTAACATCAATCTCTATGGAAACTCATAATGAGGAAATAAGTACGATTTGATTACATTTGAACCGCATACATTATCATCCCTCGTCCCAGGCATATGGTTTATTTTTCCGCATTGACATATGGCCACTAAAGGTGTCAGACCATATCATAATGTGATTGATACACCGTCACTAACAACATAAGATATTGTTTACTGTAGTTCAAGGTTGTTTTTTTTTTAATATCCGTTAAGTACTATGATATTTTACAGCAAATGTGATCGGGATTTTGTTTTAAATTTCTAATTAAAGTAAGCTTTTGCGGTATTTTAGTTTTCCGTATACAGCAAAGCAATTGTGTACATTCTGTTGTGGAATCACACACATAAAGTCTATACGCAATAATGATTTGATAACATTTTAGACTCTCTATCAGCAGTACTGCTCTACTTGAAATCTTTAAATGCCACACAAATAATATCCCTGTACAACAGTGTGTGTGTGCATGGCGGGGTTCGACAAGTATTTGACTGTTTACAGTGCAACATTTATCTCTACCGGAGTTGGAAGAGTTGTCATGGAGCTAATCAGGACCAGAAATAGGTATTTTGCAATGAGATGTTAGATAAAGCATAGACGTACGTCTATGGATAAAGTAATTCTTTCGTCAATTGGTGCCTATTGTTTTCTGAAAACCTTCACGTGTGGCAACTGAGCAACCGTGCATAGAGGCAAAGAAGACAAACGAAGTGTTCATCCCTGCATGTGCTCATAACACATAGCAGTTGATGACTGTCTTTACTTCACCTGGGTCGAGAGTGGCAGCAGTAGATAAGCTAGCACTGTCTAAGTGCATTAGCCGAGATGGAGATTCGAACCCCAATCTCTTGATAGAAGTTAAGTGAAGGAACCACTACACCACCATAATACAGTAGATACACCGTAGTGCTCACCAGCCATGATAGGCATCCATCTTCTCAAAAAAGAGGAAAGCAAAAAATTCCACCCCCCCCCCCCCTTTTTTCTTTTCTTCTTCTAATATTCCTGTCAAGATTCCAGCTATAGATTCACTCTTGCTTACATTACATGCTTGCGCCAACCAGGGATATGTTGTCTGGGGAGTTTTGTCGTCAGCATGCAAGGTATGTAGATAGATAGAGGGAAAGACAGACAGCGAGAGAGAGAGAGAGAGAGAGAGAGAGAGAGAGAGAGAGAGAGAGAGAGAGAGAGAGAGAGGCAGAGAGTACACGTAGGGGGAATGAAATACACCAATATTTACTTCTCAACGATTCAGCTCTGCGTACTTTCCGGGTGAGAGAATAAACATTTGATGGCGGTTTTTCCGCCACATTTTGTGGCCTGGAATAATGTTTAAATGAAAATGTCAACGTCGTTTCCGCTTATACAATTTCATACTGATCTGCATGAGTTATCATGAAAATAAGGGAAGAATAAAGGCGTCCCTACATCCATTGTATTGTGTAGTGCAAACAGTTCACTGACATAATAAGTCTACTTGTTGCTCGTTGTATATATAATTATGACTTAATACAATTATAATTCACGTTATTTCCGGATACCCGAGTTTGCACTATACACGTTCTTTGGACAACTTATTAGATGTACAACGAAGTACATAGTTAGCATAATCTACAGTTGCATCCGAAGCTACCAAATGCTATATAAGATGTCACGGTCGTTCGATTCACTCGCTCACAGGTAGCTAGCTACCACTTCATTCTGAGCTGCTTATGACGACATTATATTACATCATTAGCATTGAAAGATTACTAATGGTGGAGATGGGATATTATTTATGTGAATTAAGCAGTGATCAGAAAACATCCTAAATGAAGGCTATTCGATGACGATTTCCTATTCTATGATCATGTAGTTGGAACACACAAACAAATCCCAAAAAAGGGAAGGAAACTAATTCACGTCGCCCCTGCCTTTCGAACGGAAACTGCGCCCTGTGTAAAACGGTTTTCATCTATAAAATAAATGGATCGTCATTCGTTTGAATGTCTTGTACCCACTTAAAAGTTTCTTCCCGAAATAAAATGGACAAGTGATAAGATCGAATATCTTGCAGCCCCACCCCCCCCCCCACCCCCCTCCCCCTCCCGAGCCAATGCCTGGATACGCCAGTCGGTCAGCGTGAAGCATGACACAGCGTGGAATTTTTAAAGGAGAAGGCGAACAAATTAGACTTACACGTATAGGTTATTATTTTATTCATTTGATATGTACTTGCGCGAATGTAAATGTTTATATTCGTGTATATTAAATAATAGTTCAGACTATCAAAAATCGCCTACGCTATTATATTGTAAACACTGAAACCCACATTAATCTAGTAATTAATATTTTATTACAGCTAGCATGGCGAGTAAAAGGTTTAATAATGTGTCACCAGCCTTCAACGAATTGTAAATATTTCCCCATTTGTGAAAAATTACTCCGTTTGCATAGACCTACTACCTACTACCGCCTACTCATGTTTATACCAACCGTGTGAGGTTTCTCACTTGAGTTAATGACCTACGACTTGCACAACTAAAAACACCGGGAAGCCTTTCAATACTCTAATCAATTTCTCGAATGGATTTTATATTTATGTCGTGAAAACCGTCGATCCATTAGCTGCGTTAAGTTTGTTGTTAATGTCGACGGCAAACATGAGATGACGAAACTTTGCCGGGAGAGATTCGTCCTGGAATGGTCATAGAATAGATTCAAGTACGAGGCATGTAGACGTCAAAGTAAATAATTGTTCGGCGTCCTTTATCAAATTGCTTGCACATAGCTCGCTAGCTGCCGTCATGCGCCCGTTACACAAGACAAGTAGTTTGTCGATGTCAATGACAAATTACCTAGCATGCTCAATTTATTGAAAGTAGAAGTCGCTTTGTACTTTTGCCATATATTTATATACCAGCGCTTTCGCTTTGGCCTTCAAACGCACTTACGTGAATACATGAATTGTGTTTTTATAGGCTGTGGGCACAGTTTGTGCAAATACAACCTCACTTAGCTGTGGAGTACATATGCCTTATTTTCCTATACGTGAGAGATAGCGATGTGATTATTTGCTTGCGTATAGGCCTAGTATACTACTTATTAGTGTTTTATTGACATCATTATCATGCCGCGGTAAAGTGCATGTCCGAAAAGAATCAAGGTTAAATTAGTAGATTTCGTCACACCATTGCAAATCAGAGATCACTCACAGATTACCGATCGATATATATTTTTTTTCTAGAGTTCCCTCCCCCCCCCCCACCCCCCCCCCCCACCCCCCCCCCCCCTCCATGAAATGGTATGGATACGCCTAAGTGACAAGTCAATGGTAACTTCAATACACATGCGGGTAATTTGAAAACTTTCAATATTTTCATAATTATATGTAAGTAACTCCAAAACTAATATTTCATATAATTTCCTATTCAGGACTCACACATTTCACTAAAATGTTGATGGCGGTTCGATTAATTACATAAATATGACTGTTATTTCACTAATAAGAACAAAACAACCACTATGCTGATTCAGGGAGAATACATCATGAAACACCACAAATAATGGCATGTATATTGATTTACTCTTGTAAAATACCGTGGCCTACGATGACGGGCCCGCTTACCTCTGAGCTCGACGTCGAACCTGCGGACTGAGATCGCAGACGTCGCGGAAACTCGACAACCGATTCTCCGGCAACGACTCCGCCGACAACTTCATCATATCGATGTCTTCACTCTCCCGAAGCTGCCTGTGGATATTCTTATCAAAGCGTATTCCTCCGCCGCTTGCCCCTCCGTACAACGGGCTAGTCATTTCCATACGGTTGCCCGAGCCGCTGGCGAGGGACGACAGCGGTCGGGCTAGCGGACTCACAACACATTCCCTGCGCTTATGCAAGAAGTAATTCATGGTGTAATGATATCCAGTGAAATCCGAATTAATGATCCAGATCTGTCACTGGAATGGTATTGACTAATTGCCCTGTCCAAATGGTAATGCTCGTTACCATAGTCTAAGCTGTACTCTAAAGTGCAATTAACATTTTTAATTGAAGGTAAAAATAACATGCATAAACGGAACCATCATTTGTTGTAGCATTATCAAAATAACTATCCCCGTTTTTTGTTAAATCTTATAACTGTCAATAATGTAATGCATCCAACTGTGAGATTGGCTACGAAGCCTTACGTTTTCGGATTGAAGAAAAGAGATCACATTAACTTTCTTGACAATGAATGGATTCCAATCCAAACATTGCCGCGTTCATCAACCCTCACGAACAACAAATATCCAGAAACGCTAATGAAAACACTCCTATAGCTAAACAAACCACCTGCATGCCCACAGAACGGGGATATACCCACTTTGTAATTTCCTGTAGTCCAATAACTAAATGTAAATTAAATCGGAGTATAGAACTTGAAGAACAAGCGTGTCACATCATGAATCCACTCAAAATCAAGTCAGAATTTCCTGTTTTTTGTCGCGAATACACAGTGATAGAGAAAGAGACAGATAACGAATGCAGTAGAGAGATAATCCAATTCATTTGCATGACCCGAACTCCGTGCAGGGTAAAGTGAGGTCGAAGAACTGTCGAAACCGAGATATCAAACCAAATTGATAGGCTGGGCTCATGCTGTTAAATCCAGTAGGGTTCCAGTGAGAGTTTAAAGAAAAGATATAGAAATCCAAGACAGCGTCTGATATTATTTCCTTTTATAGCGCATCCTTCTGGTTTCGAAGCAGCTCGGTAGAGATAGAAAAAGGTTGAGGCAGCCTGAGACGACCTGCCCTCATAGCGGGTGATTGAGGTTACCTCTACGGGTGCATTACAGATGTCCCTCCCTCTAAAAATGGTGCAAGGGCTTATTTCGGGTCTTCAATCTTCATGGAGTCCCGGCGATGCTCATAAAAGCATCTAAAGCAAGCGCTACCCACCGCACCAATGGCAAAACACACACTGTGATAGTTTCCCGCGTAAATGCACTTTTGATGTCAGCTTGGATGCCTGCGTGAGGATGCCTCGTTTTCGGTGGCCGCTCGCTCGGATCCCACTAAGTACTGCTGATCATGGTAGCTACCGGAGCACACAAAGAGACGCTGTCACGGAACTATCTCCGAATTCCAGAAGCAGCACCAACCAGCGTGTGTTTCATGTATGGATAATCATTATCCACGCAATGACAAATCTTAAATGAGCAAAACAGTCGAAGGAGATTGATTGTGCCGTAGGAGGCGACATTTCACTTTGAGCCACTCCATCGTCGTGAAGCCTTTTTGACGTCATTCCGTCAAGGTTGGAGTAAAAAGAAAACAACCTTCACGGTTGATTAACGAAGCTACTGACTGACATTACAGCGTCAACATCACCCTAGCAAAATAAATGCATTATTGTTTAAATATTCATCGCTTAATTCCTTACAAGCATTAAACAAAAACAAATAAAGGTCGATTCCCGAAAACCGCGTCACAAGGAACTTTAACAATAAGAACAAGTTTAAATAAAAAGCCCACTTTGTGTTTTTTAAGCTAAAAACTAACCAAATTCAAATAAACAGTAAAAAGTCAACATTGTAAACCTGGTGCCTAGATAACAATGGTTTGCAACCATTAGTGTGTAATTGTCATAAAACAGTTCTGTATTCATGGCAACTATTTGCATTACGTAGGAGTTCGCTGGAGCATATCTTATAACAATACCTCAATTTTCAAAACAAGACAATTTATATATTTCTATTCTACCCATAGACTCACGGTAAATATGCATGTATGACATTTGTTGGTATGGTGAATTGGGTAATTGTCTTGTGAATTTTAACGTTACACGAATCGAATGGTTTATCAATTAATTCGATTCAATAACCTACTGTGTATTAACTAGATCTGATTACACTAACTGTGTTTTAAAATTGTTTTAAATCAAGCAAGCACTTCAACAACAAATTTGTAAATAAATCCGATTAAATAGATTTAGCTTTAAATACAATGCTTGCATGTGAATGATTTTTTTCTTGGGAAATGATATGGGCAGGTAAACTATAAAGTGCATTTTCTGTTGAATTAATTATTCTTTGACTTTACATTTTATCACATATTTGATCTGACATCGTAGACAAACTACTTTTGAATGAAAAGAGTAAGTTATCCTATGCTTTGTATGCATGCATCACATCCCTCAAAGATGAGTGACAAGGTGCAAATAATTGACGCAAGAAGTGTTTCGAACAAAGTCTTAATTACAATAGCAGGATAAAACATTCCACGGGTAACCCGAACAGAACGTGAAAATGACTGATCAGAAGCAAAAAAGAAGGCACTCGACTCTTCCATTATAATACCAACGTAACAAAACCGTTGCCATGTGATTATACAAATGGTCTGCCTGTCAATCAAAAAACAAATGCCTCAATGGTAGAAACTAGAACTACCCGAACAAACAGACAATGCTTCTTCAGGCGTCATGATTATGGCTGACAGAGACCTGTCATACATTCTCCATACATGGGGACTAATTGAGAGAGAAAGAGAGAGAGCGAAAGAAAAAAAATACATTGTATTTATGGAGGGCTTGATACAGTATGTTTCTAAGCGCTTTACAAAAAATGGCGATTCTCAGATAAAAAATACATTCATTATCATATTTACAGACTATAATTAAAATATACCAATCAACCTACATTAGATCAAAATAGATAAGCACAGAAACATCCAGTCAATACATTAAAATACAATAGAATACAATTAATTTTAGGTCAAAACATTACAAATTCAAATTATGGCAATTACATATTACATGTATCGTGAATAACAAGAGTATGACATTATGAGCTACGGACCAACAGGGAAAGTTAAAAAGGAATGTTAAATAGGGGAAAAGAAAGAAAGAAAGGAAGGATAGTGAGAGAAATTGATAGAAAGAGGGGAAACGGGGGAAACATAAATATAAAAAAGAGTGCGTGAGAGAAAGAAAGTGAGAGAGAGAGAGAGAGGGAGAGAGAGAGCGCGCTAGGTAGAAAATATTATGCGAACAAACAAAAACACAATCGAAATATTTTCAGTCACACGACGATAGGATTGTGCAAATATATAGAATTGACGTACCATTTTAAAGTATTTCAAGCTGTTCTCTTTTCTTAGTATTATGGATGACCTTTAACTTCCTTTTTATTGTTTACATTGTTATCAACATTGTTATAATTGCGATGATTACAATAAAATCATAATCATTATTTTTATCATTATTACTATCATTACAATAATCATTATTAGTAGTAGTATAATCATTTTCATCATCAATATCATACTCATATGTTCATTCAAAATTTATTTGTTTATTTATTTATTTGCATCCTCTTTGTACTGAAAGCAGGCAAAACACACGACGTAGATATTTCAGAACGAATTGATTCATTTAAGGGTTGGTTTCATTCGTTACTCTATGATTTGCCCTATCAATTTGGTCTGATTTTTCATCGAGTTGTCCTGAATGGAAAATATTACGTCTAAGAGTGACAAATTGGGCTAAGTAATATGTGACGCTTTGGAAAGGGTACAGAGACAAGCAACCTGGAGAGCCATCCATTATGTATCTACTCGTGTTATCCATATACATTGATCAACGTTCATCAGGATTGTTACGTCATGTGACGTCAACAATCGGGTGCACGGGCCACGGTACCGGTACATCATTGATAAAAACACTTGAATTGAGAGGGACTCCACATTAGAGGGAGAAGGGTAAGGATAGAAAGACAGAGATAGATAGAAAGAGGACAGAGAGAGGGAGAGAGAGAGACAGAGACAGACAGAGATAAAGACAGAAAGACAGAGATAGATAGAAGAGTGACACAGAGAGAGAGAGAGAGAGAGAGAGGGGGGATTGAGGAGGGAGAGTGACAGAGAGAGAGAGAGAGAGAGAGGGGGGGGGGGGGGGTAGAAAGGGGGATGGAAAGGTGAAAGTGTGATATAGAAGAGATGTAGAACTGAATGGAAAAAGTAAAAGATTGAGATTAAATAGCCAATCAGGTAGATAATTAAATCAATCAATCAATCAATAAATAGATAGATGGATAAATAACAAGACAGACAGACAGAGGGATCGAAACCCAGTTAGAGAAGGAGAGAGAAAGAGGGGAGGGGTCGAGAGGGTAAGTGAAGGAGGAAAACGATACTCAGATCTGGAGAGAAAGAGCTGATGATATCTAACCCAAGTACAAGCGCTAGTACATCGAACTTTGTTTTTTAGAACCCCCAAACGTTATGCTTTATTTACAAAGCAGTACACATGCGCCCCAACGGCTACCCAAAGCTTCTGACCACGAATACCAAACTCAAAGGTGGCTTTATATCAAATAGACACAGACTATTGAGACAAAGCAGTCTACAGGAACAGACTCTTATTTGACACTAAAACACATTTCTATATTGTCTTGAGCAGAGCCTATAACTCTGACAATCTCTGGCTGTCTATCAGGAGCAGCTATACTATATGGCCTATGCAGTGCAGTAGACCGTGCAAGTCTGCGTAGTCTTACAGTTCAGCCGCTCTGCAGCCCACTACGACCGAGAAGGATTTGTGCCTGCAAACTAGTTAGCCTGTTTTTGTCTAATGGATGCAAAAGCGGTACACCTTTTCCCGTTCCCCGAGGCCTTCTTTCCCGACGCCAGTCTTTAAAAGAGAGGGGAAAACCGTAGGATCGGGATTTTTCCCTCCTACTTCAGCGTACTGTCTGAAAGGGGTCGAATCACCAATAAAATATGTGATAAGTCATAACAATCTCCCCAGGCAAAAAAATCCACATGAAAGAAAAGAAAACAATTAATATATAACTTCATATGGGTAACAATCAAGGAGCATACAAAGTGACAAGAAGAAGAGAAAGGAAAGAAAAACAAATTGTGCCAACTGCCGAGCGCGCCGAATTCATGTTTGTGCGTCAGTACTTTCTTCAAAAGTTGCTACTTTTGATGAAGAGATCAATTTTGGAGTACAAGTACAATTTCTCTTTTCAGCAGCTTACATTTTGAATATCAAATTTAAGAAATATGAAAAGAATTTGAACTCAAAACCTACAGAGCAGATAATTTATCTCCGTTTTTCGTGATTGGTTGTCTGCTATCATATTCTGAATTCTCTATTGAAACCAATAGTCCAATGGCTTCGTTTGGTAAATCAATAATGATAAATCAAAATCGATTTTAGCAACTGTCCACCAAAAAAAGGGATATTCTAATCTCAATTACATGCACAGACTCACACTTCCACACATGGACAAAAACTCACACAGCGTGCTCTCTGTGGTTTTTCTTGTATACTTGAGATATTCCAGAATTCTTAATGATTTTTCCTAACGCAAATTTTGACCAAGGTTTGATAAATGTTGAAAGCAAGTATTATACAGTAGAAGAATTTAATTCTAGTTTTAATTCATCCAATAATAACGATCAAATGTACGATGATTCAAACTCCATGAATCTTCAAGCCAATCCTGACTTTAGCCTATTTCACGTTAATAGTAGAAGTATGAATAAGAATTTTGAGTCCGTACAAGAACTTTTTTTACAATTAAATAACTTCCAGTTTTCCATAATAGGCTTATCTGAAACTTGGCTCCATAACAATTCCCCACCTCTATTTAATATACCAAACTATCACATGATTCGTTCTGATCGTGACAATGGTAGAGGGGGCGGAGTAGCGCTATACATACATAATCATTTTAAAATTAAAGTTAGGTCTGACTTGCACACTGAAGGTGCTGAAGATTTATATATTGAAATATTAAATGATAAAACCAAAAACATAATAGTTGGCATAATGTATAGACCCCCTAATCATAATGTAGACATTTTCTTGGACAATTTTGATAGATGTCTTGATACTGTTTCCCGAGAAAATAAAGAAGTTTATATAATGGGCGATTTTAACATTAATCTTTTAAATTCTGATGATAACCACATTGTGAAATTTAGTAGTACACTGCAATCTTACGCATTTAACCCACATATTGATAAACCAACAAGAATTTCATGTATTTCTCAAACTCTCATTGACAATATTTTTTCGAATGTAGCTCATAACAATTTTACAAATGGTCTGTTGTATTACGATATTTCTGACCATTTACCGATATTTATTATTTCTAAAGTTCACCTTGTTAAAAAAATTACTAAAAATAATTGTGCAATGCATAGAAAACAAACAAAACATAATATTGAATCATTAAACTTTGATTTAGCCAAAGAAGATTGGGTCGAGGTATTATGTGTATCTGACGTAAATGTAGCATATGAAAAATTTCTAGAAATTGTATTACATTATTATCATAAGAATATACCCCTTGTCAAAATAAAAAAAGGTAAAAAGGCCAAACAACCATGGATTACTAAGGGTATTTTGCGTTCCATAGTCGCCCGTAATAAGTTGTATAAGGAAGCCCTTACAAGTCAATGTAACGACAAGCTTAAGAAGTATAAAACGTATAGGAATCATCTTACATCTCTTATACGATTGTCTAAGAAGTTATATTATTCTAACAACATAGAAAGTAATAAAAGTAACAATAATTTATTATGGAAAACTGTAAAGGAACTCTTAGGCAAGAAAAAGACAGAAAGTAATAAATGTTTCTTAATTGATGAACAACAAATAACAGATCCAATTAAAATTTCAAAAGCTTTTAATGAGTATTATATAGATGTAGGCCCTAATTTAGCAGCTAATATTGATTCAGGTGACATGGACTACAATAAGTCCTTGAATTTCCCACGTGAAAATTCCTTATTTCTTACTCCAACCAATGATTATGAAATTATTAATGTAGTTCAACACCTTAATTCTACAAAATCTAGTGGCCATGATAGTATAAGTGTTCACTTATTGAAACAAATAATCTTTAATATGGTAACCCCCCTGACATATATATTTAATTTATCAATTTCAACGGGTGTATTCCCACATTTGCTTAAAATCGCTAAAGTGATTCCTATTTATAAAAAGGACGACTCCTCAGTAATAAGTAATTATAGGCCAATTTCATTATTACCAAGTATCTCTAAAATTCTCGAAAAAATAATATATAAAAGACTTAACACTTTCTTACAAAAAAATAATTCATTGATTCCTAACCAGTTCGGATTCAGAATTGGTCATTCTACCGATTACGCAATTCTGCATATGTATGATAAAATAATTGAGGCTTTTGCGAACAGTGAACATATTGTTGGAGTATTTATGGACTTGTCAAAAGCTTTCGATACGATTGATCATAAAATATTAATACATAAATTACAATACTATGGCGTAAGAGGTCAAGCTCTTTCATGGTTCACTAATTATTTACAAGACAGACAACAATACGTATCTTTCCAAAATCATGAATCAACAAAATTAACAATTAAATGTGGAGTACCGCAAGGATCTATATTGGGTCCATTGCTATTTATTATTTATATAAATGATATTATTGAAACCTCTTCACTTTTAAATTTTATCATCTTTGCTGATGATACGAGTATTTCTTATTCCCATAAAAACTTTGATACGCTCATAACGCGGTTAAACTGTGAATTAATGAAAATTTCTAGGTGGTTTAAATCTAATAAATTGTCATTAAACCTTAGTAAAACAAATTTCATTCATTTTAAACAGACCAACGTACATGATATGAGAAATTGTAATATTGAGATTGATGGCTTGCCTCTCATTGAAAAACAATCTGTTAAATTTTTAGGAGTCTCTATTGACTCTCATCTAAATTTTAATGAGCATATACGTAATATACATACATCAATATCAAGGAATATTGGAATACTGTATAAGTTAAAACAAATTCTTTCTGAAAGATCTATGATTATATTATACAATTCTCTAATTTTATCACATGTGATTTATTGTAATATTGTATGGGGTAATTGTAGCTTAACAAGAATTAATTCCTTATTTTTGCTTCAAAAGAGAGCGATTCGCATGATCACTAACTCACATTATATATCACACACGGAACCTTTATTTCAGCGTTTAAAAACATTAAAAATACAAGATATCCACATTTTTCAGACATGCATTTTTATGTATAAATATTCTCATAATCAATTACCATCCCTATTTCACAATATTTACAGTTTAAACTCAAACATTCACACATACCCCACACGTTGTTCAACAAATTATCACTTAGAAAATCCTAAAATACTTTTAGCACAAAAATCAGTAAGACATCATGGACCAGATGTTTGGAACTCCTTACCAAATTCAATAAGGCATTGTTCATCTCTCTATTCTTTTAAAGCATCTCTCAAAAAAACTCTTATATCGAAGTATCTACATAACTGATTTCAACATGCAGTAGGCAATTGTCAAATTTCGGTCACATTGCAACTCAGTTTTGCAAATTTTGTTTTCTATTTCGTATTTCTTAATTTCCTTTATTGTAAAGGCTGTATTTGTTTCTACTCGACTATACCACACAGAGCTACGTACACTTCCACTATTTGTTACAAACACATACAAACACGCACGCTCGCGTGCACGTGCACACACACACACACACACACACCCACGCATGCACACACGCACACACACAATATATATATATATATACACTTGCACAACACACTCACCAGCTCATACACAAAGATCGCTTGAACACTTTTTCATTTTAAGTTTTACCTTCAGATTTTTTTTTGTTTTGTTCTTGTTTTTTTTTTTTGAGGCCGCCATCCTTGTCAAGCTTTGCTTATGATTGCGGTCTCCTGCACTTTTCCACCAGAATAGTTAGGATAATACTTTAAATTTATGATAATATGTTATGGAAATAATAAGTTTCGTTATTATAATTATGTACATATATTATGTAAAAAAACATTTTGACATGAAGAAATTATTGTTTGTTTATGTTGTATTATACCTTACATGTATATTATGTTATTTGTTATTTAGTTATATTTTATTTGGAAAAATGCAGAAATAAAATCAAATCAAATCAAACGTGTTATGGTGAGTGTTTAATATCCCAATCATGCGATATTCTGATTGTCACAGTGGTATGTTATGTAACCGTACTATGTAGCTAAAATTAGTCGAATGTTTGCAAAATTATCGCATAAATAAAATTTGTTAGCCAAAATCACCAAAGAGTTAGTTAATGGATGTTAGGAGCTAGAATGTTTTTTACTCATATACTAGCTTAACAAACAGTTAACCCCTTATTGACGTTAATATACGATCTAACGTGTAAATGTATTTTACATGTGTAGGTTACATTCTCCATTAAAAAAAGCGATGTATATGGCTTTCAGGGGTGATATTTTCTCGGCTGAATCGGTTTCATGAACTTTATTGATTGATTAGTTATGCAATATATGCATGTAGGGCTAATTTACTCGCCGAACGTTTCGCATCAAATGTTGCATGCAATGACGTAATGGGGGCAGAATTTGCCCTTTTCCGAAGAAGTGTTTAACTGCACAATTAATAAATGTCAAAGTTTACTTGTTAGTGGACATGTTCGTGTATTACATGTAAAAGTGCTATGTGAATTCTCATTAATTTCTAGTACGTTATTATGACTGATTTCTGAGCCGCGCTTATGCTATGGTCACAAAGGTTCGTACGAACGATAATTTCGTACGAATCTCCCTGTTTTTCCATTGTCTTCCCGAATTTTCATTGTCTGAAAATCGTTCGTACGGCGTTCGTGGCAGGTCGTAATGGCATTTGTGACCGAGGCTTTAGGAACGACGTGTAGATGAATACATTATGACCACAAAAGTCCAATATCAAATGTTCTCATATTTCATACTTTTCAGAGAAATGCTGACATGAACACAAATTTCGACAAAATGCCATTGTCGAAGGGGAAAATTTATTTAAAAATGTGGCATGGTAGCAATTATATGTTTCATTACAAAAAAGAGCAATTATCTGTACATTGCAAGTGGTGCATTACTGTCAACATCATTGGAATAGTGAACTATTTCAAGTTCTGCATACAAGAAAACGGAAATACTTCGTTACAAGTCTGAACGTCTCCATTTTCCTGTTCTCTGAACTGTATAAAACTAACAAGGCCATCGTTTCCATAACATAATCTAATTCATTTTATTTATATTCACAGAGCTTTTCTTGTTTGTATATCTTACAATAGAACTCCCGGCGGCGTTTAAACACTGCACTGTCTGGTTGGTACTTTATTTAGCCATTGGTACATCCATTATTCAACTTACGGAAGTACGAACTTCAGACCTACGTTAAAAAAAACGGCGTATCGCAGGCACAAAATCCCGAGGCTATAAAGGCTTCCTATTTTGTTTTCTATGCATCCTAATAAAAAGATTAAGAATTAATAAGAAATATAAACTAGATCACAATGGTACCGATGTATGTTGTTTGTTTCTTATCTAGACATTAATATTGGATTTCTCTATAAGAGCGTTGACGAATGTTGCTTAAAGGTACATGTATATACCATTTTCAAATTAAAAAGCGTTATTTTCGTCCCAAAGATGGTCAAGTAAAGATTAAAATTGACTAAATGTCTGCAGTTTGCTAGAATAAAGTCTAGTTGACAATAAGCAATTTGATTTCAGTAGAGCAACCAGTCCGTTCGAAAGACAGAACCTACAGTTTATTAAAGAATCGTATTTCTATTAAGAACATGGAACATCTTAACAGAAAAACAAATCGTCTTCCTCGTTATAAAACGTAATACGTGTTGTCAGAAGGATTAACCACGGCCAACGCCCTCCCCAAAACAACAATAAAATAAGTGAATAAAAACTGAGCGGGTATGGATTTGATTTGGCGTGGCTTGGTCTGATTATGGAGATCAGTGGATAGAGGTTCGAATCCCTGTCAGGGCACTTGTATCCTTTGACAAGACATTAATCTAAATTTGCCACTTTCCACCCAGTATAATTAAATGGGTACCCGGTAGGCATGGGAGGAAATAGTTCCATTAAATGCTAGAGACCGTAATAATAGCAGCCATGCTGAATGATTTAATGATTAAATAATGGGAATAATATATTCTCATGCCATTCTACCGGGCATGGTGGCTTAGTGGTAAGAGCGCCCGCCTCAGGTCGTAGGTTCGAACCCCGGCCGAGTCATACCAAATACTTATAACAATGGGACCTATTGCCTTCTAGCTAGGCGCTCAGCATATTCGATTGGAGAAGGGTAGTAATAACATCTTATGTTTCATAACTGAAGTGGCTACCCTGGGTAAATAAAACGTTATATTTATTATTATTCCTGAAAATCGATGGGAAGATGGAATTATCAGATTTGACCCAGGATAGTCGTCACAATCGCAACCGAGTTGATTTTGACTATATATATTTTTTTTGGGGGGGGGGGGGGCTGAAGGATGAAAACAGAGAGAGAGAGAGAAATAAATATATATGGTGAAGATATTTGGTTCAGCGGTCAGTAATATGATATCAGAGGCGGATCCAGGAATTTAACATACATTTTGGACGGACGTACGCCCTCGGAGCCCCAACGGCCCGAGTTTACGAAGGTCTTGTAAACCTAAACGTGCGATAACATCATTAATTTAAATTGAGAAGCAAAGAAGGTAGTAATTGACAATGGCAGAATGCGAGAAAAGAATATAAATAAAGAACACCTCTCTTTTTCAATCTTGCTTTCGGCTTTTTTGACTGCCAATGTTTGCTATTAAGGTTCGATTTCCTTTTAATAATGTCAGTAACATGCTCTCCCCTAATCCAAGTTCATATACCTGCATGGAGTCGTGCCTTTATACACCAAAGCGTGAATCATATTCATGATAACGAGATATTAGATGAGTGGGTGGGTGTCTCCCGTTACCCCCCAGTGGAAGCGACTATGTTATTTGCCCTGTATTGTTTAGTTACTGAAACAGTAGCTACCATTGAAATAATGCAGAAGATCGATGTATTTGATCAGCCAGACACCCATAGACACGGAGTCGCAGAAAATACCATCCTACCTTCCGACAAAAAAAAATGCCTGTCTGGTTAATGATAAAAACTCCACTAATGGAATTTGCAAAACGTGACGTATTTAGTACGCGTAGACACGTCTGTTGTTTTAGTGCATTGGGTTGTAACGTTTGATGCAGCGTTCAATGAGGAGTGAAGTTGCGATACAGTGAAATATAACAGTTATTGCGATATTTCGATAAATGATAAGTGTATCAGTGTAACAAACAAAATTAAAAATAGGTATAAATATGACTAGAATTTATTTGTATGTGTCTGGACCCCTGACAAACATACTAGATGTAACTCTCTTTTAAGAAGATGTTCATTTTTGTATATAATGGAACCATGTGGAAGGGAAAATATCTGCAACATAAGAGGAACAGATAATGACACACGTCACTGGCCATCTTCATTAAAATTTAACTAGTATTTACGTATATGAGTGCTTGTTTTTTTGTGTGGAGGGGGGGTAGCTCACATAAAAGGAAATTACAACTGCAAAGAGGTTATGCGTGAATCGATGATTGTCTTTATCAAACCCAAACCCAATTGCAAATGTGTTGGAAATGGGCTTTTGTGCGTGTGCGTGTGCGTGTGTGTATGTGTATGTGTGTCTGTCTGTCTATCTGTCTGAGACTGGGGGGGGGGGGGGTATATCCCCAAGGTATGCACCAATGTAAAATAAGAAAACTAATATATATATAGACAGTCAACCCGACTTCAATTATACAGGCCTACACGGGCTTTACTAGTCAGTATGCGAACACAGTGGATGAAAAACAAGACGTATTCTTTGAAAGCAACAGATTAATTTCCCGAAGGCGGTACCAACGGGGGACGACTTTTTACGCGACATTTTTGGAGACAGACGGCAATCGGTATGAGGATGTAGGACGAAGTGTGGGAGACAGTATGTATACCACTGCATAAGAGGTGCATTGATACCTCCAGTATCACATTTCGAGATGACTCCTGGTTTTGACGCCACCTTAATGCAACTTTCAACACACTTTAAGGGCTTTTTGCTAGCACAGAAGATAGTGGGAATTACGGGAAAAACACGTTAAGATAGGTAATACAACAAAAAAAAAACATCTTTTTAACACGTCTCCACTCCATTCTTTTTACATGTTTAAGACGTAACTTTAAAGCAAAGATAGTAGAAAAAGGGGAAAAAACAGCTGAAGTTGAACGTGAAAAAGGAAATTGAACAAATCACAGAATATAGTTTTAAAAGATGATAAAAACAGGGATATACTCATAGACTCGCGTGTCTTCATTTTATCATTCTTGTTATAGGGCTTGCAGGGTTACACGAAGAAAAAAAGAAAAGACGATACGAAACATACTTTGAGAGATATAATTATCATAAATTTACTTGTTCGCGCCTTTAAACCAAAAATCGGAATCTAAGTATTCCTGTAGGGCTTGATGATAAAGGAGACAGTTAGTAGAAAAGATGAGAACAAACCTCAAGGGAGGTATCAACAAGTGAAATCTTTCTCTTTCTTGCGTGTATTCATAATTTTTTAGCTCGAAATTTCAGCACTATGTCTCTAGAGCTTGGAGGGCTAGACACAGAAGATAATGGAAAGGATGAGAAAAACACATCGACTGTTTCACTTGGGCCTGGAGCGTCAGCACTCTTAAAACATAAATGTAGCACTGTACTCATTTGTAGGGGAAAAGGCGAGAAACGTCACAATGGATGTTGTTCATGTTTTCACTTAAGCTCAAACCTTAAGCATGGGTAAAGGGCTTTGGGATAGCGCAAAATGATTAAGAGAAAGGCGAGAAAACACGCTCAGGAAGACATACAAGTTGTTTCACATTGCTTAAATTCAATCCTACTAACGATGGCCTTGTTTTATTTCTTTCCCACTCATGCATAATAAACCTTTCATTTGCCTTCAGTACCATTTGGCACAAACCCTTGTTTGCCACGCATGCCGATCGACATAAAACAAAAACCATCAGTTATCAGAAGCAATAGTGTGTACGAAACAAAAGCTTTACTAAATGATCAGTTTTCCGCGTTGATTAGCTACATTATAACATATTTTTCACTCGTTGAATTAATACATAGTATGTAATTTCTTTCCGGTGTAAAATCAATCTGAACGACTGTTAACATGGTTGTCATGTAATCGAATTAAATAAATGGAATGCTAATCTACAGAGAAATGCAGTATGGCACATAGAGAGATCTTTTGCGTGCCACTCTAAAATTTGAAATCAAGCTGACGCATGGAAAACTAATTTCCTCGAAATATTCTTGACTAAATACCAAAGGGATGACGATCGCAGGCAATAGTACATGTTGGATATCGTGCCTGGATCACCCGTAGATCAGAGACTAAAGAGGCATCTAAAGAGGCATCCAATGAAAGTCCTTTGATCCCCCAAGCTCACTCCATCGGAATGTCACGGTTTCACTTTCATTCCGGTTAATGGTGTTTTATTGGTTTGAAGCAAGCGAAACCCGGAAGCGAAACCCTTCTTCATTTTCGTCGAATCTATGAACGAGTGCACCCGTTATGAATTTTGCTCGTTTAAAGTTGGAGTCACTTTGACTTTGGGAATTAAAAGAAATGGACTTTAATTCGAGAATTAATTTACATATAATATATAGATGTATTCTACATCACCAAAAGGGAGGACAGCTATACGGTACTTTGATGTAAGCTACGCCGCCATTGTTCTCTCGTTTCCTTTCACATGTATGTATGTAATTGCCATCTGATTTGGAAATCTGGTAGCAAACTTATTACCTTCACCATTAAAAAAACCTAGAGGGGGGGGGGGGGACTTCTAAACCCACTCTTAAATCGCCTAAAATGAAAAACACTCACACTGATTTTTTTAATTTTTTTTCACATGGGACTACAAAAGTCATTGGCAAAAATACTTATATTATCATTTTTTTTTAATTCCGTTGAAAGGTTTCATTAGAGCAATAACTAAGTACGTAACGGGACAAACAGTTATATGATCGTTAATAATAAGCAGTAATTAGGTGAAAATAATGGGTTTCTTTTTTTTATAGCATTGCACGCTTAATTATTTCCGCATCTAATTCTCTCTTCATGAAACCCATAGTATGTGACCATTCCACTTAGCCTATATTCGCGACATTCCACATCAATCATATTGGAGGTTGTTCTTTTAATCGTATTGGACATTTTGAAAAGAATATTAATCAAATCCCCTTAGGTAACCAATGATATTAAATTATCCCATAAAACAAAGGAAATAATGTCGAATCTGTACTGTTTTCCCGCAGTCGATAGACTCAGACATTGACAGAACTATATTTGGACAATTGATTTCGGATTCTTAGCAAATTTTTTAAATCTTTTAAAACAAAAAACCCATGGGAAATTAGAATGGATTGGAAAATTAAATTCTACAAGTATATTATCAAGTTGATGTGCAATTCGATTCGATTTCTCTGAGATTCCTTAGAGAAAAAAAAAACTATATCGAAAATAAACCAAATCAGACATAGAATTCAACAACAGATAATATATTTTCCCTTTTTTTCTGATGAAATATAAAATTCCACCATATCACAATTTTCAGCAGCTGATTGTATCCTTTATGTCATACACTAAAACTCGTCGATAACCCTGCAATATATACTTCTTTTGTAGCGTGTTTTGGAGAAAGGAGGTTTTCTTATTCGGCTAGCACCGAGCTTTCTGAATTATCAAAAGAGACAACCTCATTAGACGAAGGGATCAGAGTAATTCTACATCTAATACCTTCTAAGGCCAGTGGTTTAAAAGGAGATGCCGCTACTTTCATTTTCTAGTTGAGGTCTCCATATTGGGTATTAGAGAAAATTCAATTCGCAAAACAGCGACCTATTTCTCAGAGGCTAACGTCGAGTTACGACGTCACAATGTTTTTCATTAAGCATCTTCTTGTTTTCCATTGTATACGAGCGTGCAAAATGTTATTGTCGATTCGTCTCAGGAATTTAAATTTATACGGGGGTGCACGCATTTTCTATCAAGATTTCAAAACGAATATTTGTGACCCGGCACCACAAAACCAACAAAAAGTCGCAACCAGCGATTCTCCGTAATCAGCTAAAATGTCAATTTAGGTGAAAAAAATAGATTTTTGTTTTTTTGCATTTTCTGAAAGAGTGGTCTTTTCTGTACCTAGTATCAAAATTTGGAAGTCTAAAACATAGTAGAAGATGTGTTTTAAACGGTTTTTCTAGACCAGTTTTTTTCGCACAGCCTTCGGTCTCTTCCAAAATTTGATCACTTTTCCCGAGCGAAATTATCGTAGTCCGGAAATGGTCGGTCGTTGCTAACGGGTCGTGCTACGCGGGCTGTGATTGGTCCGTTATAGCAATCAGTGCGGCGCGCCATTTTGTTTGTATCCGCTTTCACATCCGAGTTCCAGATTTGCGTTCGTCTTATATTCTCCGTTAACGACTTCGACTAGCTTGATTGTACATCACATATCCAGAATTTGTTGATCAAGAGTAGACCTAAGAACTTTATTATATTTTATACATTTGAGAGTGACAAGTTGCGAAAAAGTCTACAACGTCGTTACAATGCCAGGTTTTGTACGTGAGCAGAGCCGTGGGATGGTACCGGGGTTACAAATAATTGCCCAGATGTATACAAAACAAGATAGGTGACAAGCAGTGTTATGTAAGGGGGAACAAAAAGACCCCAGGTCGAAATTCCAATAGGATCCTATAGTCTATTGGACCATCAGAAACCATTAGAGCTATTGGTGTCTATTGGTTTCAATAGGGAAAGTGAAATGATGGACCCACAGAAACCAATAGAAAATATCTAATGGACCAACACAAACCCACAGAAAAAATGCTGATGGACCAACAGAAGGCTTCTATTGGACCAACATCCACCCACGCCTTCTATGGGTTTCTGTTGGTCCATTAGATATTTTCTTCTATGATGGGTTTCTGTTGGTCCATTAGATATTTTATATGGGTTCCTGTTGGTCCATTAGAGATCTTTCTATGGGTTTCTAATGGTCCCATATTCTGAATTCCCTAATGGAACCAATAGTACAATGGCTTCTATTGGTAAATCAATAATGATAAATCAAAGATCGATTTTAACAACTGTCCACCAAAAAGGTATATTCTAATCTCAATTGCATTAACTCCATCACAAAGATCACTTGAAGTGAGTTTAAGAATATCCTTTAATTAAATGAAGGCTTGTACTATTCTATATAATAAACATACATGAATTGTTTCTTGGTTAGTAATCATTATAATCAATATATCTATCGCTAAAACGTGAATGTAATTGTAACATGATCACACAAATAATCTATTGGTTATTAATTGCCTAAAAAAAATAAAAATCACAAAATTGATGTGCATTGTCAAAAGTTACTTAACAAATTATGATAAATGTATTGTTCTGTGAGAACGTGTAAAGTAATCATGAATATGCATGAGATAGATTTAGCTGTTGGTTTCTATTGGTTTCTATTGGTCTCATTGGTTTTCTATTGGTCCTATCGGTTCTATCGGTTTCTATTGGTCCTATTGGTTTCTATTGGTCCTATTGGTCCTATCAGTCCTATTGGTCCTATTAGTTTCTATTGGACCTATTGGTTTCTATTGGTCCTATCGGTCCTATTGGTCCTATTGGTTTCTATTGGTCTTATTGGTTTCTATTGGTTCTATTGGTTTCTATTGGTCCTATTGGTTTCTATTTCTATTGGTTTCTATGGGTGCTATTGGTTTCTATTGGTTTCTGATGGTTTGAATGGTCTCTATTGGATTCAATTCTATGGGTCCAACAGAAACCAATAGACTCCAACAGAAACCATTAGAGACCAATAGAATTTGTCTAATGGTCTCTATTGGTCTCTATGGGATTTTCGACCTGGGACTCCGGGTCCACCATGAATAGGCATTGTCTAGTGAAGGTGTCTCGGCACTATGTTGCAGTTCACTTAATCTGTCCAATTACAACTCTATACATTTACAACATAATAACTTTTGAAAGACTTAAGTCCACACATTGAAACCTCAGAAACATAATGAACAGACTATGTTTGACCATCAGGCCAAATTTCAGCCTAATCTGAAAATCTCTTCATAGTGGTTGCTATGGCCTTTTGATTCACCCTTCTATTGATTTCCCTGTGGTTTGCTTGCTCCGCATGCTTGAATAGCCCCAAACTTTAAAGCTCTCTTTCTCACAATTTAATACCAGTAACCTCCCTCACTAGCTCTTTTCATTCACTAAATTGAAAGGGTTAGGAAGCTTCAATTTGGACAAGTAATATACCATTTTAATGAGGAGAACTTCTTCTTTCATAATCAGATGAAATCAGGAAAATATTTTTTTGCGACTTTTTGGTGGTTTTGTGGTGCCGGGTCACATTTGATCTTTTCATTTGTATAAAATACAATAATAACCATTTTAAAATAGTGTATAGACAGCCGGCACTAGCACGATCTCATCTGTACAAAATGCATGCCTTCAGACTACCATATAAAGTAATTTAGGTTTCACCTCTAACATCTACTATTAAATGGAAACATACTATCATAGCAGAAAAAAAAGTGATGTGCATGTCAGTATAATATTAGAAGGTTATGTACATAATTTCAACAGTGCAGCCGAGGTGGGGTATAATACCGTAGATGGCGCTCTACAACTTTGACTGTTGACCAAGATTGCGTGCATCTAGGGCATGCGTGCACGGACAATTTTGTTTTCATTCTTATTTTTTTATTTAGTTATTATCATTTTGACAGTAGCTGAGGTGTTATTACTCATCTCTTGCAATTTCAACGATTAGGACAGTTTTGGCGAACACAGACATAATACAGCGATATAATTTATACATCTTTCTATTGTAAGTTTATTTAATATACTGACATGCAAATCACTTATTTTGTTATATCCTGTTTTATTTTTTCTCATGTTTCTTAAACCACTGCTACTACGATCATGACGTCGACAACATATTTGTGATTAACAACAACTATTTACAATGTACTAATCACACAATCACTATCGTCTAATGTAGGGTGATATACAAATATAGTGCATTCTCGTGCATAAAGCTAGAAACAAAATAAACTTGCCTGTAATTTGATGACATACCAAACATCAACGGTGAGAAAACGAATGGAGGTAGAAAACGAGGAAACGAAATAAAAAATTATAAATCATATCAAAATATATTGACGTTTGATCAATACTAAACCATAATGAAATAGGAAAGGAAGATATGACGTTGTTATAATGTCCATATTAATCTAGGTAAATTAAAAAGAAAAGGGAAATATAAACACAATTACAAATATTCGACAACATTTAAACAGTCAACAATATTCGAAATATTCAGCTTATCAATCAATTTAAAAACGGCAAAATAAAAAATAAATTGCAAAATCTGCACCCCGAAAGCTTCGGATGTAACGGCAAGGCAAATAAAGTATAGCGCCAGCTACGTACGAATATCTCTAAGACTTCTTTTTCCAATGGAATTCAGTTTTTACTGTACAAATTAGATTGAGATATTATCCCCAACGTATTACAAATATATTATACATGTTTTATTCATATGCATCACGACTTGACTATGGGGACAACAATTCTTAATAATATATAATATTATCTTGCTCGTTGATGAAATTGTTGCATAACAAAAAATGCTAGGATTTTAAATCCTCATCACAAATCACTATAAGTTTTATTATTCTAATAAACGAGAATTGATAAAATACCCTTTTACATGTATAATGACGAAACCTTTGATGATATCTTCATTCTGTTCAATTGCAAAGCCGAAAAAGAACACCCAATTCACTGGTCGAGATAATGACCTTATGAGTATATTGCTAGTGCGTGTGCTATACTAAACTAAAGAAGTTTGTAATACAGGAACCCAGTGGAAGGGTATATAGATTTTTTTTAAATAGTTGTGGCGAACAAATTATAATACTAGTTTGTGCATTATATATATATTATATATATAATGCATAAACTTGATATCAAGAATATACCTCATTTCTCTTACACAGAACAGGCTGTAAATCTAAACGTCTAGAAACCGTGATGCACGCAGCCACATGATATATTAATCGAAAGCTTTGGTAATTTGGGAAATTGTATTGACTTGTAATCTTTAGTGAGATGATGGTCAGACTCCTCGCTTGTCCAAGAATGGTGATCTCACTGGGTCGTGTTTCTCACGCCTTCATCGGTAATTGACCCACTCCGTACGTTTAAATAATTATAAAATGTTCATGCCACCTCAGTCACACCGCCAAACCGACTCAAGAACGACCACAAGTTTGTTGGGTCTGTAGTCGGTCCCGTATCGGTCTCGTCGGTGTGACTGCGGTATAAGCGAAAACTATAATGGCATCGATAATGGAGGTATAGGGAATAGGGTGAAGGGGGCAAAATTACACTGCCTCTTTTCCACTACTACCACATCCGCCAATATAAAACTTTATTGAACTAGTCCATACGTATAAAGACGGTCGTGGTAGGTGACATCGGTGAAAACTATCTAATCACTTTAATCACACTCCTTTACCACAACCATTACCACTGCCAACTATACTTTCTTTTGGATGTATAGGGACGGTAATGGCGGGGGTACACCACTCTGCTACCACCATCACCACCACAACCACCACCACCACCACCACCACCACCACTACCACCACCACCATTCTCATCATTACCAGTTCACCACCACCACCACCACCACCACCACACCCTACATGATTCGAATCGACCTGGTCCATGTAATAGACGTCATAAGTGATATCAGGGAAAACGGTAAGGGCATCGATAAGGGAAGTATAGGGTTTGGAATGAAGGGGTCGAATTTACACCCCCTCTACTGTTACAACTACCACCACCACCACCGTAATCACCAAAAGTATAATTAGCGGTAAACATGTAACACATTTACACCATCTACCACCATCACCTATATCTGATTCAGCAATGCTTCATGAATTAAAGATGGATTCGTCATCCACGTTTAGACAATATTCGACAAATATTGCTGTCATTTCGCGGAATCCGACCCCCCCCCCCCTCCTGTTATGATTACGACACGTCATTACCTCACTCTCACCTTTACGTCCCTTCTCAAAGTACACTGCCCCCTACCCCTCCTTAAATCTATTCCTGGATACGCCTGATGGAAGTGTGATGAATCGTACCATTATCATCCCGAATATGATCCATCATAATGTGTGTTTCGGACAACTCGGGATGACATACCACGCTTGAGTGGCCATGTGCATCATTCCGAAACAAGCAGTATGGCATTGAGGCGTTATGATGAGGGTCATTCAAGGGAAATATTAGACAACTTAAAAGGTCACAGACCATTATCATTCGCTTCGAATATGTCTTCCTCTTGTCGACTGTGTCGCATGGTATGTTTTGTACACCAATGGCGTCGCCAGGACTTTTAAGGGGTGAATTATATTTCAAACATTAACGGGAAATTGCATAAATATGTATTACAGTACGCATATGCATAATATGCAGGGGTGACTGTGTGTGTGCGTTATCCGTTTGTTGATTGTGTGGATACAGGGTCATCTCTTGAAATTGAAAGAGTGAACACGCATATCTTCTTTTAAGCAATTTTATACTCGGTAAAAAATAATCAATCAATATTGAAATTTATTTTAGGTTCGTTTTTAAAATCCTTAGCGGTCATGTTTCATTGATAAAGGGGAAACTTTGGGGAAATTTGGTCGGACAGCCGCCCCGCACATACATGGACTAGTGATGCCCCTGTGTGGATGTACCCTATGCCATGTAAATCCACCCCAAGAAAAACAAGAAAATCGAGACAGATGTGTCCTATCACTTCCTCGAAATCCCATACCCGCATGACCTAGATCGCAGTTTTATGAGATACAATATACCATCAATTTAATCATGCTAGCTGCCATTTTTCGGATTCAATATCCAGGAAAAAACGGCTGGAGACATTATAAATCCGGTTCGGTTTACTTTTCACGAAACCAGATGCTTTAAACTCTCATTCAGTGGAATATATTCGATATTTAATATTCCATCCACCTTAAAATGAGCATTCGAATTTTAAGAAAAACTTCGGGGGTGCGGGAATTGATAACATATCATTTTCCCTTGGAACTTTTTTTCTGTTATCACGTTATTCACCTTGAGATTGCATTATAGGATTCCCTGGAAATCCCTCCCCCGTAGAGAGACAAACTCAACATGAAATGATATGGCGTGTATAACAAAAATGTGTATCATGGTCACCGCATTCATGATGCATTATGCATCTTAGAATGTTTTTGTATACAATGCACAATGCACCGAATTCACATAAATTTAATTTCTTCGCATGAGTAGCATAATGCTGTAGGATTGTCTGACAAGTCTGAATGTAATATTGCAAAGTTCACATGTTAAGTCGACCTTAATCATAAGGCCATATTTTTGAGAACCTGTTCCGTTGAAATACATTTTAATGCTCATAGTAGTGGTATGATATAATAATTTAGTGAACGAGGTGCCGTGTTTGGTCATTTTTCCGTTAGAAAAATAATTGTGAAGCCCATATTAAACGCGGATTTACTCTGGCTGATTTTCAGATTTAAAGACAAGATTACTTCCGCCTAAGGGTAAAATAAAGAAACATGTAACATCCTCTACATTATCAAAATTTACAGAAAACAGTTTATACTCGCTTTTATTTGAGTTTCTGGATTAATATTATGTCGAATTGGCGAGCGGACTAATTAGTTGTGAGCATCCCGAAAGGTCCCTCGGACATGTGAAGTTACAGCGCCATCTCAGGGCTATATCTAAACAGATGTCAGAAATATAGTGCATGGTATCACTCCATGTATATGGGATAGACTGAATAGACTGAATAGACATTCTGAAGAACAACAACTTCACAAATGGAGAGTAAAAAATAGTGTTCCACACACAAAAAACCCAACACATAATGATATGAAGAGTAAAGGACATGAAAGGGCAGGGAAGGTGATATTTAATATAGAGAAATAGAGAGAGTTATATAAATACAGTACATATAAATACAGAGAGAGAGAGAGGGAGAGAGAGATAGAGAGAGAGAGAGAGAGAGAAACAGAGAGAGAGAGAGAGAGAGAGAGACAGTCAGACAGACAGAGAGGGGGAGGTATACTGAATAATGATTATGACGTCAGCAAGCGGTCTCGATCAGTCGAAGAAATGTTTTATTCTGTTCTCGAATCATGTGACGCTTTTCTTTCGTTCGACCCCCATCTCAATACCAAGAAAAGTGGGTCATAAGTTGGTGCTACTACATAGATCGTCCAGAATCGGGTGGATTACATTTTTCATCAATCGCCACAAACGTGACGCGATAAAATCTTGGCGTACTATAAATGTGTACGGATTCGTGGATCACGCCATCTTCGGCTTGCAGCAGGCAGGGATAACAAATAAATGATTAAGCAACATCCAATATATTTTCCACA
Organism: Strongylocentrotus droebachiensis; assembly: GCA_035222895.1. NCBI lineage: Eukaryota > Metazoa > Echinodermata > Echinoidea > Camarodonta > Strongylocentrotidae > Strongylocentrotus > Strongylocentrotus droebachiensis. The sequence continues at coordinate 283,950 of JAVYIG010001036.1, forward strand.
TACACCGGTTGTATTGCATAAATACATGGCAGTCATCGAAACCGTTATCACATATCAATGTTTGACAGGCTTTCTAAAATTTCAATACGTGATTAGTACTAATGAGACTACACGGGAATGTTTTATGTAGCTGAATGACTTTCCGATTAGTTGAATCAAAGTGCATCTCCATATATCATGCTATTATCATGATTATTCCGCGTGAGACATTTCAACAAGTATAAGCCAGCCCAGCAGTGTACTTATATTCAATGAAAGCAGATGTAATCTTAATATTACTTAAAGGTACTATGTCCCATTTGCTAGCCAAAAAAATGAAAAGGTTAAATTCCAACGGCATTTGAAAGATAATACTAATTTAGAACTTCCCTCAAAAGGTGGGGCTTGAAAATGTCTACAAGTTAAATTACACATTACACATTAAATTATCCATTAAAGAATTGTTACTAGCGTTGCAAGCATAGTCTTTAGTTCTTTTTGTTGTTGAAACAATTGGAAAATTTGTTGAAGTGCCCATTTACGAATAGTGATAACAACTTTCGAACACTCATAACTTTTGTTATTCTTTGTCCTTTATCATTACAATGTTCACTAGTATGTTTCTCTGACTTCTCTTCTTTTATTTTCTGAGTAGGTGTCTGTTAGGTAGTTTCCCTTTTTTGTTAATTCGGTGTGAATTTATCTATCCCCCGTGGATATTCGATTTCTCTCACCAGGTGCTATTCTTGGAACTTGGTCCCTTGTTATTATGTGTGGGTCGACCAGAAATTAAAACCTAAACAATAAGAAGGAATTCGATATCACTATTCTCATCAACTTATTAACTGTGATGAGTTTATAGCCGAGGGGGGTTCCAGAAAGACCTACTTTTCGAAACTCGGAAAATGCACAGCGGGATTGTGCAGACGATCCGATGTCGTGGCGCGCATTTCTAGTTGCAGAGAAGAATAAATTGATGACACCGAGAGAGATTTCGGCGGAAGCTGCAATAGCGTGAATCCGCACTAACAGGTTTACCATCTGCAGCAGGTTCTAATGAAATAATGACGTAATGATGAAAATAATCTGGATGGATAAAGCGCCAAATGATAAATTCAATGTCTCTAAGTACTTCATAGGTACGTCGATACCTTAGATACCATCGATTATGAAATATTAAGCTTCTTCGGGTACTTCGAAAGTTCAAAGGTTATGGAGCAAGGCGTTATGCTTAAAAAGTACAGGGCAAAGGATGAGGAGGAAAGAATAGGAACACATGGATAGAAGGTCTGGCCAAATGAATAAACAAGTTCTTAATTGTGCTCTGTAAAGTTGCACCATACAGAATAACCCGGTGGGAGTTTGTCCATGGGGTCGAGGACAACTCGAGTCATTGGTTCAGTGGTACAGCAGTCGAACGCCCGGGTACGAAACCAAGTCACACCGCAGTGTCCTTTGGTAAGGCATTAATCCTCATTACTAAGTTCATCGGAGAGGACTTAAAGCCGTTGGCCCGCTGATTGATTACTGAAAAGCATAAACAAATGTTTTCTCAGCAGTCAGGTAAAACAAACAAACAAACACACAAACAAAACGAAATGTGTGCGTTCTTCAAAGGACGATGTTGACGAAACCACAATGAGTTTAGCAGCCTACCGGTACCCGTGGACTGCAGGTGAGGCTCGAATCCATAACCTTCAATACTCTATTCACATGTTTATAACCACCCGACAACGACACCTCGGCTAGGAAACACATTTCCAATGATATTCATGAATCTGTCGGTCCATTTGTTATACATAATTGGAAAGAAATTAGCGTGGATATTATTCTCTCAAGATTGGTAATAGGAAACAAATCTTCTCTCTACTTAAATGTCAATATTTACATTTCACTCTTTCATCTTTAAATAAAGGTATTATTTGCACACTCATGATACCTGCTTCCATGAATAATCCTATATATTCTGATCCGGGATGATTCCTATAGATGAGGCTTGCTAAGGAGCATGCATGATATAAAGATGTTGAATTTTGAATTCTAGTTGCATACATGTCCATAGACAAAATGTGTGCCGTATCTTCTTAAAGGGTATCAATTATTCATAGAAATCCGACAATATTTGTTAATCCCTTTTTTGGGGGTGGGGTTGTTTGTGTTTGAAACGTGGCTAACGAAATTTGGTCTATATTAAATTGGGTCGCGAGAGAGATGAGAAGATAGGTTAGGGAAATTGATAGACATACAATCAATGACAATAAGATACCCATAAAACAATTTGGAGACAGAATGAGAGAAAGAGAGGGCGAGAGATAAACAAAATAAAGACCCACATGACGTCAAAGAAAACGAAAAGGAGACGTTTAAAGGTGTCTGGCACACCTGTGCGTTAAATTGTCAAACTCTTGACCGTTCCCTAGCCCGGGGCGTGTTGACTAGCACAGTCCAAACTCTTATCGATTGTGTGTAGTCACTTATACCTCAGCTAGCGCTACGCGGGGAGGTGACCTACTTCACCGGTAGACCGTCACCCCAGCCGTCACAACTCGAGAACCCTGTTTCCACCGATATTCTAATCCCTCAAGAAGTATTATTGATCCGGTGAAAATCATACTACTGTGTCCACTGGGACGTGTCGCCTACGTACGTATATGTATGTTGAAAGCCAGAAGGGCATTGATTTTGTGTCCAATGATATGCGATAACGCGGTTAAAACATCTTCATGTATCAGATATTTTCCTTCCAATTCGATTTAAATTGCCATATAGTTATAAGCAATCGTGTCCAGTCTAAATACAATACTTTAAGATACAGGTCGAGAACTATTACCTGATAATGTACAAGGACACATTATCATTAAGTACATCACGCACATGAAATTGACAAACCATTTTACATAGGAACTTTTAGTGAAGATTTTCAATTGAAAATGCTCAAGTTTGAAGAGTCCATTTTCACATGACATAGAAAGGTATGAATACATTAAAATGACTCTCGTTCTAACTCATTTCTGAACGGTATTTAGTCCAGGAAAATCTTTCCCCTCAGGTGATTACAAATAAGCTACATAAAAATATACAATGTTATTTATCTCATTTGATCATGTATTCATTTTCCACATGCCAGTAAGGAGTAAACAAAATTATGTAGTACATTCCATATAACATAAAAGAATACACAGAGAAACAAACGTACACACAAACAAATAATTGACAATAGAGGTCATGATGAGTAAACACATGTGTGGATGAAGACAAAAATATGTTATAAAAAAGGAATGACATATTTTCTTATAACATTCTAGGACAGTACAGACTCGTGTAAATAAATAGCAACCGCGAGCAACGAACGTACTGCGCGAATTATGATACAGAAATGTGAAGCGTATTGCATTTTATACGTCATAAAATAAACCGCCGCGGTTAACCGCTGCGTATCTGGAAAAAGGCTGCGTTCGAAACCGCGGCTGTGTAGAATCATTACGATACCACTATTGCACCGGTCAACTGGAGTCTTGAACCTACCCCCCTCAAGACTTCACTCTTATTCACTTTTGGTCTTGAACGTCCGACACAAAGATTCACCTCTCATTCACCTTGCTTCGTAACAAATAAGGTCAAGATTCACTATTCCAAATTATTTATAAGGTGCAGATTCACCCATCTCCAAGAAAAATAGGGTGCAGATTCACCTCGCCGCTAAAAATATTAGGTGCAGATTCACCACACGTCTTCACCTGCTTAATTTTTATTAGGTCAAGATTCACCGGCCTTTCACCAGCACCGCTATTTATGGTAGATAGAGTGATTATTAAAGGAAACATAGAATTGATCATGAGTACTTGTGGAAACAATCCGTTTTCTGAAAATGGTAGCTAGAATTTAAAAAAAGGTACAATTTCGCCACTAATTATTTTTTTCGGGTCTCCGCTTCGGCTACGATGTCTCGCCAATAATTATTATTTTTGGATCTCCGTATCCATGATTTATTCACTTTGTATTAATTAAACGTGTGGCTTAATGATTTACATATACATGTAGCTAAAACTTGTCAAAAGGAGTGTTTTGTTCAACCGCTTGTTTTTATATAAGAAAATGTTGTCACTGACACGCAGCTAGGCTAGGATTTTTTTTTTTATGGGGGCTACTTTAAGAAAAGTGGGGGCTAGATCTAATTCATTTTAAGCTGTAACAATAAGTTGTGTTTTTCCTTAGCCATCATGCTACTAGTACTAGCAACCAAATTGGTAGGTAATATTGTGTCATTTTGTCTTTTTTTTCTGTCCCGAATTTGAATTGTTATCATGGACAATGCGATCCCATTTAAAAAAAAATGTAACTCCGTTTAAAATTGTGTTATTTAGATCTAGACTCTATAACTTAACCAATAAATGAATATTTTTACTGTTGTCCCACATGAAGATCATTGTTATAAAGAAACATGCAAAATCATAGTCGTATTTTTGTCCCCGTATAGACTCTAATTCTAATCTATAAAAGGCCAAGCCAAAGCTAGTTTCATTTCGTAGACTGAAATTGATGCCATCACTCAGGCGCGGCGCAGGCATCAATGACAAAAAATTGGCCTAGTATATAAATAATATAATTTAATTAAACAGTTGTAAGAAAAATGCTGAGGTATAGGGACATCATTTATATATTTATTCACGGGGTTTTTATAACAAAATTCAATTTCTGTCTACGAAATTAGCTTTATACCGATTTTACAGGAACAAATCTGGCATTGATTTTGCATGTTTCGTTACAACAAATATATCGGTATGTGGGACAACAGTAAAAATATACTCGCATTTAATGGTTTTAAGTTATAAATAACACAATTTAAGACGGAATAACATTATTTTTAATGGGATTGCACTGTCCATGATAAAAATTCGGGTCGGAAAAAAGACTAAATAAACATATTACGAACCAATTTGGTCGCTAGCAGTTCAGCACTCGTCACTCGCAAATACTTATTTGCTTCATACTCTAGGAGCGTGCGGGCTCGCGCTGCACTGGAGCAGCTAGTTTCTGTGTATTGTGAATCTGTACTCCGTATTTACATCGGGGGCGCGGGCCTGGCCGGGTACTTAGGCTAGGCGGATACCGATCTAGCTACAGCAGTAGGTCAACCGCCGATCCGCTGCAATCACAAAACTTTTAAAATGTTGATGGAAATTTCTAGTTTTGGAGTTGGTAGTTGGAACGGAGAGTTCAGTCAGACAAATCAATAAATTGATTTATTAGTTCCCAGGGAATATTAATTTATGGCGGGGGCGATTTTTCATTATATATCAATTTTGTTCGCCCTCGATCGTCTTGATATTTACTGTGGCGATTTCAGAGGTTTAGGAGGCGAAATCGCCTCGTCGCCATCGTGTATTTTTTTCGTTGGCGCAGGCTATACAAGTAAACAAAACGTGACAGCAGCTGTAAACAAATTTCCCCCACGTCTGCATAGCCGGGTTATATTATGATTTACCCAAAATGTGACCAGTTGACAAAGCAGTCTTCGTTGAGTATAGACATATTAGAAACTCTTCAATAATTAAAAACTTTATCGGGGTACACTTTTGGTACTCATCAGCAGGGCGGTATTCCGCATGTCGCTAACTTGTATGGCATCACAAAACCTGCCATACAAGTTAGCGACATGCGGAATACCGCCCTGCTGACTCCAAATTCAGAAGGTTCAGAAGGTATATATTTTCGGGTTTTAATATTCGTGGACACCGGATTTAGCGCGAAATCCGAACTCGAACGTAGCTAGCTCCACGTCACAGTTTATTTAAATCTTGAACCCTCATTTCCCCTGGAGTCAAAGACATTCGACGCTCGTTCACACACGATAATTTTTTCACTCGACGCTCGTTCACTTGTATGTGAAAAATATTCGTTCAAGATTCACAACATTCGGTAAAAAATGAGGCAAAGATTCACCTTCTCCTACAAATAATAAGGTAAAGATTCACTACGGCCAAACAAAAATACGTCAAAGATTCACCACGCTCTGATTTTGGCGACCCCAAGATTCGACGTCGAGTTGACGTCGAATGCTTGACGATCCTTGAGGGGGGTAGGTTCAAGACTCCGGTTGACGGGTGCATATATGAAACGTTACTATTCGGTTTCCCTCTACAATCCTAATGTGAACGGGGGGTGTCGGGTTTGAAATTAGAAATGGTGACGTTCATACTCATGTTACAGCCCGTCGATTGCAGGCTGAATCACTGTCGAGTATGCACTTGAAACTCCTACGATATCTGACCCCATTCTAAATAAAATAATCTATTTTAGATTCCCTCGGTTTACTGTTCTCTTTCCTAAATTGTTTGTATACATAGCTCTTCACCTAGATGGTAGTAACGCTTGTAGACAGATAGATAGACCGAGGAGCAAACATAAATGTGCTAAAGAGACAATTCTACACAAAATAATCTATTTCTGATTCCCTTGGTTTTCTGTTCTCTTTCCTAAATTGTTTGTATACATAGCTCTTCACCTAGATGGTAGTAACGCTTATAGACAGATAGATAGACCGAGGAGCAAACATAAATGTGCTAACGAGAAGCGTTCCTTCTCATTAATGTCATTTCCACTTCAAGCCTCAAGGAGAACTCACCCCATTCTATCCCGAATTATCTGTTTTTAACCCCCCTATTTCTATTCGCTTTTCTAAATTGTTCGGATACAGATCTCCAACCTCGATGGTTCTTGATTTTGTAAATAAGATTTAAACAAGGGGGGGGGGGGTTGAGTGTAAGGAGCTGGGGGGGGGGGAGGCAAACAGTTTGGACAGATAAAGTAAAGCTGTCCTCATTTTAACTTCAAACATCGACGAGACTAGTCTCGTTACTCAAAATAATATATTTTTACTTTCCCTCAAAGATTCTTTTCTCTTTCGAAAAATGTTCGTACAGATCTGTACTTTGATCAGTTAAGTAAGGGTAGCAATAACCATGTATAAAAACAAACATAATGAAAAGATTTTCTAAAGTAGAGGTGTCTTTCTCACTTCAAAATCCAGTGGGGTAGGGCTATCATTCTTTCTCTACATTTTTTTCTGAATGTTCGTATAGATCTCCATCTTTGAGCTTGTATAGCTTGTAGCCAGTTTGCGCTACTACCTGAGCATCACCACTCCTCCTTATACTCCCAGGGTTCTGATCCTTTGCGAATACTCTTCTTTAAAAACAGAGGATGAAGTGGTGATGAAGAGTCTCATTTCCATACTGACAAGAACTGTAAAATAAAGGTTATAAAATAGAAATATGAAGATTAAAAGATCTACACCGCAACGTCGGAGTACTGTACTTAAATCTTACAAAATACGTAATTAAACAACCACAAAAAGGAATATAAATAGTTTAAGGAGCTTGGTTCTGGAGAATGCTTCATTTTTCCCCTGTATTTTGTAACAACCACCTAAACCACCTGTTCACTTGCATGAAATACATACAAATCCGCTTTCTAAGGATATAATGGTGAAGGGGGTTTTCCCTATAGAGGAACATTAATATGAATAAATCATTTCTCCCCCAACATTACGAATAATCAAGCATGTATACAAGTCATGTCTGATGTGATTTGGAAAGGGTAACATGTTTTTGGTGGTTTTAACAGAATTAAGTGTTTTTTTGCAAAATAACACATTATTTTCAGTGAAAGAAAGAATTCGCAACTGATGATAAAGTTATTAAAAGTGATATAATAAAGTATATGGCTTCATATTCTTTAAGAGAGAATTAATATTTATATATTATGAAGAAAATTTGTTTTCGTAGAATGATAAATTTTGTTTAAAATGCTAGGTAAGTCAAATACGTCCTTTAAAGCGAGACTGTACTTCGTGTAGCTATACTTGTGCCCCTCTATATAGCAAGCAATGCCTAATGGGTCGTTGCAATAAATAATTATTGCAAATCCCAAACTTCAAGAGTAAGTCTGGTGATTAATTGCAAATTGGCAATTGATCGTTACTCAACTCTCTTGCAACGCCCCATTAGTAAGAGAGAGAGAGAGAGATAGATAGAGATAGAGAGATAAAGTGAGGGGAGACTAAAAGTTTAATTTAATTGTTAAACTGTAATCCTATACAAAATCCTAGGAAATTTAGGAAACTGGTGGGGCGTTGCAAAAAAGTTGAGTAGCACATTTTGCAACTTGCAATCAATCGAACCTATCTTGCCCTTTTAGTCTGTTAGCAATATCTAATGATCAAACAAATAACACGCACAAATACATGTACATACAAATTGCGGAATATTTGGATATCGGAACTCATCACTTCCGAATTAACCAGTTCAATAGCATTTAATAGGGAAAACTTTGACAATATCATTGACTTCTTGCAGTAGATGATTCAGCATGTGTATTTATACCACATAAAGATAATAAAAATAAAAATTAACACAATCCCTGCTTTAATGTTACCCTATTTTGTTTTCTAGTGCACCGATACTGGCATTATATATATTGAAGTCATCCTACATTTTTTGTAATTCTTGATCATACGGATTACGTTACATTTATTTCCATATAAAGAAATTATTACGATTTCATCTTTACCCATCTCATTGTTCGTCCACGAGTATTTTCCTCCGGCTGGAATTCACTTCTCAAAAGTGCGTATGAACTACAAAGACAGGTGAAATTCTCATTTGAGAACGCGTGCGGGCGACAGATGGGTGTTTTTTTTTTCTTCTTCTGAAAATAAGCTTTTCAATGAAGTTTACACATGGGATATCACACGTAAACTGACAGTTGACATGACATATCGCATCACCGCAATTTCCATTTCTAAAAGAAGAAAGTACGTCTAGCAAGACGTTTTCGAGGAGTTCTATGGTTGATTTCCATGGTAACCGATGGAAATGTCATCATCCTCCTCACACTCCCTCTAGCGTAATTAAATATGTCAGCATCATGGTGAATGAAGGCGTAGTGAGACAAAGTACTTTCCGGTCTATGGACTAATCTCTTTATTTGCCACACAATAATATTCCTTCAGGTAGGCTTCAAGATTGTTTAACAATTTCCAGTGGAAGATTGATCTATGTCGGTGTTTAAAAGGATTATCATGGACCAAATCAAGACTGGAAATAGTTCATTTTGAAAAGCCATTGTGTTGCACAAAGCAATCCTCTCACCAATTCATGCCCATAGTTTTGTGCAAAATTGCACGGATGGCAAACGAGCTACAGTGCAGAAAGCCGAATAAAGCAACGATAGGTGTCAATAAACTAAAATAAAAATCCAAAAGTTACTATGAAAGTCACGGTAGAATAAACATCGTGTCTCGTTTGTTGTTTTTTTCGCACTCGTTTAAATGCAGTATGATGCCCAAAATAATATTATGACAACTTTATCTTAGCCTTTGGCTAAACAATCATTACCAAATTTGTACATGCTTGTAACGTCATTTATTTGCATTTTTGACGTTTCGGGCACACATCAAACAAGAAGGACTAAATACGGACAAATATTTCGCTTCAAAATCGTAGACGCACGATTATGACAAAGCTATCTGATACTACTATTACTACTACTACTACTTCTACTTTACTACTAATGCTAATAATAATGAGAATAATAATATGACTAATCAAATTGTACAAGTCTCGACACTGGTTTCTTTCAAGTAATATGCACTCAAGGTCTGCATAAATTTAAATTAAAGGCAGGATATATTACTGACACTACTTGGGATTTACGCATACTGCCAAATGTTACCCACAATGTATCGATGTGTTGATAGCCATGACCCACAAAGCATCACAAACGGATGCAGCGGAACCGCATATCGCTCTGTGTACGGCATTACCACCAGATGGCGCAATTCAAAGTTCATTACAGCAGTGGTAGCGATGTCGGTAAAATACCTCGCCTAGACAAACTACAGACAAAATGAATACACGACATTTATTATTATATTTTTGATCAATAAAATCTTGTTCAGTGATTGGTCATCATAGCATCACGTGACCAAACATAACATTGCTATGATGTAACCGTGACGTCATACATGGCATAGTGCACTATACCATAGCACTATACCATGGATGACGTCATATATATATACGATCGATCAAGATCAATGTGCTATCGGTCGCGGTCGCGCGTCTGCACTTTTTACTACTTCAGTGTCAGTAAACATTATTATCATTATTATTTTTGATGTTTGAAAAATATGAAACAGTGCATGGTATATTTGTTTACTGAAATCTTTCGTCTACTGAGGCTATAATACAGAAGCCACAGGGTTTGAGTGAGCGATGGGCTAACAAAATTAATGTACCGGGCTTCCCATTTTAATGTTCTTTATAATATTTTACATTTTGATTGACATGGCATGACCCTCGGATAGTCACGCTATACATATCGTTTGAAGATGTACAATTATAAGTAATTTTCAGAAATCATTGAAGGCAGCAAAAATTAACCCACATACCCACACACCAACAATCCCTTCAACACTCTACACACGTTTCAACAGGATAAACACGTTCTCACACACAATAGGCCCTTAATAAGACATAATTAAGGCCTTGGAAATATTTGCTTTCGTCATACGTAACATTGAGCATAACGAAACTGACACGTACGTTCTAAATGAAGTAAGTCATTTAAAATGAGTTATACAGAACGCCCTATATTTGTCTTGTAAATAATGATCATATGGATGTATAGAGCGTCTAGTACTTAATATTATCTCTAAGCAATTTACAGATATTATTACCCCGCTCATATGATTCATTCACCCACAATGAGCACCATCTTCACTCCCTGGGGAGTATTCGTACCATATGCTCACTGTTAGGGCATATGACAACTACAGACATAAAGGCTTGTATCATCTTAACAGGTTCTCATGGGAATAGCATGGCAATTGTAGATTAATATCATGCTAAAGTACATTAGTATTGTGTTTTAAATGGCAACAGTATTCTATATTAATTATTAGCCTGACAAAATTTGATACAACTATATAATCATTTGTCGCCTTTTCAGTATCCTTATGGAAGGTGATTCAAATAATAAACACACAGTTACGTCATAAAGGCCCTTCATCGTTAATAAAGTAAATTGTAATAGCGTTCGGACTTGTAAGTATATATTGGAACTAGGGGCATAGAACAACCTCAAAACGGAACAAAGTCTACAGCATCTTTCGGGGCCTCCTCTCTTCAGAGAGACAATCATGAAAAGTGCTTGACTCGGAGTGAAATATGAGATACTTGGCTTTCATGTGCTGTTCAATTCAATAGATGACGTAAGCAAAGATGTTCAGTCATTAATTATAATTAGGACATTTCCTAGCGTACAGATAAACATGCACATGGATTTTTTTAAAAGTATGTTAATTTAGAGACAACAACAAAAGCATTGGTGTATATTTATGTAGATACAATAGATTTGTTTACATAGAATGAAAGTATAGGCACATGGCTTAAAAGGTAGAAACCCGATTATGACAAATCCCAAACGGCCAATTTGTCAAATCCCCATTTATTTCACCCTAAAATGATGAAGTACGTACTCTCAAGTGACTAATTAGCACTCTGACCTAATCATCGCCCCAATAATCTTCTCTGATTATTCGAATTATCGGTAGACTGCATGGAAAGGTCTGTCAGTTAGTCTCTCTTTAAATATGAAATCAGCCAATTAAGAAACCATGATATCATGCATGGTCAGGATGACAATTCATCAAGGCGAAGAAAAGTCAATAAAGGGGAAGCGAAGCGAAATGAAGTTTGTTTTAATGAGCGCAGGGGGGGGGGGGATGTCAGGAACACATCAGTGAAAGTTTAGGGAGGATTCGATAGAGACTAAGACATTTTCATTATAATGCTTCTCTCCACCCGGGTGTTAAACGGCTACCCGTTAAGACCGAGATGCCATATTGGGGATGGGTATCCTAGCACATGTACGCTTGTAAAATCGTCACCAGGCTAGAATGCGACAGTTGCTCAATGGTGAATTGTCTACGCTATAAACCGAATTTATAACTTCAACCCGACCCCTAATTTTAAGCTTTATCCTAACTCCAGATACCAGCAAAGGCTATCAAGTGGAGGGGTAAAGGAGACTGCCAGTGCAAAATCGTAATATAATCCAATAACGAGGGTTACTACTACTACTACTACTACTACTACTGCTACCATTACTACTACTAATACTACTACTTCCACTACTACTACTACTACTTCTTCTTCTACTACTACCAGTGGCGTACGCAGGATTTTTTCAAGGGGGGGGGGGGGGGTTAAAATCGGGCTTGCTCCCGAAAATTTGAAAATCGCGCCGGCCGAAAAGTCGCTCAGTGGAGGGTGGGGGGGGGGGGGGGGGGGGGGGGGGGGGTAAGCGGACACTTTTTTTTTTTTTTTTTTTTTTGAGTCTCAAAAAAATCGCAACGACTCAGCTAGCCGCTGAATAAGCGGGGGGGGGGGGGGGGGGGGGGGGGGAGGTAAGAGGACAATTTTTTTTTTTTTTTGGTCTCGAAATTTAAAAATTTGACATTTTGTTCCGTTGGGGGGGGGGGTCACCTTTTTTTAGGTCAGCCATTGGCTTAAATTTTTTTTTTATTTTTTTATTAACAAAATCAAAAGGGGGGGTATTTTTTTTTACAAAAACACATACACAAAATAACTCAAGGGAGGGTTTAACCCCACCCCCCCCCCCCCTGCGTACGCGCCTGACTACTACGACTACTTATACTACTACCAATGCTACTACTCCTACTACTCATCATACTACTTCTACTAATAATAAATGATGATACTAATTGTTTAACCCAGGGTAGCCTCATTACTATCAATGCTGTTGTTTCTGAGGGCCCCGCATTTATTATTGATAGCCAGGTATCTATCCGTACCTTGATGGAGAGTTGCAAATATGGATTAATGTCTTGCCAAGGGGTTAGTGTCAGGCTGGGATTCGAACACTCAACCCTTGGATTGCGAGTGAAGTGAATTAACCACTATACCACGTTGGTAATCATATTCACCGTAAAGCACTTTGATTGGTGACTTTTAAAATGGACAGGCGCTAAAGAAAAAAGTAATTTCACATTTATTTATATCGCGAATAGGGGTTAAAATTGCACACATACATCTGAAACACATTTGACGTACATGCGAGCATTGTATACCTCCTAGCAGGGAATGGTCACGTGATTCTGTCGACCATCTGTGAACGAAGCTAGGCAGGTAAATATTAATCAGACATAAGCACTTGGGCGAGGAGAGCAGCAAAGAATTATGAAATGGAACGAATCGCTTGAAACGTTCTCGCCACGGTGACATATTTATGCATTTATACGTGACTAATCGTGGAAATTCATGCCATCTTCAAAATAAGCTCGAGAGCAGCGCTCGCTGATGCCGCTCTTTATAATATATTAGGCGTATGACAAGGTCGTATAGAATCACGTGACAAAGTAACTGAAAGCCTAACTCGGAGGTCTAGTAAATTATCACCACGTATGCCGATGTGGAGTGAATTCCATAGAGTCAAAATCACTACACATTTCTTTGGATTTGTAGGACCCTAAACACTTTGGTCATAACACAATCGCAAATACTTTTTGGAACAATTACTCAATATCATCATTGTTATTATCACTCATAACAAAAATATCAACACCTTATGGTAAATTTCCAAAATCATGCTCGGATCGCATAATACTTGATCATAGTTTATGCACATTTCTAAGCTACTGAAAATACCTGAGGTTGATTTTTCGAAAGTCTGAGTGATAACATGGACAGTGTTGCAGGAACATTTGGTCCACAGTTTTAACTTATGATTACTCGAGTTATGTGGAACCTGACAGCATTAGAACAGCAATTCCTTTTCATGAGTCAATGGTAGGCCTTCTACGATATTCCTCACATAGGAGCTCAAATGTTAACACTTCGTCTGCCTTATTTGCTTCTCTGCACGGTCACTAGTTTGCCCCACTTGCATTTATTCTAAGAAAAAGCGAGAACAGTAGGCACTAAATGAGGGAAGGATGGCTTGCGTGCAACATGTGCAGTGGCTTCTGAAAATAACCTATTTCCTGTCTTGCTTATCCCCTTGACAACCTCTTAAGATCTGAGTATAGATTAACCTTGCACTGGAAACAGTTGCTTCATCTCAATAGCCTTCGGTATATCTATCCCATGGTAAATACAATGTGGCTCTGGGAGATTTTTAGTGTGGCATATAAAGATTGACGAGAAAGACTTTGCGTCTTTTCCCGGAACTCTATACCTTCTGTTTATAAGGTTAAAGATAAACTTGAGTTCTGGTTTTAAAAAAATATGAAAAAAATTCTCACAGAATCAAACGAAATTTACACTGAATGTTCAAGAGTACAAATAAATGTCATTTGCCAAACGATTTTGGTAGAAAATGCATACTGGCTGAGTAATGAGCATAGGAAGATAAGAAAATCAAGGTTAGTAGCCCCAACACTTTTTGTGTAGTCCCATATACATCTTTCTGTGTACAGTGCTTGATACTTTACCAAGACTGGGTCAAATTTATTATGATTTTGATGACTCCAGAACCTTGCAGTACACACCAATACTTACATGCTACATGATCAACTTTCTCTGATCCATTCCTCACATTTTCTTACACAATGCAATCGCATTACCAGAACTCAACTTAATCTTTAATTTCCCTGTAGTAAGCGCCACGCGTAAGCATCTAATGAAGATGTGAACATACCAGGGCAACGCATGAATAAGAAATCAAATGCGAACCGACCCTCATTAGCCTCTAGCGAAGATTGATACTAGAGTCTAGCGTTACCATTTGCAGCCGCTTTGGTAGCCAGTGCGCTGTTTTACATTAAGATTACGAGGGCAGGGCGAATTTGCGGAATGTGATTCTCACACAATCCGGGAAATTGACGCTGAACATTCATAATATGAATGTGTCTACAGAGCATTTCGACAACCAATACATGTAAGCTGAATAATTGAAATTGATGATTATTCCTACATTGAGTATCATTATATAAGGCATGGACGAGACTTGAATGCAAAGACATACGCATTTATTTCGCATATACTTGTGGATGCTCAACCCTACTCAAGGCGCATACCCTTCACCTTGTATTGAGCCCGGCTGCTCTAGGCGCGTAAACCAATCAAGTTATACCTTATTATATTCCACATACTAAGAATCTTGCTCTACGATTGGTCAAAAGTAAATCACGTGATGAAAGATAGATCGCCCATTATTGATGGGAGAAACAAAAAGTTCGTTGCCCTTTGTAGATAGTACTACTATCTACAAAGGGCAACGCACTTTCACCGAAGATAGAGGTACTATCTACAAAGGGCAACGCACTTTCACTGAAGATTATCCAAAAGCGCACTAAAACAGGCGTAATTAAGCGCGCATTACCAATGAGCGCAATTAAAACAAACACATGCGCGCACCGTCCCCTCAAGGGGTTGGGTTAAACTACTGTTTCACTTTTTTGGTGTGAATTTGGGCATGGTGTCTTTTATGTAGATGCATACACGTCCTTTTCTTTTTGTAGTTAAATTGTTTTAGATGTGGAATATAAAGCAAATAATCACCTTTTGGTTTCAGGCGATGGCAAACTATCACTTCCTCGTCGATCAGAATGTATACGCTATCTTTCCTCAGCTTCGCTTCGGAAAGATAGCTACATCCAGATCGCCTCGGAAGTGATAGTTCGTCCCATCACCTTCACCAACGGTAGTTATTTGCTTACTATCATGTAACCATTTACTTCAACCTGGATGGAGAGTGGCCAAAGAAGATTGATGTGGCTGAGACTATTAAGGTATGTGATGATGTGATCCGGCGACATATCCACTAGACCACTATACATATAAACGTGTTGACAGAAAAGAAAAACAATATTCTTTGTTTTCTGACTGCTTATATTTCTACTACATTATCTCAATTTTTACCAGATTCCTATCTTATTTTTTAGTCCGTACACTATTTTATCATGTCTTCCTTGGTGGAAAAAAAGTTGACGCATAGAGAAGAAAAATTTACTCCAAGGGAATATTATCTACAATAGACGAGATTGAAGTCATCACATTCTCGGCACGTGAATCCATGCCAAGTATACTCTAGCCTAGTTTAAGAGATTATTTTCAATTTTCTCCGCGTTTAAGAAATGATTCAGAAAGTTCCGTTGCCAATCGATACTTGATGTACCTACGCATGCTCCGCGCGTCAATGAGGTATATATACCCTCAGTCACATCAACACCAGACCGAAAATAGACGGAGAAAAAACGGCGCATTATACACAATTCACACCAATCGGTTGATCTGGAATCGGTGTAGGCGGTTTGGTGGTGTGATTGCTGTATCACACCTCAGTCACACGGAAAAGACTAACAACAGACCGACAGAAACATATCGCAATGACCTTAATAGCCAACAATAACTCGTTTTGGAATCGGTTTGGAGTCGGTTCGGCGGTGTGGCTGAGGCATAAGGCTCCTTTACTCAAGTTCGGTTGAGCGTGCGTATCTTGCGGGTTACATGTCAATTGGTCAATATTTGGATAGCACCTGCACCGGTTGTTATCCGAAATACATCTGTCAATTATCGTGCAATATGGATTGTGAATGGTTATGATAATACAGCGCACTGGATCGCATATATACAATACTAAGAGGGGGCACCGTTAAAGGTTTTTGTTTATGCAGCTGACCACTGGCGGAGTAATCGCATTTGAAAGAATACATATTATACCCTTAAAATAATGTAATTAACAATTTTCATTTATAATAGGAAATGCTAGTTTGGAGATTTTTTAATTGGCAGAACTTCCCGAAAATCAACTCAATGGAAATCTCAATAACCTATTGCACATCCCACATAAAGCAAGTTCATATTACGTAATACGCCTTTGTTATGTTCGCACACACTCCACAAAGTGATGGGCAGGGCTATACCAAATATTAACTTTAATATCGAAAAAAATGTGATAAAATTAGATGTATGAAAAATAAAGCTAGCCAACTAAAAACCATTTAAATTACACGTAAAATGTCCTTATTTAGATCATCATAGAATGAAAATGCCTATAAATTACTAAAGATTCAACATTCAGTAAGATAAATTCATCGTTAAAGAAAATTGACCAACAAAGCAAAATACCTTGTCAAGATGTCTTCTCTTCTAATTTCCATGACGTCAATATACCTTGATGATTTGTTATCTCCGTTTCTTTTTTTAAAGATGAAACATAATAAACTTACTAATAAATACCCTTTTTCTTTACCCTCTTTCTTACATGCTCCTCTCCATAGATTAGTGGCCGCTTTCAGAAGATAATAACATCGTCATTATTATTTAATATCCCAATTAACGTCTCCAATAGGGACCTAACCTAAAGCACATAGTTAATTCAGTTGTGTCTTCCATCATACCTTGTCATACGGTGTTGATTTTACGTTGGACACGTTTCTCTTCACATTATTGTGGGGAAAAGAAGGGGGTACTTATTTTGAAATTGCACTGACCTAGATTAATTGTGTTGTGTAACACAATCCAATTCGTCCTCTCTCTTGATAACAAAATTCTGATGTATGGGTTTTAATCTGTCATATTCCTTCTGTCCTCTTTCTCCTTTGAATTTGATTTTGATTTTTTTTTATTTTTATTTAAAAAAAAAAATTATTATTATTATTACTTTTTTTTTTTTTTTTTTGGGGGGGGGGGGGTGGGGTCTTATTTTCCTTCTACCGAAACACAATTAAATTATGATTTAAGAATAAAACCTAGTCTGTATAAAAGAAAATATGTCAGTAATGATTCGTTGAGGAGGTGTGGTGGTCTAGTGGGTCATTCACTCGGACCTCAATATTACAACAGTCTAAAGACTGAATAATCCTGGATCAAGTGAGTTACAAGAGAGCTAGAATCCAAGGGTGAGGGTTCGAATCCTAGCCCGACACTACTGTCCTTTGGCATGGTATTAATTTCTCATTTGCCCATTTCCGACAATTTGTAAAGTGTAAACGGAGATATGGAAATTGCTGGGGTACCAATTGCAGAACTTTCGAAAAGTACAACATTGAGACTGACGATGCTTCCCTGGGGTAACAAAAATATTGTGATGATTACCGGACTGGTGAATCATTGCCAATATCTCTACTTTTAGACACATTAGGGCGAGAGTCTGGATAAGACCATTTGATGACGTGAGTGATACCGAAAAGAATCATCAGTCAATGCTCATATCACAAGCTTGTTTTCTTTTGATAAAGAAAATGGATTAATGTTAAATGTCGGGATATATTGCGCCATTGTCCCATTAGCTTTTTACCAAATGTCTATCGATAGTTACACTGTAGGAAATGTTTCTGGCCGTCCTTCAGAATAGTGATAACGAACCTGATTATTATTCTCATTGTTTTATAGTTTCTAAATATGGCGAGAATCTCAAACTCCGCAGACTCTACTGACATGGAGAGACTTAGCTTTGACCCGGCCCTCACTGATAACGCAACGGTTCAGCAGCGCCTCAATAACAACTCGCTACATGGACGCATGTTCTTTGAAGCCTGCAAGGAGCCGAAACTCGGCACTTTAACAGGCTGACGGTCGATAAAGTTGACGGTGAGTGCTGGCCCCTCTAGACACTACACTCCATCGCTAGAGTCCGCCGGGAATCCCTCTCAAAAACACCGTCTTGCATGCAGATAATTATACACACGCACTCTTCACGCACACTCACAACTGCACACTGTAAACCCTGCCCTGTGTCATTATATTTCCAGGTGCATCTCATTGTAAACAATCTGATAGTGGATGAAGTGCACGGCACAGGCACAGTCAAACGAGAGCATTATACTGATCCTGTATTACATTACTGTTTACACTAGATATACACATTTATATCTGCAATGAATACCATTACAAGCATTTATCATGTTCACGCTGATAAACACCATGCGTGATGGCCCAAGAAATTTGATCACGTAGCATAAAATAATTGGTGTGTACTGCAAGGTCCTGGAGTCATCAAAGGAAAATAAATTTGGCCCAGTCTTGGTATTAAAAGTAATAAGCATGTACCCAGAAAGATTTATATGGGACTACACAAACATGTGGCATAAAAATCTGGCCTCATTATTAGCTGTTACTTGTCATATTTAGAATATTAAAGCATTTGAAGAGCCATGCTCTTCAGGGAACATTTATTTTTTTCACTGATGTTCTTTCACACTTGCATAATAAAATGCTAACGCTCACAAATTATGTTCACCTCTCCCCAGAACAACAAAAGAACTGCAAATACTATTGTAATAATCAACATTTTTTTCTTCTATTATATTTCCTCCCCTGCCGCCTTTATATACCTATACATCAATAACAGGAAATAGCTTCACGATTCTTTACCTTTATTTAATTAAGACTCACGAAAATGGAAATATAATATATAGCATAATTGATGTGCTTAAACATTATAGAAGACTCGCATAATTATAAATGATTGTAAAATTAATTTGATACGATCTGATTTGATTCCACACTCAACCCCAAATTCTCTCTTGCTCGGTATTCAACCAAGATTAGCGCTCACAAACATTTCTATCAGAATATTTTCTGGTTAGAATGTAATTATACAAACAATACGGGATACTAAAATGCAAGCCTTTTAACATATTTAATACCTGGCAACAACGTGCTCCATAACTTAAAGAATATACTCCGAATAGAACGAAGAGTGAATATTAGAAAGGAATTGCTTCATTAGACAGCTTAATTTTTCGGCACCAGGGGCAAAACCGTCCTAGAATTTCGGTACCTCCCCCGCATAATCCATTTTCTATTTTATCCCTCTTCAGATGGTTTCTCAATATTTTACACAATTTAAGGACAAAAGATGAATGATAAAAATAAAACAAAATAAGAGCACTAGCCAAGACAATCATGCATCGATCGAGGGTATGACTGAAGAAAGCTGGGAGGTACGGGACATTCAATTCCCGTCCACTCCCCCGGGGTAACAACGAGAAAAACAATTCTCGGATACAGCGGGGAATGAAATATATTAGTTTCCCACCAAGATACAGGAAAACGTAATCATTCTATTGATGAAAGGAGATGGGAACAGTAAAATAAAAGAAAGGAGAAACGGGGGGGGGGGGGTCGTTCATTTTTATTGGAATGAAAATACGTCTCATTTTCAAATTGTGCGTAGCATTAGAACCAAAAGCACTGATCATTCAAAATGTCAAACCTCAAGACATGTTTCACTTGAATTTTTTGTTGACCACACAAGGATTAATTCGGTGACAAAAAAGAATAGATGTTGTCTTTGTTTTTAGTCTTGAAGCAGCCATGAAAGGTCATGTTTTATATTATTATATTATGCTTTTGTAATTTGCATTTGATGACGATTTTTTTTTCTTTCCTGTTATTGTTCCAAACGATGGCAATTTTAAAACGAATCATCAAGAATTCAATACAATTAATTCTCGAGCCAAAAGAACCCGATTCAATTCTTATAGAACATAATTAACTGACAGAATTAGCCCATTTTGGAAGACACAACACATGAACGCTCTTATCTCGCGTCACATGCGGATCTTTTGAAAGACATATTTACAGGACATGTAGTTCAACTCGCCTTAGGCAATGTGGAGAGATAGATGGGGAATTGAGATGCCATTAATCACTTTACCATCTAGTCATAGAGGAAGAGAGAGGATAAGTATTTATCCGGTGGCGCAGAGAGCCGCTAAAGCAGGCTATGATGTCGGCAGAGTTGGAGAATTAGGGGAGCTCATCTCTCATAGAATTCGTCTTAAAGTGACCAATTAAACTATAAATGTTGATTTTTACACCTGCCCTGAGCCAACGGATTCCATGCATGTTAGGATACGACTTACATTGAGCAATGGGGAAAGTAGCTCCTCACGATTTTTGCAGGAATGTAGTCGAAGATTTAAATTACAACAAAACTATATCAACAGTGCGGTTCTTCTAATAAATCCTTTAACAATAAGGGCGCATTTTGTTAGCTTTCTTTGAATTTCAACTTATCAAAGAAACTTCGCTCATTTTAGGAATCTAAAGTAATTTGCGCCTGGTGTTGTTAATCAATTGTCCAACATGTCAGAATGAGTCTCTTATCGTTAACATAGCTTTGATCATTATAAACACAAGTTTTAATTTACTTCGTTACCATTTTGCTTAAACATACATCGACAATCAATTAAATTCTTCCTCATATTCGTGTTTATCTTGTTTCATCTTGGTCAACATTTGTTATCATCATATCCATGAGCTGCATTTGTTAATACTACTCATGTAAACACAAGACAATTTCATTTACGATGTTTGGAGTTGAAGATAAGTGGCATTAAATGAATTGAATAACCAAATGTAGTTATGACATTACGTAAGTGATCTCGGATCACTGTGAAGCAACTGGTCCATATGGTACACAAATGTGCTCTTCCGAGTAAACTATATAGGTAATTCGTTTATTCGCATGAGCAATGGCCGTGTCTTAAGCTCGACTTTCGAGGACAGCTAGGTTGGCATATATCAAATGTACTTTGCATGAAAAATGAAACCATTCCTGTCTTGGGGGTGACACAGTTCGTGATAAGTTAAACGTATGATGACGCCGAACTTGTGGCGCCGAAGTCACACGAACCTGGTTGAAATACTGACACCGGTTCCATCGCATGGCCTGTGGTTTGTTATGAGGGGTATGCGGCTGTTGGCGCCACTCGTTCATGTGGATTTATATATTCCAATTGCCCTTTCTTTCCGCCATGTCGGAATGACACGCCGCAAATTCAGGTCAAAGAGTTTAACTGGCACCGGGAAAACATAGATTTGTCAAATTTCTAAAGAATGTAATCGGTTGGAGACAAATGCTTAAATTGCACGTCGATGTATTGACGTTTTACGAGGAGAGACAAATAAAAGCTCACCAATGTCGGTCACATACATGTACTTATATCAAAACGACAACGGGATTGCCTATGAAATATAATAATGCAAAGCGATTGAAAGTTCTAGAAAAAGAGGAAACAGAACAACAACAAGAAAGATGATTAGCAAAATATAATATCTATTTGTGTGCTCCATCCCTGTCACTCTGAAGTATAAACATCATTGTTTTTAAACAAGATATGATATCATTTGCTTATCACAGATGTATTCTTGACTTGCTTGAAGCAAAGTAAACCAGGTGTGACAGATATATTAAGCAAATGTTGTTTTTCGCTCAATGCGATAATCATCAGAAGAAGATAACAATGGCGCAAGTCGAACTGTCTACAAAGTTCTACGCCATGATCCTGCATCAAACTACATGTTTCATTAATCAGGCAACGGGGAATTGTAATTGAACGCTCAATCTTTATCAGATCTGCTGTGAGTAACCGTGGAAACAAACAATCGGTTTCTCAAGAGGAATATGGTGTGAAGAGTTTAATCAGGATAGCAGAGATACAACCATGAATATATGAACAAAATTGTCAAGATTAGTTTTGCAAAGAAGTCTTGTTAATTTACAGGCTTCTTCATACGTTTGTATATTTTAGATGTTAAGTCTACACATTTTTTAGATGCTTAAAAGAATCAAGGCTAAAAGATTAAAATAACAGTTCACGAGACCAAAGATTTTTTAAAAACGTTGGTCTAATAAATTAATCCGTCTTGACCAAGTCTCGGAAGTTGTCAAACGACCTGAAAAAACTGAAATATCGCAGGCATGCGGTCCATGGACTTTCGCCTTTGTAAACCTTCAGCCAAGAAGGGTGTCATCTTTTTGAGTTTACAATTTTGTTGTTAATTTTGATTAAATAGGTATGAACACTGTTGTCCGTAGAGTTGAAATAATATTTATCATGAAATAATTGAGACAATGAGATTTATTTTTGTTATCTTCTCCGAACGTATTTGATCGAAAGAGCCATAGCGAGTGATCAATAAAGTTCTGAGAAGATCTGAGTATAAACTCAAACTACTATAGAATAAAGCATTACGTACTCACAACCAGGTCATTAAAAGAGGTTACAAAACTATTTCAGCTTCATGGGCAAAAGTGTAAATCTCATAAATCAATGGAGCTCCCATTAAAATGTGAATCTGTTCTCTTTTCTTAATCATTCTATATTATCCGCCAGCGAAAATCAAATTTGTAAACCTTTTTTTCCAGGCTACGTATGGAAATTAAGCAGTATAATATTGGAGCTGCATATTGACACATCCCTGTTCTTTAATCGTTTACATTGACATGCTGTGCATGATGCCGTTGTCCTAAACACACACACACATGACATTTCTGTTCAATTATAGAATGATAAACAGTTTCCCAGACGATATACAGTTTGCTTAACACTCGGCGGTTTTGATGTTTTCAGCAAAACACAATCATCTTCATCAAGTCACGATGTATTCTCCACGCCGCGAAAATATTATTACAATTACATCCTCAAATTAGTACTTGATATCTAGTTTATTTGCTTGTGACATTCGGCGAGTTTTTCTTAGGAGGCGGGCGACAGTCTGGATGATAAATTGGCCACGATGAAACGTCTAGCTTAGATTTAACCATTATGGTTTCATTATAACTCTATCAACACCGCTGTTCTCGTACAATTACTAAAAAGTTTTACCCTTTTCTACCATCGTCGAGGATACAATTGAGAGACTTTTAATTTTATTTTCATTTTGCACGACATGATTCTGTATCGTAAGCACCATATCTTAAAAGCTAAGGCGATTACATGCATAAATATTTGAAGCCAGTTAAAAGAGAATAACTTTAAGTTTTTTTCATTGTATAGCTGAATAATGTGTTTTTCTGTGTATTGTTAATTTCCCCCGTGAAAGAAGTTGGCCATTTATATTTATTATACGTATCAAGTTTTATGTGAATTGTGCATTCATTTAGCAGTTATATTAAAGGATAATCGAAACTCTGCATTATCTTGGGCAGTGGGCGGGCGTAGCCACATAGTGAATGATCTATGGTTTGGAGTCTGTTGCTTGTCTTAAGTCTACTCGATGCTCGCTCCGTCTCCGCTGATAAACATGCAATAATTGGGTGATTGAACATTAACTCAATTCACTGTTCATTGCGGAAACATTGCATATTAATTTCCCTTTAAAGATAAAGGTGAGTTCTGGCAGAAATGAGGAAAAAATTCTCACATAATCAAACGAAACTAACACTGAATGTTCAAGATTACAAATAAACGTCATTTGCCAAACAATTTTGGTAGAAAATGTATAATGGCTGAGTAATGACAAGAGAAAGATTAGGAAATCAAGATTAGTAGCCCCGACATTATTTGTGTAGTCCCATACACATCTTACTGTGTACAGTGTTTGTTACTTACCAAGACTGGGCCAAATTCATTGTGACGTTGATGACTCCAGAACATTGCAGTACACACCAATACTTCCATGCTACATGATCAACTTTTTTTGATCCATTCCACACCTTTTCTTTCATAATGCAATCGGATGACCAGAACTCACCTTTATCTATAAGGACAAGGGCCGTGTTTGAAACCTCATACTTCACTGGGCGCTACCTTACAATGATAGTAGGGCTTCTTGGTCTGCTTCAACATAATAATTAGTTCGCTCTAATTGGACATTCAACATTGAATCGCAAACATTATATTTTTGAAACCATAGAATAATTTTTTTTTCTCCATAAAATGCCTTTAAATAAATACATTTTATGGCGGTGTTACACAAAATGGCCAAGATGACTTTGGATCCTTAGTAGAATCAGGCTAGTGACGAAAATAAAAACATGATAGCTCATTTCATCTATACCTAGCGCCATAATTTCAATTTGTATTTCTCTGAATATCCAAATAATTCCAGATATTGACTGTTTAGTGATCGTTAGTCATGATTAGTCATGGAGAACATACATGTAGACATTGACTTACGGTCGTTTCAAGTGATTATCTTTCTTTGTGATTGATTTTCTCAAAGGGCTAATGAGTGAAACAAAACGGTAGATTAACACTCTTAATATGATTGCACGGCCCCAAGAGATAACAGTATTGACACTGACGAGGTTACCTTTGATACAAAATAGGAATTCTATCATTATTATTATTAGTAGTAGTAGTAGTAGTAGTAGTAGTTGTAGTAGTAGTAGTAGTAGTAGTAGTAGTAGTAATATTATTGTTATTATTATTATTAATATTATTATTTTCATCATTATCATTATTAATCACACTAATACAACAACAACTACTACTACTACTACTACTATTACTATGATAGCATGTTGCATTAAACCTATATAGTGTTGGATCCAGCAAGTTAAGAGTGTAAATCTACGATTTTGAAATGTCCTTCCATTCATTTCTAAATGGCGATTTAACAATTTACTTTTTTTGGGGGTAAATTTGTGTTCGATATTTTAAAAAAAATAATTCCTACCTTATTCTATTATCATTTTCCTTCAGGTAGAGACCATCGGAGCATGATTTTCGCCGATTGAGCGGTGGAGGCAGTCCAAAGGAGTTAAAAGTGATAGATTCCATGTTAAAGACATCAAGACCAAGGGCTAGATGCGAAGATGGTCCAGAAGAATACCATGTCCACCAAAGATTGGAACACAATATGAAATCTTCCCGTGCCACAATTCGGACTTGCTCAAGTAATCAAGTGGCCCGTTAAAACCTTGCAGCAGCGCCGTCGCTTACTTATTAATTTTTATTTTCAACCTTGGACGCGTCACAATCTGAGATTGTTAATACTGACACCCAATGGATGAGGAAGATGCCAGACTAGAGAAAAAAAGGGATGGGCAAAAGATATAAGGAGATGGGAGGAGGGAAAGAAATGGAGATAGGGGGTAGTGAGGAGTCAAATCATAGGGGCGATAACGAGGGCACTGGGTATGCGAGAGAACAAGGCAATAGATAGTGAGGGGAGGGATCCGGAGGAGTTGTTTCATGTTATTTTCACCTTTCCTTTTCCCTATCCTTTTCCATTTTCTATACATCTCTCTCCCTATTTTTTTCTTCTTTTTCGCCATTTGATGGGGAAGGGGCACGAGCCCCCATACCTTATTTGGCTTCGCCACTGTTTGGGAGGGCAAAGTGATTATCATGTTGGTATCTTTTCATTGTCGTCGTGGAGGATGAAATCTCTACGGTATTATCTTGCCTTTGGGCTTTTAGAGATGGGTTTGAGAAGGCTTTCAGGGATATTAATCGAGTTCTGGGCGGTGGAGCTGGGAGCGAGCGTGATGGAATAGAGGAGAGAAACACTGTCTCTACGTCACAGTTGATTGAGAGCGCGAACCACGCTTCAGGGACCTTTCAGAGTCCGTGCTAACTGACCGCTCAGTATAGACATGATAGGTCGGATCGTGTACGCATTATAGGCAAGGTAATGCGATATCCTAAAAGTGGATGACGCTCAATTTGATGATTAATTCTCATGTGATATTAATTTCCGATGCATTATGGAAGAGCTACAAATGTTAGGAGGTTATACAAAATGGGAAAATCAGTCGCAAAACCCCACTGGGAGCTGTTAAATGGGTTTTAAAGCGATCTCATGTAATTACCCCTCCCCCCCCCCCCCATGCCCTCCACCCCCCCCCCCCCCCCCCAAAGTCGAAAATTCTTGCTTACAAGCAATCAAAAGACATTTCAAGAAAGCTTGAATAGCGTAAATCTATTCCCTTCAGACATGTTTGTAATTCTAGAAATTACATTGTATCAATAAAACAATAGCCTTCTGTTGTAATTCATTGTTTCCCTATAAATCTTTCCACTTTTGTTTCACTAGAAGACTTCCAAGGTGTACATAGACTCTTTTTAGTTCTGGTAATGACCCCAACAATCCTCAAATAAACCACATGTTTGATTTGAATGTTAGAAATCCATAAACAAAAATGACTACATTTACTTCATCTATATGTGTTATTTTTCACAACAAAAAAAAGGAAATTGCTATACCCAAAATACTTTTTATGTTTTATAATATTTAGAGAATATTCCTAATTAAAAAATCTAGATATGGGTATGTTGGATATTACACAGCGATAAAGTAAAAAAAATGAAGTGTGAGTCATCTTCAATTGGCGAGAAAACTGCCATATTGCTTGTAAACACATTGAAGTGATCGCATGTAACTAGCAAAGGAGGGTTCGGTACGAACGTTAGATGAAATAATAAACAGACAGTCAAACATTAAACAGATATTGACTGGTAGGGTGTGTAACATAACATTGTTTGGACCACCAAACAAGAAGCTGTATTTTCCCAAAGGTGTTATATTTTCACAAAGGGTGCAGCGCTGAGCGAAAAAATGATCGCGAGAGAAAATATAACTCCTGTGCAGTCCAAAAGTGTTTTATAACACATCCTTAGCAGTCAATATCTGTTATATCAGATAGTCGTGATTACTCTTTGCTTATGAAATCAAGGATATTTTGGGATCTCATGCCTTAATTTTTTCTCGAGCCATCCAGCTTGCGGCTAGACAATGCAGACAATCAATATAACATCGGAAAATGACCGGGAGGGAAATGTACTGATTAAAAACCTTGCAATTTGTATCACGTGACCAGCTGGGCACCAATCAAAAATATATATGAATCTGTAACAGCTGTAAAATACAGGATTCACGTTATATATAAATGTATACATTCAACGCATAGCACGTAATATTGTCCACTAATTCATGGAAGGTGAATATTTAGCTACATTGTAAAGCTTGATTTGCTGATTACTTTCGCTGAGACACGCTGCACCAAGGACAAACATTTACACTTGCAATCCCTACATAGCAGTTCAAGGTTTGGTGTTAGTTTTGCCAGTGTCGGATTTAAGGGTGGGGGAAAAAACACGGAAATTTTGAAAATAGGAAACCATAATAAAACGGACGAGAAAAGAAGATGACCCTTTCTTCCCCCCCCCCCCTTTAACGATATATTTTCATGTCACTATACGTCACTTACCATCGTGATCAAACTGTACGCAAAAAAGAGGGGGGAAATAGTCCTCCCCCCCCCCCCCTCCCCCAAATTCAAGAATATATTTCGAGCTTTTGATACACAGACAAGTAACTTTGTGTGGATCATGTATTGATAATTTTGACTGCGGGGGCGTGTTCCCATGGTAGACGAGAAGTCAGGCGTGGATATTCGTTCTCGTCGAGGACATCAAAATGCCCGAAGGCTTATGCTTGAATAGCTTTACCATTGGCTTTGAATAAAACGCCCCCGTGTGCATGTCTGACTATAGTTTGTAATAGTGCAGCGCAAAATGTTCGATGAAGCACATTTATCAAAGTTTACTGTATAAGATGAATATGTTCATGGAGATGTATAATCCCTTATAAAGCAGAGTTGTGTGCTACGCAATGATACATGCTGAATTTGAGGCAGGAACATTCTATATTTATCTGTGTATTGTCAGGGAAATTATGCAAAGACTATAAAGAGAGCAATAGTTTGAGAAGATTTTTGTAATGTCACACAGGATTATACAACATCAGTGCCAATGAAAACTCCAACTACATTTTAAATTTCAAGTCAACGATATCGCGTCATGTCTAGGAAACACCATAATTGTTTCAGCCTTGAAATATGCTCAATGTATATGACATCGAACCAAATTTAGGTTGTAAAATTGTCATACATGTAGCTATAAATCATCTTACTAAATATTTCTGTCAGAAATTACAATATCCATACATTTAATTTAGAATACATTATATAGGCCTACTGTAAAAAATATACATGTAAATATACTAAGTACACTATTTCCAAATAATTGAATTGAATTTATTTATTTTGAATTGAATTGAATTTATTTATTCACCACCATTGAAAACATTGAAACAAAAGATAAATGTACAATGACAATGTCAATATAACATAAATGCATGACATGAATTATACAAAAAAATACATGTTCTACAGCGATATACATGTACATTATGACAAAGATAAAGTAAACTTTGCTTCAAGAGTAAAACAATAAATGACTATTTACAATGAGTTTGTGATCGATGGTAAAATAGAGTCAAAAATAGCACATGTGCTAGTCGAGTCTGACTCTCGTTATCTAAAGCCTAAAATAAAGTTAATTTAAAAATATATGATGGGTTTCCAAATCTTATAAATAATTTTGCGTATAATATTAAAATGAGACTGGTTACTATATACAACTATATAGTTACGAGGTTATGATTCGTGGTTTTCACTTAAGAGTAATTTTGTAAGTTTTTTACGAAAAGAGGTTCTTGATCTCTCAATTCTTAGATCAGTAGGAAGCATATTCCAAAAATTACTTCCAACAAACGAAACAGAAAACTTTCCTTGGTCTGTTTTGAATAAAGGAAGACGTAATTGTCGACCCGTTTTTTGTCTTGTGGAATATTCATGTTGTATCATACTGCAATAATGTTTTAAGGAATGAGGTAATCGTTCATTTATCAAATCAAACACAAAAGTACAAATAGATAATTTATGCAATTTAAAAACATTCAACAATTTGAGGTCATGAAACAGTGCATTAGTATGAGAACGATGTGGCTTGAAAGTTATAGCACGTACAGCCATCTTTTGAGTATAAAATATACAATTCAAGTGTGATTTATAAGTACTACCCCAAACCTCGATGCCATATGTAATATGTGGCTGTATAAGAGCTTTATACAACAGTATCAATATATGTTTAGGGACAAAGTGCCGTAATTTAAAGAGGATGCCGACCTTTCTCCGTATACAGTCATTAACAGATTTTATATGTGAATTCCATGTAAAATGTCTGTCAATGGTAATGCCAACAAATGTCGCTTCCTCCACTTCTCTTAATTCTGCCCCAGATATTTTTAATCTCCCTTTAAGCACAGCCTTTCTTCTACGACTACTGAAGAACATGAAATTGGTTTTTGACGCATTGATAGTAAGCTTATTTGCAGTGCACCAATTCTGTATTGATTTTAAATTTTCATTTACTTCACACTCATCTATTTGATCTACACCTTTGGGAAAAGTATGAAAAATATTAGAATCATCTGCAAATAGTCTGAAATTGAAATAATTTGTCACAGTTGGCAAGTCATTTATATAGATTAAAAACAGAGTTGGTCCTAAGACAGAACCTTGTGGTACACCGCATTTGATATATCTAC
The DNA here is from genome assembly GCA_035222895.1 of Strongylocentrotus droebachiensis. Classification (NCBI taxonomy): domain Eukaryota; kingdom Metazoa; phylum Echinodermata; class Echinoidea; order Camarodonta; family Strongylocentrotidae; genus Strongylocentrotus; species Strongylocentrotus droebachiensis. Next base: position 314,090 of record JAVYIG010001036.1, read on the forward strand.
TTTCTGATGATGACTCTTTGTATTTCACAAACTGCATTCTGTCACTAAGATAGCTTTCGAGCCATTTCAGTGCATGTCCTCGGATGCCATAATGTGATAGCTTTTTAAATAATATGTTATGGTTTATTGTGTCAAAAGCCTTTTGAAAGTCAAGAAACACACCAAGCGTAACACATCCTTCGTCTATACTTTTCAATACCGTATTCATAAGATTAATTAATGATAATTTAGTACTATACTTTTTCCTAAATCCGTACTGATGGTGATATAAAATGTCATGCGTTTCTAGAAAACTGGTCAATCGAGCATTAACTATTTTTTCTAATACTTTACCCAAAATTGGTAAGACAGAAATGGGTCTATAATTCCCCGTTTCATGTTTATTACCTTTCTTAAACAGTGGACTGACTTTAGCAATTTTCATTTGATTAGGGAAATTTCCCGTTTCCAATGAAAGATTGAAGATATGTCTTAATGGTTCAGCCAAAATAGATGCACCATCCTTAATCAGGCGTACTGGAATGTTGTCGTAACCACAAGCTTTCTTCTCGTCTAGAGCCAACATGTGGTCATGAACTTCCTTCATTGTGACCGGTTTCCAAAAAAGGGATTGCTCAACACTATTACTCAAATAATCTTCAAATAATGTGGGTACATTTGGTATTGCTGATGCTAGATTTGGACCGATGTTTACAAAGAAATCATTAAATTCATTGGCAATTTCAGATTCGGTTGTTAGAACTTTATCATTTCCATTAATACGCCTTATAAGTTTTTCTACCTTAGTACCTTTGTTACCTTTATTTCTCCCTGATATTAATTCATTTATGATGTTCCACGTTTTACTAGTGTTATTGCTGTTCTCAGCTAGCAAACCACTGTAATAATTTCTCTTGGCATTGCGAAGAACAGTCGTTAATACATTTCTGTAGTTCCGAAATTTTTGTACATCACTTACATCAAAATTAGATTTCCTTACTTTTAAAAACAATTTATATTTTTTTCGAACAGACTTCATTATTGATTTGGTTATCCAAGGTTTCTTATAAGCGCGTCCTTTGCAGCTTCTTTTCTCTTTGATTGGTGCATGTTTATTACAAACATTATAAAACAAATTAAGAAAAATGGAATATGCCATGTTAACATCTTCACAGCTATTGATATGTTGCCATTCTTGCCCAGCAAGGTCATCTTTAAAGTTTTGTACATCATAGTTTTTATAACATCTGTAAGTTACAGTTTGTGGATAATGCAGCTGCTTCAAATTACATGGATTTTCTAAAATCATGAACACAGGGTAGTGATCAGAAATATCACATTCTATAACACCCGAGTGATTATCATACTTGTTCATATTAGTGTATATATGGTCTAATAAGGTTACAGACTCACTGGTTACTCTTGTTGGATATTTTATTTTCTGCTCCATTCCTACGCATTTCATCGCTGTTGAAAACCCTTCTGTTGTTCCGTCTGAACTTAATGAATTTATATTAAAATCTCCTATTATAATGGTATTGCGTCTGTCGACTTTAATGTCTTCTAAAACTGTGAGAAGACTTTCTTGAAACTCTTTAACATCTGTATTTGGTTTCCTATATAAAACACCTACCATCACCTTTTGAAATTCTCCATTGTTTATTTCAAACCAGATTGATTCTGTATGCTTCACTGTATAATCTTTCACGACATATTTCAAATTAGAACGAATATAAGCTCCTACCCCTCCTCCTCTTTCTCTACCATCCCGGCACTTTACCTCCAATAAATAACCTTCCATTTCCAAGGTCGATTTTTCTAAAACTCTCCATACTTCTGATAATGCAATTACATCGAATCTGAACTTAACGCAATCTTCATATAACAACTTTAAGGAATCAACATTTTTGTTTAGCGAACGTACATTTACATGGGAGATACTAATTGATTTTTTACCGTCAAGTGGCAATGTACTATCAAATGAATTTGGACATAACTTGTAAGAATGTGATACAGTGTTATCAAACATATTATTAGAATATTTGTATCATGAAAAAAAGGACATTATGAGGAGACATTACTCCAACAAGCGGAGTCTGAAGTTTTTGTATTCGACATTATCCAAACCCACTGCGAACAAGTCGTCAGGGGTTGAAATTATCTTGAAGGTATCATCGTTCATTTTGCAGACGATGTTCCCTGCCTTAGTTGATACAGATTTCACCTCTGTAGATTTCTTTGCTGCCATCAAGACAGCATAGCGAGTAGAGGTGAGGTCTTCGTTCACAAAAACCTGCCTAAAGGATTCCTTCCCCTTCAAGTGGAAACGCCCCTGGTAGACCTTGTCTCGCTTACGTTGGGCGACAAAGCGCACGACGGTATCGCGCTTCTTCCCCGCCACCTTCCTTCCAAGGCGATGGCAAGCCGAGATGTCGCTCTCTGCAAGCTGCATCCCGGTTTCCCCAGCCACCTTACAGATCTTCTCGATCAGGATCTCCTCTGTCTCATCCCTCTCCTCCTCAGCCAGACCGCTGATCCTCAAATTATCTTTCCTGCCAGCCTGCTCTATTGCATCTTGTCGAAACTGGAGGTGGAGAAGATGGGGATTGACCACCTCCTTAAATGACCGCAGGCACACCTCTTTCACTGCCTGAACTATAGCAGGAACGGCTGCCTTTACTGCTGCCTCAACTGCCTGTTTCACAACATCTCCCATCATGCCATATTCGCCAATCTCTAACTCTTCAAGATGATCTCCTATATCAACGAAAATCCCCTTCTTTTCCGGAGATGCTGCAGCTGCCATCCCTCGTTGAGAGGCGACCTTGCGATCTACATCATTGTTGACCACAAATGGGCGCTGTGGTGATAAGGGTTTTGCCTGGCCCTGAGCGGCTCCTCGGAGAAACATTCCAGGCATATTATCCTTCTTCGCCTTTCCCTTACTTCCACGACCTGGCATGTTGATAACAGCAAAAGGTGGATGTTCACTTCAGGAAAATAAAGGGATGGGACTGAAATGTGTCCACAGCTACAGAAGTCCAGATTTGGATGTGAATTCTAGCTTCAAATTCTCAGTTTCCAGTCATCTGTTGATCTGTGAACTCTCTCCAAGTAGTGCCTTTAACACTAGACAAAGGCCTCACATATCCATATATGGATCAAACAGTGAAAGTTTTTGTTAAATCCAGTATTTTACAGGACACAAAATAACACATCTTCTCTTCCTCGCTGACTATCTCAGTCTTGATATAATAAATGTCCACATTTAACCCTTGAAGGTTATAATCCCTTGAACCTTTCAAAAGAGCAAGGGGTATATCAATTGGGCAGTCAGTGCAGACGCCTTTTTTCAGAAAGCAATCTGGTTAATACAGCATCTATGTAATCGCTAGTAAATCGTACGCACCGTCAATTCGGTAAACAGTCTACGCTGTAGGTAAATATTTGATCAGGCTCGCCCTCCGAACACACTCTCCATTTTTAATATACATTATACCCTGTACAGAAGCTGTTTCCATGCAGGATTCATTCTCAAGCATCACGTGACCTGTACACGGCGGCGCCACGCAATCATTGGTTGAGTTGCGTGTTATAACACAGGCATTGTGCTTAAAAGGGAAATTCACCCTGATAATATGCTGGTAGACAAAAAGCAGAAAATGAGAGATACGAATGGATGGAAATTTGAGCATTATCCCATTAAAAATAGGAAATTTGCTAATTGTAATTAATTAATTAAAGTTGTCATCAGTGAAATACAAATTGGCAACACTGTGACATATCTTGGGAGGTCCTTCCCAGTTTGCTTTTGTATACAGAAAAATTTCATGAACTTTCATTTTCTTAGTCATTAATGAGGGAATATATTTGAAAAATTGTGCTTTCTGGTTTCACTACCATTTTAGAGTCATATCAAGATAGCTTTCATTCATGGACGAAATAGTTAGAAAAATGTCATATACAGTGCCTATCAAACAAAAGTGAACCCAACTTTGGTAGTTTTTAGTTAAAAGGTCATAACCGATGAAGAGTAACTTATTTTCTTTCTAATGATACCCTACTCATAATATTTCTGCCACTGGTGACTGAGCACCGGGGTCTTTAAAAAGTGTTGTCAAACTCGCCATATTTCAAGTTTGGACTGAAAGAACCAATGTGGGTCAGGCCATATGCCGCGTGCTTCAGTGCTTCATTGTTTTTAATGGTGCAATGTATCGAGGCTTTCACAGAAACTTGTTTCTACCCAGACAACCCATAATCACTTTAGACAGCCTACTAACTTCTTGTCTGATGATATCTAAGTTCTCTCTTCTCACTCGTCCACTGCGCCATTTCTCACGCGTAGAGAGCATAACGTGTTTATCTCGAATAGCGCTTGAAAGGTTACGAAACCCTAATGCAAGAAAGAAATCATATGATGATGAATATCAAAGAATTTGACTGCAGACTTTCTCGAAAAAAAGCTAACATCCCAAATAAACTGTATCCACTTTGTATCACTCAATGAGAAGGTAACCTTAAACAACGGATGCGAATAAAGTCAAGATTGTTACCATAATAACGAAAAGGATATCATAAGTTTTGCTTGTATTTAGCATTTCCTTGATTTGAGTTGATATTAGCACCTTTTTATTAACTGCCTAATAGTCAATGTAAATAAATGAGCAATTGTTTCGGAATTACATAACTTACACATAATGGCTTTTGAAAAGCCTACTGTTCAGTCATTATTGGCAGCACAATTACACAAAATTGTATCATTAGACAGGGTATTAGTTCCTTTTTAGAATATACAATTCGAGGTCCCTCAGGTTCTAACTTTTTGATTAGAAGCTACCAAAGTTGGGTACATGTTTTGATACGCATTGTGTAAGCCGTATAGGACATATTGCACGGAATTGCTCTAATGGGTATATGATTTTTTTTTGTATTAAATTGAATAAGCTGAAATTACGGCGCTACGTGGTTAAATGCTTTACAGCTTCATGCGACAGATGTTTTCATCATTTAGATCCGATTACGACATCGTAAACATCGCTTTAGCTGAAGAAAAAACAAACTCAGAAGCTGTATTCGCAAGCTGAAAACAAACACATGCCTGATTAAACATTACTGACATTTGTACTGTATTAAAGCCTTCCATGTGGAGATACCGTATTCAGAATATAATTTAAAACCTAGTTTAATTATCTTAGTTATTAACATTATATTGATCCTTGCCATGCAAAATATTATAAATACATAAATTAAGTAAAAAGCTAACTGAAAGTTATTAGCCAATCTGGAATTACCCTAAAGACGATAATTTATTGAGCTGCCAAGCCAATATAGCACTCGTGAACAGGTTTGTTCGGACATCTCGGATACACCAATGTATACATGACATTTCATCCATGCATCTCGTCGACTGAATGAATAGAATCTGTGATTGACAAGTTAATTAAGATTAAGAGTTGCTTGCAATGGCCCAAATCTGATATATCGTTCAGCCTCTTGATATGATTTATCCCAGTGATAATTAGGTTGAATAACGTGAGTAATGATGTAATATATTATTATACCCTGGCATTCATGATATATAACAGAGAGAGAGAAAACATGCATCTTTTACCTCCCCTTTCTCTTTCTTATTTTACTACTACTATCCTTACTACTACTACTACTAGTACTACTACTACTACTACTACTACTACTACTACATTTGTACTACTACTACTACTACTACTACTACTACTACAATTACTACTAATACTTTTACTACTACTTATTCTTCTTCCTCTTTTTCATCTTCTCCATTTTCTTTTCCTTCATCTTCTTTTCTTTCCTTACTCAGAGGTTTGTTCTCCTTATACTTTTCTCAAATGTGTACTATTTTACCGTTTTGCCTGTCACTTAATAATAATGCTTGACAATACTACTCTTCGCAGGAGCCTGATCTTGTACAAGCTTTGGCCTTTACTAAGGCTTCTAACATTGTAAATTGTGTCTTACATTGTCTGTCAAATCTACACTTATCTCGAAGTTGACCTATATTATACTTCGTGTAAGTTATCTAACCGTTATGTTATGTATGAATATGAATTGTGTTTTTTATGTAAATGTAGAATAATTAATCTTCAACTTCAACTTGTCCATATCACTATAGTATCAATAGAAAAGTAAATGGTTCTTTAATTATTAAAATATTAAAAATATTGTCATAACCTAATACCGTAAATTTTGACATCAAGTGGTCATTTCCTCTCGCTACATTTATGATGATGTACTTTCAACCTCACATCATGAATAATCAATCAGGAAGTGTTATCATTGAGCAATCGAAAGTTTTACATTTCATATCATTAGGTCTGAACCACACTGTAAAAAAAATCTCTGTAATTTTACAGCAAATCTGCTGGCAGCAGAGTCGCCATAAATTATGTTGTAAAAATACAGATTGGTTGTTATTTTCTCCTACAAACATTTCATGTATTTTCTTTTACAAATTGTATGTCGATTAAAATTACACCAGAATGAATGTAAAAACATAGTACAAAAATGTTGTATAAATACATATGTTTGTTAATTTGGTTTACAGCTTTGGTGTGGAAGTACCTTTTTGTGTATTTGTATTTGAAGCAATTTTGTTTTATTTGTTTACACCACCATGTAATTTTACAGAATGAATGTAAAAATATAGTACAAAAACGTTGTATAAATATACAAAAGTTTGTTAATTTGGTTTACAGCTTTCCCTTCTTCCTTTTGAGTACAGACCTCTTTACAGAGTATTATCGTACTATACTGGGGGTGTGCAGGTGGACCACTACACCGGGGTTTCCCCCTACTCTTATACGAATAGTGCAGTGGGTTCTTAACGTGCAAAGGTAGTGACTCTTCTCTACACGGGGCCTCCATTTAACGTCCTATCCGAGGGACGGAGGGAGTGTTTTCCACTTGACATAACCTGCGTCTATGAACAAGGGAAGGGGCACGTTAACACACAACGCAGGTTTCAGTCATCCGCTTGGGTGGGAGTCGAACCCGGGATCTTTGGTTCGACAGACGGACGCTTTACCGACTGAGCCAACTCGCCTCCCTTTGTAGTCTAGTTCTGGACCCTATGATTTGTGTTATTCGCCGACTATAAACGTTAAGCCGAGTGATGGCCGATCCTTATTGAACGCCATATCCCCACTAATCGCGCTAGATAGGCTATTCTAGCGCGATTAGTGGGGATATGGCGGTCAATAAGGATCGGCCATCACTCGGCTTAACGTTAATAGTCGGCGAATAACAAAAATCATAATAGGGTCCAGAACTAGACTACTCCCTTTGGTATGGAAGTACCTTTTTGTGTATTTGTATTTGAGCCAATTTTGTTTTTAATTTTTTTACACCACCATGTAATTTTACAGCATGAATGTAGAAATATAGTACACATTCAAAGTCTCTGGGACTTCATTCATATGCAAATGAGCATCCTCCGCATCGTGTATAAGAAGCCCACTCAAAGCCACGTGCATCAGTATTCAAAGACAAAAGGCTCATTCAATCATGCAAAGAAGGGCGGGAAAAAGACAACAGAATCAATTGTATTAATAGTCACACTGACAGAACATTCAATCAGGGAGGGACATGATTCCTCATATTAGGCTTATACTTCGTAGAATATAAATTAAACTTCAATATTAAATTTCTTTTAAATCTCGTTTAATTTAATTATTCTACTTCGTAACGCCTAATTATTCGAAATCATGTCTGGGATTTTAAAGTTGGAAAACGGAATCTGTAAATATGCTACAGTATATGTGAAATAAGTTTCATGAAATGTAAAATGCTGTCCAATCAAAACGACATTATAAAAACAGAATTTTGTTAAAGAATCTAGTAACTGCATTCAAATTAAATCACATCGAAGTAAAACTGCACCATATCCATTCAATTTAAGAAATCGTTGTACGAATACAGACATCTGTAAAAATACATTTAGGTAAACAATTTCATCTGTAAAATTACAGGCAAACTGTATTAGTAACTCTATTTTGCCTTAAAATTACAGGCAAACTGTATTAGTAACCCTATTTTGCCTTGAAATTACAAATTTCTGATGTAAGTAGGTCTCACAATAAAAATGAAGTATTTTTACGGGATAGATCTGTAAAATTACAGGCAAACTGTATTAGTACTCTATTTCGCCTTAAAATTACAAATTTCTGATGTAAATCAGTCTCACAATAAAAATGAAGTACTTTTACGGGATATATGTAAAAAAATACATCCGAATTGCTGTATTTAGTTAAAACGTTACAAATCTGTATTTTTTTCCTGTAAAAATACAGATATTTTTTACAGTGCATGTATTGTGGCTATCCGTCAACATTACTGATTAAGCCAACACAAGCCAACACAATGAAAGTGAGATATTATATAGGACAAGTTAAACCAGTCCTATTTCAAATGAAAACATGTATTACGTACGACATGGTAAATTATAGCGTCGATTGTTACATGTTCTGTATTGACGCATCACAGAGCTAGTAATTTCAAATCGGCAATACTAAATGCTCTAGGATACACAAATAATAATTTCTCTGCTATGCACCTCGATCTAATGATTCCTCAATGATTATTTAATACTATGACTTTATCGGTTTACATGAATTACTTTCTATATTCCTTTTTTTTTGTATGCTATATATATTTCTCCAGCACATGTTTCCCGTCAATGTGCCATGGAGATAGAACACACATCCAGATAAATTTCGGATATCTCCCTTTTTTCCATGTGATAAAGCCCCTTTCAGTTCTCTCTTGAAATACACTGCATATAACATAATATTTTCCCCTCATCATATTTCGTCATTCATCGGAAAAGCGTTGTCGCAGATGTTTCGCAGATACCATACATCATAATTGTGATCAAAAGCCATATCCTTTGATCTACCGCTATGGCGTGCTTAATGGCACGCATTGGCCGTCTTATGTCACCGCATAAGTGTGTTCTACGATGTAGTCCAATTTGACAGATGTCATCGGAAAAATACAGCCAGCGTTGCTGTTGAAGTAAACGCTAAATAAAGTAGTATAAACCATTTATAAGGTCCTCTTTAACCTTTGGAAATAGATGACGAAAAGTATACAGTCCAAAATATTATGAAGAATAAGGTTCGTACGAATAAGGTTAGTGCTTAATAACCCCTGCAGAATTATACTCTTTTTGCAATGCACTTCCACTCTAATATTTACGACGTGTTTCATAAGTTGAATCGTTTTACCACCGTATACACTTCTCAACAGAAATTAAACTTCATTTTCATGCATACTATTAAAACAAAATATTTTTTTTCCACAACGTTTTTTGTTATTACATTTTTCCATTTTTCAAATGTATCAAAAGGGGGTAGCCGTGGTCACGGTCTTTATCATGACTTGCGACCAACTTTCAAATATATCATGTCGGACTACAGGCAATGTCGGGAGCAAGCCGATTTACTTTCTCGCTCTGCCGACTGAAGCACACGAAACGCTTTAGATTATTAACTATATACATTCCAATTTCAAATAAAAACCCACTCTGACGACATACAACTCGATATTCAAGAGTGAAATTCAAGTAGCTTCGAGAACCCACACAGTTCCTGTTCCAGGTCAGATACAGGAAACGCCATATCCTGTGTGTGGGACAACATATATCAACAAGTGGGTCAATAGCACGTCTAGTGGTATACATACCACATTTATAGGGGATGGTAAATTGATTAAAAAGTGGAAATTGCTTGGATGGGTTTTGTGGTCAAGGTCTAAGTCGTCTGTTTTTATTGATTCTGTGAAATGATACACTTTTGTGAAAATCCCATTTACACGCAGACACCTTCACATACACTTAAAATCAAGTACATCTAAGAAAGAGATCGATCACTTACCTAGATAAGGCGAAGCACATTGGGAAGGTGAAGATCAGAGAGCGAATGCATGAAAATAGAAAACACAGAGAGAAAAATAAAAGAACGTTATATGCATGTTAGGAAATATATTACAAATGATTAACACGATCACAAAGACTTTCGCAAAATTAACACAATAATTCAGTAGCCTCGTCCACCCCTGGCTGAAATGCGCGAACTTAACGTTGACAGATTACGTAATTCGAACATGACTTCTGCGGGATATACAATGGGGTATTGGGAATTGCCCTCGATTCGATTTTTCGTTAGTCTTTCAGATCGTATTCACTACAGAGAAAGAGAGATTACAAATCTTCTTCAGATTGATGAATCCGATGAACGACAATACTATTTATATTGACACTTTATAACATAGGCCTACTGATACTGGGGAACATCCCGGATGTGGCATTTTTATTAATTAAAGCTGAAGCAATTGTATAATCATTCTTATAGTTCAGTTATTGCAACCAAAATGTTGGATTCCAAAAGCAAATTAAAGATACAAACAGATACATAATACTTGTAGAAATGATTTACCTAATGAAGCTGTAGAGTCTGATACATGAATAAATGGATATGAATTAGGGAATATTGTTCTTCCCTGACTCTTTGTCTATCTCCTTTATTATACACATAAATAGATAAAAACAGCATCTTACTTGTGACATATGCTTTACACGCTATGCCCTGATTATGGTGGTCAAACTAACAACAAAAACACAAATCAACACCAACAACAACACATATTGAGTCCCATATTCATAAGACTATCAACATACAATTTAGGGTGGAGGGGTGTTATGTTTTTCTCATCTGTATACATATACACAATTCAATTTGCACGCTTGGAACAACATGTATTCAAAGCGATAGGCGCCTTAAGAATAATTCTAGTTTAAGCTGCTGTGAAATTGTATACTCTTCGCCTAATCTCCTGACATACTTCATTAAATTCATAAATTTCACCGCCGGATATTTGCTCCCGTTTTAAAGGTCATGGATAGTAATGAAATAGTGTGTTCATGTTTTGTCTTCTTTTGATAAAGATGAGGTAAAAAGGCGTAAATTCGAAATCCCCGCGTAACATGACACCTAAACGTTTAGGTTATAATGTTAACAAATAATGACTGCTTTGAAGGGCACGGTTAAAACAAATGTCAAAGGTGAACATGAAATTGTACTGTAGTACAGTCTCGGGAATTATATGCACTCCCTGTGTCAATTCTCAGAATACAATATTTATTTACAAAATATATGAGTTTCATATTATATATTTTTGTAGAGTCGAAGGAAACGTTTCCGTATAAAGAGCATTGCGCACATCTCTCTGCGCGTAACCATTATTTTTAATTTCACACATCGCGTCCTTGCATTGTACGCGCTAAGTAGAACGATGTCCGTTCAATATGTTTCGCTGTACTGCCAAGCAGTTAGAAGCAATTGTCATGCCTGAACTTTTAACCAATCAGAGACCTAGAATCTTCATATGAGGTATACAAACATATATAGCATTGGAATAGGATATTTAAGATTAGATAAGAATATGCCATAGTTATTATACAAGTTATAATTGATATTATTATCGACTATCAACAGTATTATGAACATTTATCACTAGATCAGTTATACAACGAATTTTTATTTGGGGCACTGTGACCAAGAACATAATGCCATGACAAGAGGAGGAAGAAAAGGAAGATGATGACGATGACCACGACGACGACGACGACGATGATGATAATAATAATGTAGAAAAAATAACTTAAACTAGGGGAAAACAAAAAAAAGGTACGGAAGACAGAGAGGGCAAGCTCACAATAAGATCAAAATAAACCAATAGAACATAAGGAGAAGAACATTTTAAAATTAACTTTGAGTAAGTTTATATTTAGTGTGGAGCATATGAGCCCACTTTATTGGACAGGTAAGCTCTCCGACAGAACTGTGTATCTCAAATATTGTCCCATAGTAAAAGAACCCCCAAAACAAGGGAAACGCTTTTGGCGGTCTCGCCCGCATTACGCAATTCAATATGATGAAAAATTGAGGTTGGAACATTATATAGGCAGGGTTACCCTGCTACTCTACTCTACTCACATGATTGGGGATACTTCAAGTTTCATTGAGTAAAAACTTATACTTTTAAATCATATTTAAAACAAAAAGCATAACTTTAGGTTCAGTTTTTTTTATGTTGGCGCCGCAGCCGCCGCCGCCACCGGAAGAGCGGCGCCTATGTCTCCCTTTTGTTATGCAGTCCAGAAAAAACGAGAGTTCCCGAAAATTAAGATAATGCACATTTACTACATTCTTTTAAAACGATGTGTCGGGTGAAATTAATGAACCATCGAATCTAGAAAGAGGAGTCTTGATTAAAAGAAACAAGACACCAATGAAAATTGTAATATAGCCGCAATCTACATTTTTATCCTTTCTTTTTTCATGTTGACTCCATCCCAAGTACCGAGTCGGTTAATTATGTCAAAGGACTAGTTAATTGAGCATCACTCTCCTTTACTCTACAGCCATATGGCAATCAAATGCCAAAATTAATGATTGATAATTGCAACAGCCGTTAGCAGATGCACCCGTCAACATGATGAAATGTACAATAGTCGGTATTCCAAAAAATTGAATAAATATCTCTTCCCTCTTCTAGTTTGCGGGAGGCTGTTTACCGCGCGAAATATAGCTATGAGATAAATTTTAAATTAAATTGTATTTGCAATGCCAACTGGGTACTCGCATCGATTGGGCGATATATTCCCATTGCTTTAGGTGGTATGGTGATAATTGAGTTACATTTCATCTCGGTAATTTGGCCATTTTAAGGGAGCGTAAAGGTCATTTCAGAAGTGGCGTCAGGTGACATTTCATTTTACATAAAGACACGATTTTGACATGCATGCCTTTAAACTGATCTATACCTCAAGGTTTGTTCTTTGTTCGTTCTTTGTCGCTCTTTGTCGTTCGTCGTTCTACTTCCCATTTTATATTTGCTCTAATATAAGCATTTCAAAAAAAGAATTCTTGAATAATATTGAATGACGATTGTATACAGACAGTGGCGAAACCAGAGTTAAACCATCATGGCCGTTGAGGGAGCTCCAGAAGGATTATTGGGGGCACTCGTCTTTCTCGGGGAATAAAATGTGAATTATTCAAGGCTACTGCTCAGGGGAGGGTGAGCGAGGGGTCCAGTCGTCTTTTTTTTCTCGTCCTATTCCCTTTCTACTTTTGTGTTTTCTCGCTTTGTATTTGTTTTTATTTTATTTGTCCCTTGAAGGCACGTTTCCACATAAGCCATCCCTGCCCTATTGACCCCCCCCCCCCCCCCACGCCACTACATAATTATAGTCATCTTTGAGAGAGGTTGAATGTGATGCTTGCTTTGGATACGAATTCAAGGATGTAGAAGATTTTCAAAAGATGTTGTTTTTCAGTTACAAGGTCATTGAGATACTTTCGAAGTATATATTACATCCTTGCGTGTACATATCAATGTCTAAAATAATATGGAATATAACGAACCGGCACATTTACAGTATACATTTACAGGATACACTTTAACGCATTAGGATACGTCCTTTTATCTTATGGAAATTAAATACGTTTTATAGGCGCAGTAATATGCATGAATGCATGTGTACTGCTACGAAACGAACGGATGTTTAACACGCGGTTTCATTTCTACATGTATTGTGTTATTGTCATGATTATATGCGCTGATCAACGATGTGAAAGTGAATACTCCATACGTCCGTTGTTTTAATAGTAAGTTGTTTAATTTTTCTTCATCCATTTTTTTGAAGATGGCGCCTTGTATGGAGTAGGATTTACAGACAGAGAAACAAAAACGCTTTTTCTGATCTTTGAAAAAATACATGTATGTGTGACCAACTCTTATCATCTATCCAGGATAGACAATATACACACCTCGATGTCGTTTCTTCATCATGACTTGCTAACCATAACTCCAATAAAAAATACCGAACTTCCTAACAAGCAAATTTGACCTATCAATTAATATATAAGCACCTTTTTTATCTGTTCTCTCTCCCTACTTTTTTCACTTTTGGTTAGAGAAGTCTATGACAAATTCAAAGATGACGTTCCCTCAGGCGATGATAAAGGAGAGTGCTATTATCCTGTATTTCTGATACATCAGTGGCGAAGCCTGTTCCAAACGTAAGGGGGGCACTACCTACGTGGGGGGAGGAGGCGGGTTACGAGTTAAACGAAATGCGGATCAACAAGGAAACCGATAAGGGGGTGTGGGAGAAGTTCATGAACTTATTTTCACGTTATCTTTCCCTCATCGCTTTCACCGTCTTACTTTCTCGCCATCTCTTTTTCCCCCTTCTTTTTCCTCATCGGTTCGGGGCGTTCCCCCGTGCCCCCATCGCTACGCCACTGTGCATCGTCGTAGCCCGAGGTGTTTTTGCACTTTAGATTTCAAAGTCCACCACATTTTAAGGAAATGAAGAGCGCCGATGGAGATATTTCTGATACGGAAAGTGGGGTGGTTTTGCGCTGTTTTTCATATCGGTAAATTGACTGACAAGTTTTTATAGGCCATCAATACACACCTGTAGGCTATAAAAACATGTCGTACGGTGTGCAGGGTCTGGCGTGGTCGATTGGGAATTTTGAATATGGATTAATAAAAAATGACATATTTCCACCTCGGCGGCATGCCTAGATAGACATTGATTCATCTGTGGAATAGCTTCATGAGATGCATGTATAAAATTAAGGCGATTAAAATGGGTCGCCATGGTTTGGAGGGAATAATGTGCCCTTTTGTACAATAATATTCTAGATGGTTTCCCTGATATACAACTTATTGTATTCCCTTTGTTGTTTATCTCTAAGCACATACAAGCTTTTATAGCAGCCAGGTAAAAATAACCAACCAATCAACCAAAATGAATAAATTTAGTAAATATTTTATCATTGCACTTCTCATATCTGTTAGATCAAATAAAACCGTTGGACGTAATTGTCCGCCCAACTGAAATTCATGTTATTATGGTCGGTGTTTTTGTTGTTGTTGTTGTTTTCTTCTTTAAATATATTTTCTGGGCTCTTTTCCCTTTTTTTTTTATTTAGTATTTGATTTTTCTCTCTCTATATATATGTATCTCTCTCTCTCTCTCTCTTTATCTCTTGAATGCCTTTTAAGTATACATTTTTGTTTACAATGGTGTATACTTACGTTTGTAATTTGTAAGATTTTTGATAAATATAGGGCATCAGGAATCAAAAGACGATTGATTCTCGGACTGATCATTTATGGACACCAAGGCAAGCAATTCAATGTATGAAATGCAAAGAAATACAACACGCAGAAAATTAGTGCATTGTGATACATATACTTACGATAATATAATTCGCAAACCAAATCCATTGTAATACACTTAATATTTCCTGCATATATTCGATACAGTATACAAGCGTACATACCGCTTAGGTAAACATACCGAGTCGTACTTATAGTAATATATGTGTATCGCATGTATATTTGTGTGCGTATGAGGGTGCGTGTGTACGTGTGTGTGTGTCTCTAGCGCATTTTCAAACCAGATAATCACCGACCTAGAGTGATTGTTATATCGTTTCTATGCGGTTGTCAAGAGAAAAAAATGAGGTCTTTACAAAAACGTGACTTTATCAAGGCATTTGAACGCACTTGAAGCTAAATGTATGACCATACATGTGATACATCGTAGCTTCCCAACATGCAGAGATTTAAAAGAAGGAAAAGAAAAGAGAGACATTTTAACTGCACTACATCAAACATTTTAAAAAACAATGAAGGCATGGGAAATAGATTGAGCTATATATACATTTCTAAATTGTTATTTGTTAGGTATATACGCTTTAAACAAGAGCACAAACTATGTAAGATTTTCTTTATGTTAAGTTTAGCTGTATTCTTTTAATGAGGGGGAAATACTACCAGCAAACATATTCATTCTCATTTGCCGGGTAGATTTTAGAAATCTATTACCCAATGCATGCAAATTAATTAAAGTGCATACAAGAATAAAAAAAGGAAAGTCATTCTTCGTCATTTCCACACACATGTTGCCTGAGTGGAAACAGAAACATCAAAGTAAAAGATCCCATTAGAACTCAAGGGAAAAGTATGAAAGACATGAATTTTCAAAGGTTGAAATGACGATAAAAGGAAATCTGATATTATGTCCACACAGGGGAAAATCCTCCCGATTGTAAAACTGTAAAAAAAAAAAGCATATTTTCTAAATTGGTCGAACAGACTTGATCAGATGACATTGTTTGGGGAATTCATTACTACGTATTTTCCCTCCCTCAATGTCTGTTTTTTTCTTCTCACAGGAATTGAAATAAAGGAGGAATCCAGAGGAAAAATGTTGATGACATCACGAGTACATAGCGACATAGTCAGTACAATGTTCTCCAAATAGATAATAATTTGGACAATCAAATATCAATAAATTTCATATCCTTTTTAGGTCTAGATTCAAAATAGCTCAAGAAGAGATTCCAGTAGTCAAAAACTGTTTATGATCAATTTGAATACATTTTTGTTTTAGGCATGTAGTTATATACCTGAGGTATTACTGGGTCACTATAGAGAGAGTGTGTGTGTGAGAGAGAAGGAGAAAGAGAAAGAGAGAGAAGGGAGAGAAAAAGAGAGAGGGAGTGTGTGTGTGTGTGTGTGTGTATCGGAGAGGGTTAGAGAGAGCGAGGGAGTCGGAACGATTTCCAACTATGCCACGATCCGACAATCTTGTACGGATCGATGTAAGGTCCTTCCTCTACCACGTAAATAATTGATAGACAAAAAGAATGGAAATCTTCATCAATAATTTATGTGATATACAATCATAAAGGTGAACTCATTTCCGCGATGCCATGTACCGTCTAGAAGATAGAATACTTCTATCCAATCTGCCTCTTAGGAGGGAAACCTGAAACCAAAACTACAACGATTTTCTTCTCTACCCATCTTACCATAAACGATGAATTCCGAGCGAAACAAATACTAGTCATACTGAAGTACATGTATTTAGCTTTGTCTGACAAAAAGGTCCTAAAAATACCCTAATTAAGCTGTGATTTTTGTTATATATATATATATACATGTATATGCCTTAATATTGACTCATTTTATATTCTGAAGTGTTCTATTATTGTTGAAAACGGCAAAATGCTAGAAAGTACATTTCAAGCAATTTTGTGAAGTGCTTTAGCAGCGAGGAAAAGCGCTTAATGAAATAAATTACTTATTGGATTGGATAATTATGAATTGCATAAATTGAAGTGAGGATGAAAAGGCGAAGATAATAGGCTGTCTGAGCTGGCTCTTGGTCACTTAACTCATTGCAGTTCATATTTTGTTAAAAGGTTTAAATAAAATAGGCTTTTCTCAAATTGACAACAGTTCCTTCTATTTTTTTATTCTTTCACAAACAAAACAAATACAAATTTATAGCAAATGAAACTAGGTGGATGAGAAGTACAACACATATTAACAAACAACTGTTAATTTGCCATGAAAATAGAAATTACAAATTTTACTCTCCGTTGCTAATTTAGAGGCTTCAATGATCACTGTATATTGAATTTCTCTCATTCATGAACGGCACAATGTACTTCAACGGGAAAAGACAAACTTTCTATTGATTGATTGATATTGATATTGATTTATACGTCCACAATGTGGAAATATGCTTCCCACTAGCATTACAATAATACAAGAAAACAGAGTACAATAATATGAAACATGCAAAACAATTAAGCAAACAATTTCAGAAAAAAACAAATCTCGTCATTTCATATAAATAATTTTTACGCCATCCAAAATTGATTTTCTTTCCACTTACTACTCATGTGCAATTTTTAATTCAGAGAATTCTTAATCGAAAGATACAAATTTTAAAAAAAATCATTGTATGAACTCAATTTCACAATGGCTTTAAAAGTCGGACACTTACAGAAAAGTTCACCTCATATATGGAAACCATCTGCGTAAATTCTGGGTTAAATGGCTTCCAATTTTTCAACTGTCTCTTGCTGAGTGTTTTATGTCACTTTATATTCTAGGAGAAATGAGTTGTATGACATCAAAGGAAAATGGGAAATACACAAATATACATGAGAGGGGCTAAGATGTGATAAGATAGATTGATGCATGGGTGCAGGTGTATTTGTTTTTAAATAGACCGAGAGAGAGTTTATTGTTTCATAGAAGCCCTGACGTTCTTCTATAGAGAAACGAATTTCTCTTCCATGTTAATACTTAAAGATAAAGTTGAGTTCTGGTCATGCGATTACATTGTAAAAGAAATGGTGTGGAATCGATCAGAAAAAGTTCATAATGTAGCATCTGATTATTGGTGCGTTCTGCAACGTTCTAGAGTCATCAAAATGATAATAAATTTGGTCTTGGTATTATTAAAGTAACAAGCAATTTACATAGAAAGATATACAAATAGGGCCTCATTTTTAAGCTGTTACTTGTCATATTTAGAATATGAAGGCATTTGAAGAGTCATGCTTTTCAGGGAACATTTGTTTCTCTGATGTCCTTCCACACTTGCATAATAAAAAATGATAATGATCACAAATTATTTTTCATCTCTCCTCAGAACTCAACCTTCTCTTTAAATGATATCACTAGAAATTTTGCTTTCATCTTTAACATAGTGTAAAGCAATTATACATTTTGACTTCTTCAGAATATCCATATACGTTATTTTCTAATTCATTAAGTGCTTTAGATACAATTCCTTTTTATTTGTATGGTAACTCATCAATGATTGTAGTTTCCGTTCTTTGTTCTGATTATGATTAGCGTCAAATATGAAGAAAAACAAATCAAAACTGAAACCAAAGCCTGACAAACTGAACTAGAGACAAAATAGAGAGAGAGAGAGAGAGGGAGAGAGAGATCAATACCGTTCAATAAGAACATTAAAAAAAAATTATGTTTGAGAGCCCTGTTTGACGATACAGTGGGGATTGGGGGCAGGAGAGGGAGGGGGGGGGGGGGGGGGGTATTTCGCCTGAACATAACTTTTTGTTCGGGAAGAAGGAGTAATTCTTCTGAAAGTATGTCTATATTTTGTGCTTTCCATGTGCAATCTTACAAGTATTGACTTACAACATGAGTCCTAAACTGTTAAGTATACTACTAATTTATTAACAAAGCGACAGCATTTTTCTTTTTTCTGTCTGGAGGTAAAAATTGCGGTCCCCTGTCCTTTCTTCAAGTACTCTTTGCTTGAACAAACAAAATGGAATAAGAAGAAAGGAAAATGTAGAGGCTGATCGGAATTAGCGTGGCGTAGGACCATGAAATATGCATCGGTCTTAGCAATCTAGCTCTCCTATACGCATCACGCATAACAGCTGCGCCGAGAATTGAAAATGTCGACATGTGGTATATGTTTGTTCATGCTTGTTACATTTATCCCACGCATGAGGAGAGGGGATAGAGGGGAGAGTCGGAGAAAAGTGGTAGAGAAGGAGAAGGAGGGACGTGTATAAAAGGAGGAGAACAAGAAGGAAAGTGAAAGACCGTTCCTGTAATGATACACAGTCACACCTGTCTACAAAGGCCACCCAAGGGTACCAGAGAAAGTGGTCATTGAAGGCGGGTAACCATTCTAGACAGGTTCAACAACAATGACAATATGACTGTTCTATGATTTTCTGGTTGTCCCATATCCCTGAGTTCACTTAAAATAAGGTAAATTGAGGTATGTCTTTTTCCATATCTCCTTCTCTTAATTTCCATTTTCTTTCTATTCACCTAAGATTAGTATCTGTGCTCGATAGGTATTTCCTCGTCGATGAAGACACATAAATGGCCACTATAGACAGAGGGACTTGATAGAGTGGTGGTCATTAAAACGGGTTTGACTGTTTGAGGCCTTTGAAATTGAATGCACAAAGGTATCACGTACTGCAATTCAGCTCCTTAGTAAAATATAGCATGCTAGGAAGAAATAACTAAAACCTTCTTTCCTGACAATAGGGACTTTTAGATTTACACGACGAGAACGTGGACCGCCACGTGTGACATCCTTTTAAGGTAATGTGACGTCCTTTTAAGGCACTGCCGGGCACGGCCCAGCGCCTTAACACAATGTCACACGCGGCAGTCCACGCTCTCGTCCTGTAAATCTAAAAGTCCCTAATACTTCAAGGTGTGACCTTCAAATCTTAAGAATTTTTTTAAATCCTTATTTATATCCTATAAATATTCAAACTTCTCCACAGCTCATCCGAAATTCCAAATAGTAATTAAAGTCCCCTAAACAAGAGAAATACTAATCACAGGCTGTTCCATTATCTGGATTACTGGCATTGCAAAGCTTTTCAATCATTGGTTACGAATAAAGATTGCGGCCTTTGCAACATCCATAACAAATTTGTGTTTTAGTGCCACCAAAAGTTTTCTTGTCATTACCACGAGCTTTTTATTTACATAAAAATAGTTGTTAGGTCTCGTTTAGATATGACGCGGCGAATCCGCGGCATTTTTGTCATATTCATGATGCCGTAAAGTGTAATACGCTTCACATTTCTGTATCCTATAACACAGAACTCGGTGAATACGCGCAGGACCTTTAGTTGCGCGCATAATTAATTTACACGTACAAAAATAAAACCGCGGCGGCTTTTTCATATAAGGTTTGCCGTTGTTTACCGCGTCATACCTGAAAAAGCCTTTATCGCTAATGAATAATTGGTAGCATTCGCTTCATGGACAGGGCTTGAAGACCTTCAATTTCCGAAGGCCTTTCAAAGCTGACAAAGTGAAATATGGACTTTTGGTTTAATTTCCACTGCATTGATATACCTTCTCATTTGGTGAGTATTGTAAATATAGAATTCCCGCTTGCATTTAAAAATTTGCCCTTTAAAGCCAGTAAGTCTGTACTCTCATCCGTCTTAGTTAATATAAATGCAAATTTTAAATTACCTAAGACAGGGATTCTAACGTTGTGGTTGTTTTTCTCAAAAGGATTACATTTTAAAAAATGCATTGAAAAAAAAAAAAAATCCTCAAAGAAGTGATATATATTACTTGCCGTATGCCACAGAAGAAAAATACAAAACTGCATTTAAAATCAAGGTGCATTAGAGGCGTACAACCTTCGTTACCATAACTAGCATAGAAAGATAGTAAAGATCATTTGATACGAGGTGATTAGCTCCGTTATAATTTGTTTTCAAGGAACATTGAACTCACAAACAGCCATAACATTTCGCCATTACCAAGCTAGACACGATATTGTTTACCCACTCCATTCAACGTAACGTGATTCTCTTAAAAGCATAGTTCTCTTCTATAGTAAGATTCACACGACTGTCTGGTAACTTTAAGTTAAGAGTATGGTTTTAACTTTGAAGTTATCTTGTAGTAAGGGACCGCAGGGAAACACTCGTGGTTAATGAACTTTTAGTTTACACGGTGATATAAACCACAAGCGATCCTAAAGTTAGCGCGATATTATAGGAGCACGGGACCCTAACTGCAAGGCATGTGCCTTGTGGATACAGTTCACTTTGAGGTTATGTCAACTTGTAGTTTAAATGAATGCTTTCTCGGCTGGTATTAAGCTTTAAATACTCCTGGTTATGGTTCCGTTTGGACCCTCGACGTTGTCAGTAGATCATTGTTTACAACTTCGAGGTTTCGCCAACTAATACCCCCTTCACATACACGGATTTTCCTTACGAGTCCTTACGGATCGCCAACTCGTAGTCAATCGCAAGCATCCGTAAATAACTCGCTGGTATCCGTAAATAGCTCGTCACAACTCGCAACAACTCGCAGATACTCGTAAGGATCCGTGAAAGGAGAGGCAATTTGTTTGACATGTCAAAAATCTTCTTACGATTGTCCATGGATTTATTTGTCCGTAAATAACTCGTAAATAGGTCGTAACAATCCGTAAGTATCGTAAACCGCTCGCATCAACACGTTACCATCCGTAAACTGCTCGCAAAAATACGTAAATGACTCGTAAAGATTTTCTCCAACGATTTGTTTCGGTTGGTTTACGATTTGTTTACGGATTATTAACGGATTATTAACGGATTACTTACGGATCATTTCCGGATTATTACGAGTGCTTACGTGTTGTTTACGCTTTCATTCGGGTCGTGTTACAATGACTTTACGGATTGTTACGAGTTATTGCGAGCACTTAACGTGTAGTTACGAGTACTGTAACAAATAGATACGTATACTTTAAGTATTCTAACGTATCGTTTAGGTTTTGGGGGAAAGGTATAAAAGCTGCAAATTTGAACACTTCATTTTCAGTTGTTATTTTTTGGTTAAAAATCGTAAGGACTTGTAAATACTCGTAACTAACTCGTAACTATTCGTAACAACACGTTAACAGGTCGTTACTAAAACGTAAGTTGCTCGTAGGTATCCGTGACAACTCGTAACAAATCGTGGAATTCTGCCGTAAGTATATCGTAATAACTCGTAATAATCCGTAACCGTAAATAGTTCGTAATAACTCGTAGCAACTCTTAAATCGGTCGTAAAAGTGGCCAAATCGTAAGGATCCGTGAAAGATCCGTGACTTTGTGCGATCCGTAAGGACTCGTTAGAAAAATCCGTGTATGTGAAGGGGGTATTAAGGGTTTAAAACTACGACGATCCCGTGCGAACGTTGCTATTGTTATTGTCTTGGAAACATGAATAAATGAAGAGTCACTATTGTGCGGTTGGAGAAATTGAGATTCAATTTCCTATGTTTTCATATTTTCTTATTTGTTATCTTGGAATCGAGAACAACGGCTCATTCGCATAGGACACAAACAGGACATAGCTGACTTTGTATAATGTGTATTACAGGATAAACGAATCTTGTTAATGACTTATTTTTTATGAAAGCAGAAAAATAAGACAAAATACAATTGCGAAAGTTTGAAGTAAATCGGACGAATTATAACAAATTATAAATGTTTGAGATGTGAGATCACTGACTTAATCTATGCGAATCTCAAATTGCCAATCCAGTCGATGGATTTTGAAGATGTCATGGACAACTCTCCGTTTTTTCGTGAATAAAAGATAATAATAAAATAAATAATAAAATAAAAAACAACCAAACAAAAAACCAACAACTTTAAACCATGTACGATGGTACGGGATAATAATGTTGGCTCACATTTTGTTCTCTTATTTCTATAAAAATCAGCATAATACAAACAAGAGCCTTTTTTTTTAGAGGACTCCTTTTTTTAAGGGGAACAATTAAACAGACACAAACGCGCACGCACACTATATTCGTATTTTGTTATAAACTGAAACCCGTATGTGGCATGTTCACTAGGCTAAGGATGAGAAAGCATGATGGTTATAGGTTAATTTAATATTAAGGCCAGTAAGGATCTTAACTCGGATTAACATCATGAACTGGGTTACCTCCATCCAGGTGCATGAGTTTTCAGGTTCGTCGACAAGTCTTCTCATAATTTGTTTTTACTTTTCTTTTATTTGTATTTAAAGATAAACTCCAGTTCTGGTATAAAAAAGAAAATTAATCTCACAGAATCAAACGAAACTTACACTGAATGTTCAAGATTACAAATGAATGACATGTGCCAAACAATTTTGGAAGAAAATGTGTACTGGCTGAGTAATGAGCATAGAAAGACAAGGAAATCAAGGTAGTACTAGCCCCGACACCATTTTTGTTGTCCCATATATAGCTTTCTGTGTACTGTGTTTTTTACTGTACCAAGACTTGGCCAAATATATTATGATTTTGATGACTCCAGAACCTTGCAGTGCACACAAATACTTACATGCTACATGATCAACTGTTTCTGATCCATTCCACACCTTTTCTTTCACAATGCAATCGCATTACCAGAACTCACCTTTATCTTTAACTATTTATACGCCACTCCAATCATCTAACTTTAGTTTGCTACAGTACATCGTTTTAATCATGGAATAGATACATGTATGTAAAAAGGCTTCAAGAATCTTTAAATGTCTAGTGATTAATCTTAATCTATACTCGTGTTAAAAGGGTTGTCATGAAGATAATCAAGATCGAAAATGGGTAATTTTACAAAGCCATTGTGCTGCACAAGGGAATCCATCCATCAATTGGTTCATATCATTTTGTGCAGAATTACAATCCATAGCAATGCGTAAGAAACTTAATGCACGCTCTGTCAAGGTGCGAACCTTTAATTATTGATCCTATCTTATCTTGCCCCACGCCCTTAATCGTTTTCTCCGAATTGTACAACTTCATCCCATCTTAAGACGTTTACTATCTCCTCTTGATCCTCTCTGGACGCCCACTTGTTATAGGGAAAAAACTTCAGGATTGTATTAGTATCCCTTGTAAATGGGTTCCCCGACACCAGTAAAACTTTGCAAACTGATTAATCACTTTTGGCAACACCATAATTATAACAAAAGTTTTGTCCCTGAAAAATAACATTTACAGGTCTACAGCTTTGGGAACGTTTCATCGCCTAAGTTGAAAAAACTCTCACGCCGAAAAAAGAGGGAATGGCAAAAAGGGAGAGCAAGATAGACAGGAGAACGGGAGGGAGAGTACAATGAGAGGAAGGAAATAGTGACGACCAGAGACGAGGAGAGAGACGAAAGAAAGATGGGGAGAGGAAGGGAGATACAACGTGAAATAGAAGGAAGGGATGAGGAGACGGGGAGGAGAAAATGACACAGTATAGAGGGGAGGGAGGGTTGAGAGAGAACAGTAAAAATAACGATAAAAAGAATCCCCACATTAACCAATTATTATATTTAGTATGCGATTCTAGTAATTCATTGAAATGTTGAATCAATGACCCCATGTATAGAGAAAAATGTGTGGGTCTACATTTATTCCGGTACGTAAGCCCTGATCAACGTCAAATACGTCAAGGGTACTATACAATAATTCATAGAGGCATGGGTGTGCATTGAAGGGCTTCATGTATTTACTTGGTATAATTCACTGCACTTGGCAGCCAAATTGCATTTTGGTAAATAATAATTTGAGCATGCTTCAGGGGTTGAGATGATTCTATGTTGGTGGGAAGAGCGTCCAGTTTAGTGAACCCAGGTTTAGATTATTGGGTCTCGATCCTTCCGGAAAAAATGATCGCATGTGCGCAGTATTATTGGACGAAAATTAATTTTACAACGGTGAACATAAAATTAAAGAACTAAACAAGTAATCATGCTTTGGTTTTCATCTAAAGTCAAAGGCGCACTGGATGAAAAAAAAAGGAAGCTTGTGGAAACGGCAGGATACTTACCCCTGCCACAATTGCTTTACGTCATTTCCCTAAACTTCAACCCTACACACTAAGAAAAAATGGTGCAACTATGCACCTTTAGGGGTTCAAACCGATGCAACAATAGCAGCACCTTTAGGGGTTAAATCCTGTACCCTTTTTAAAGGTGCAATCCTGCACCCTTTAAAAGGGTGCAAGATTGAACCTTTGAGGGGACATGTTAGTACCCTTTATGGTTCAATCCTGCACCTTTAGGGGTGCAAACCGATGCAACAATAGCAGCACCTTTAGGGGTTAAATCCTGCACCCTTTAAGGAGGGTGCCAGATTGCACCTTTTGGGAGATATGTTAGTACCCTTAATGGTTCAATCCTGCTCCTTTAGGGGTGCAAACCGATGCAATATCAGCACCTTTAGGGGTTCAATCCTGCACCCTTTAATAGGTGCAATCCTGCACCCATCATCGAGGAATACTCATGAAATTTGCTCGTACACAAATACATATTAAACATGCATGATGTTTCTTGGTTAGTAATCATATAATCAATATATGTATTGCTAAAACGTGAATGTAATTGTAACATGATCAGACAAAATAATCTATTGGTTAATGATTGCCGAAGGAAAATACAAATCAAAAAATTGATGTGCATTGTCATAATTTGCTTAACAAAATCATGAAAAATGTATTTTTATGTGAACACGTGGAAAGTAATCATGAATATGCATGCAATATGCAAATTTTATTTTGCACCCTTTTTTGGTCGATAGGGTTCATTTTTGTGGGAAGGGTGCAAAATATTATATTGCACCCTTTTTTGAACCCCTTTTACTTCAATAGGGTTCATTTTTATGTAAAGGGTGCAAACTCTTATTTTGCACCCTTTTTTGCACCCTTTTTTCTTAGAGTGTAGACCCAATACTATATCCAACTCTAACTCTAACCCTAACTCTAACCTTAACTCTAAACCTATACTAAAGCCCAACTGTAACATTAAAACCCTATACCTTTTACAAAATTGAACCCGGAGAAATCGGGAGCAAATTTCGGGACACGTATGGAATACGTTTATTTTGATGTTATCAAAATAAACCCAATTGTAATAGAATGCAATAGTGTAGGCCGGAAATATGCGGCAAGCCGGTGACTACACACGATAGCGCGCCTCTTTTGTAAAATGATATTGAGGTCAATAACCGAATGTTTCCCAGCAGGTCGGCAAATATCAAACATAGGCGCATCTCTTTGTAACCTACATTGAGGTCACAAAGCCGAATCTTTACCACGCGTGTTTTGTAAATATCAATGATAGGCGCGCTTTTGTAATACATATCGGGGTCGCAAGGCAAGTGTTTCCCACGACGTGTATTTTTACTAATCAATGGGTCATTCTCAGCTAATACTCCGTTTGAGTTGGTCGTGTTTTATTGGACTCAGAATTATACATGCTAATTGTACACAGGTTGTCGCTGTTGAACTGACTGCACCGGTTAGTTTCTATTATCACTGGGTTTCACACCAATACGCTGGATATTCGGAATTGAACAGAGAGACAGCTACACGGGATATAAGGATTAAACGGTGGAAAAGTTACACTGGATATCTGGAATAAACAGAGGAAGAGTTACACTGGATAATTGGATCTAAAAAGAGAAAATGTTACACTTGATATTTGGAATTGAACAGAGGAGTAATTGTATTGGATAGCTGGAATTAAATATTGGAGGAAGTTACATCGGAGCTCGGATTGCGGCATAGTCGTCTAACTAGCTCGTCTGTATTGTGTGGACGACAAGATGGGGAAGTCTAAGGCGTCTACGGGACGAAAGGGCAAAGGAAAGCGGAGAGAGCCAGCGCTTCAAAACAGTGACCCGATCAGGGGGACAACGCCAGCTCCACATTCTCGAGTGACGAGACGCGGCTCGAGGAGTAACCCAGCCGCTTCGGCAGGGCGGGAGCGCCAAGGAGACCAGACTCCGACGGGGGGGGGGGGGGGGGGGGGGGGGGGGGGGGGGGGGGGGGGCCAACATCACAGAATCCCTGGAAACGGCGAATCAACCGTCTATTGTCCATCCTCCACCCGGTGAGTTACCTAGCCACAGGCTAGTCTCATCTTCTAATTCCGCAAACATATCATTCCCTAAGGAGATGGGGGAGATGGCGCAGTGAGACATATAAACTTTATGTCCGTTAATAGGTTGGACAAGGTCGGGTTGATTGTAGGCAAAGGAGATAGGGGCCTACATATAAGGTGTGGATATAATTATGGAGAGTTAGTACGATTGCTTACTTTGTTTTCAATAATTTTAACCAGCTCAGTGGGATGTTATTCATTTTCGTATAACCACGCACTTATTTGGGGTTAGTCGTGTTTCGACAAGTGATGTTGTACAATATTTAGTATGTTAAACAAGTTCAGTAAGATACTAGAAATGCAATCGTGTCAGAACGATGTGCGTGCAGTGACGCCATGTTTTTACATGTCAAACGAAAGAGCATCTCTCGGACTAGTTACGCAGAGTATGAAGTAGCATTTAATGTCATGCTTGACCGATTTAAAAAAAAAAAAAAAAAAAAAGTCCGGCTTCTTGATGCTCTGCACTTGGCCACTTAGAATGTGCCTGTAAAATTTCAAGAAAAATAAAGATCGTTCTGGGGTCCAGAGGCGTGAACCCGATTTGCCCCATAGACAATGCGTGTAATGCGTGGGCGGAAAACGTACAGGATCTGTATTATGACCGGACTTTAATTGTTTGTTTTTTCTCTCTCTTTATGTCACTTTATCTGACGTATTTGGTATCATGGGAAAGAGAATTTCATGGTTGTTATTGTAAACAACTTTTTTTTTTTTTTTTTGTTTTTTGTTTTTTTTTTTTTTTGTTTTTTTTTTGTTTTTTTTGTTTTTGTTTTTTTTTTTTTTTTTTTTTGTTTTTTTTTTTTTGTTCTATGGTAATCCTATCGAAACACGTGATGTAAAATAGATTTATAGGACAAAATTGCGTCTTAAATGACCCCCTTGACCAATTTTAAAAAATCCGGCCAAGAGGTGCCCTGCGTATTGCAACTCGGAATGTCACTGCGAAATTTCAAGGAAAAAAAAAAAAGAAAAAAAAAAAAAAGAAAAAAGGGACGTTTAGGGGGTGAAAAGCAGTCTGAAAAAATGACGCCATAGCCGATACGTGTTATATTATTGGGCGGAAACTCGGCGGAATTCGTATAATGACCCTTGTTCAAATGTGATTTACTCAAAATTTTCTGTGTGAACATATACCATACTTGGTATCATTCGAAAGGGCACTTCATTGCGGTCAGTTTGACACCGTTGTCATCTGCGCGCAATGTACTGCACGCGTTAAAGGCGCTATTACGTAACGCATAGTCAATTCATCATTTTTGGCGATAACTTTGCGCTGACGTATTCGAATTTTGCCAAACTTGGCAGACAGTTGTCACGTATATGGATACATGTGTCTGCCAAGTTTCATTGATGTAGGTATAAAGATCGTTATTTTAGAGTAAGTTGAAGTTATTTCGGAATTTTCTCGAAAATGGCGAATTTGGAAGGCATTTTTTCTCAAATTTGGTCAGTGTTAGGGTATATAATTTTGTATATGGCTAGAGGACATATCTTCAAGTATCTAAATCCAAAAAAGGGTACGGGTTTGCCAAGCCATTATGAAGATACGGCCACAGAGGGAAAGCCAATTCCTAAAACTTTAGAGGGCGCTATTTATGTTGTGCAAAGCCATTGGAGCGTGAAATTTGGCACGGCTATGTGCAATTATGAGATAAAGATACTGTGAGATTTAAAAACAAAACGGAATTTATATGAGAAAGTTATGGCAGTTTTAGATTATTTAGGGGTCCATTTTTCAAGAACTTGAGATTTATTGGAGGAGTCGGTTTTAGATTTGAAATTCGAGTATGAAGATGGCATTGTGAAGGTCAAGTCATACGTCGCAGATGAAAGGACATCTCTCAGACTATCTAGAGGAATTTGTTAAAAGTTTGTAGGATCTAGGATAGTGGGGATGGGAAGGAAGATATAAAGGCCTTGAAATGGACCAGAAACGGACAAAATGGCGCCTGGACGGTCATGCATGAGTGATTTCCAAAATCGAAGAAAGTAGTGACCTTGATGAGATGTTAGAGACTATGCCTATGAAATTTGAAAGGAAAAAGATATGAGGAAAGCACCTAACTAGGAATCACAAACACTACGTGCAAAACGAATGCGATTTCCTGACGATAAGGATAAGGAAAAGGAGAATATTAATGGGGCAGAATGTGAGCGAAAACAAGGCAATGACGAAGGTCGTCATTGCAATAATATGCTATATAGAATTGAATTTGCTTCGCTTATGTAATTATGTTAGAAACCTTTGGTTCTATAAGCCCATAAAAGGTACGCCATACTCGGAAGGAATTTGGTTTTTATCTTTCTCCAAATAGGTGCCCAGGCTCACCGGGTTTGGGTGTGCGGAGACATTCTCGTGAGGCGAGCTGGTGAGCGGGCGTTTACCAGAGGCTGTCGAGACCTGGGAATCGCTGGTTGTGAGGTGGCATGGCACGGGCGAGGAGGGGCGTCGCTATACGCGATTTCCCGCGTCAATTACAGGGCCAAGTGAGGTTCGGTCCTTCTCCATCGGAGCTAATCATCCATGCGGGCTCGAACGACTTGGGGCGTTATTTTGCAAAGGACTGTCGACAAGCGGTGGATGAAGCACTGAATACAGCGCGGTCATTGTTGCCGCAATGCTACATTTCATTTTCAAGCATCTTACCTCGCCTGTATTACTATGGCCATGATGTACACGTCACGTCGCAGGTCGTCATCGATGATGTGCGGAAAGGTGTCAACAAGTATGCCAGACGGAGGGTCCGGCGTATGTGTAGTGGATCGTTCATAGGCCACAATTTCAATGTCCAAGAACACTGGTATTTTCACAGAGATGGCGTGCATCTGTCTGATGAGGGATGTGATCTTCTCATGGAGAACTTTGCGTCAGCGGTTCGATTTGCTCTTAATCTTTGAAACTTTATTTTGTGCATGCCCTTTGTTTTATTGCGGGCAATCAGGAGTATATTGAAATTTAAAGAGTAGATTACGATTTAAAATGGTTTATTGACAGGCTGACAAAATGTAGGTCAAGAGGTTGTTTACATTTTTGAGGGAAATTCACGCGCTAGGAAATGTAATACTTTGTATTACATTGGAAGGAAATGTACAAGCGTATGTACGCTTATCAAGCAAGCGCGGAAAATACCGCCAGCAAATTAAAAATAGCACGAAGGGGCTTTCATTCTAGTTATGGCTTTCATTTGAATGGACAAGAAGAAAAATGTACGGAGTCTGAAACATTCCCACCACCTCCCCATATCTCCACCAATAAAAGTATTTTTAGTATATTAGTGGCATGAATTAAATATTGCTTGGTGGTTCGAAGTAGCCAAGGTATACGTATTAGTACGGAAAGGATTTAGGGTTTCAGGTATGAAAGGTACGGATAGGGTTTATGTAATAAATTGGTCAGTGATTTATGAAGTTAATGCAGAGCCGGGGGCATTTGGCCTGGTCGCACATCAAGCGTCGTGCACAAAGAAAGTGGGCCGTAGGGGAATTTTCCCATTGGGTTTCGCCCCTACCCGGTTTTGTATGGGTAAATCACTAATCACATGGTACTGATAAGTTTATTGATCAATAATTGTCATCCAATAATTTTCGACCCCACTCAATTTTTACATGCGAGGGGGTTGCCAATGTATATTCAGTCGAATTTGTTCGCATGTCAATTCTTAGTTTTCCGGCCCCCATTCGATTTGAATGCGGGGGGACCTAGTTGTACCTACACATTTTCAAACTCAGGGTGTCACGCTTTAATCTTAGGCATCATCCGATCTTACAGGCGGAGAGGCTGGTATATATATACATCTATTTTCTATAACTTTAGGCATCACTCGATTTTATAGGCGGGGGGCTGATATAATGACTTAATGTATATAAGTTTAGCCTAGGCATCACTCGATTTCATAGACGGGGGGCCTAGCATTTGTAAGCATTTTTTATGATTCCATATATCTGTGTTATTTTGTTATGACACCCAGAAAATCAAAATGTGCAAAATAAGCGTCCATCTCAAAATGTTAATAAAGCCACAAAAATAACGCAAAGTTGATTGTTTGTTATTTTTGTTAGCCGTGCATAAATTTTGCCACATGCCCAGGTTCTATTTCGCTAGGCAAAAAAAAAAAAAAAAAAAAAAAAAAAAAAAAAAAAAAAAAAAAAAAAAAAAATTGGGTTGTTGGGATTTGGAGTTTGTTCTTTTGTTTCGTTCCTGAACTATAATCATTTCCAGTATGCCTCAAGGAGAGGAATGGCCAAGAGCGCCATGAACCGACGGTGGGGACAGGCTGCGCTTACCAGATCTTGTGTAGGGAACCAATGGCCCAGGAAACTGGGCCTGCTGGGTAGAGCACCGTCTTCCCAGCTGGTCACGTGACCCGTGACCCTCGGGTTCCCATATTTGTGGAATCGCAGCCTGTCGCCTTCCGCCATTGCAAACAAATAATTATGGAAATGGTTTTATATGATTTCATATCTATGTTATGTAATAATATGTCAAGTTGGAAATATGCTACCGCAAAAACTCGAACGGAAATATGTAAATGGTTTTTGTATGATTTTATATCTATGTTAATAGTATGTCAAGTTGGAAATATGCTACCGCTAAAACTCGAACGGAATTATAGAAATGTTTCTATATGATTTCTTATCTATGTTGATAATATGTCAAGTTGGAAATAAGCCAACTCAAACGGAAGAATTAAAAGTTGAGAAAAAGGCAATAACAGCATTTTCATTGTATTTCTTATTACAATACGTTTATTTTGATGTTATCAAAATAAACCCAATTGTAATAGAATGCAATAGTGTAGGCCGGAAATATGCGGCAAGCCGGTGACTACACACGATAGCGCGCCTCTTTTGTAAAATGATATTGAGGTCAATAACCGAATGTTTCCCAGCAGGTCGGCAAATATCAAACATAGGCGCATCTCTTTGTAACCTACATTGAGGTCACAAAGCCGAATCTTTACCACGCGTGTTTTGTAAATATCAATGATAGGCGCGCTTTTGTAATACATATCGGGGTCGCAAGGCAAGTGTTTCCCACGACGTGTATTTTTACTAATCAATGGGTCATTCTCAGCTAATACTCCGTTTGAGTTGGTCGTGTTTTTCCCTCCCTCCCTCCCCTCAATTCCTTGCTGACTTGTGGACGGGCAGGATTAGGCTCATGATTATTGGGTAGGAGGTTGTCAGGGGGAGGGGGCGGTCCTTTATTGAGAAAATGTATATAGGGAGACCGGAGTGGTACTTGCCCGGACTGGTAGTTCTGCGTATGTCATTGCCTTAGAGTTTGGGCTTGAATAAGTGACACGATGGGGCTGTAGTAGTGGACAAGGTTGATGGTTAATTGGGCTTGTTTTATGATATTGACATCATGTTTGTTGTTTGTTGTTTTTTTTGTTTTTTTGTTTTTTTTTTTTCCTTCGGTTTCTACATCAGATTTGCTAGGTTGCTTTTTGTTGTTTTGTTTTTCTTTTTTTGGGGGGGGATTGTCAAATTGATTTATGTTTCATTATTGTTCTTTTAATGGTACACAATCTGTTAATCACTGTGTGATTTTGTTCTTTTAAGGCTACAACATTCATGGAAATCAATGCAGATTGTGGAAAGAGAAAAAAAAAAAAAAAAAAAGAAAGAAAGAAAGAAATTGGGCTTGTTGTATTGACATGGTTGGTTGGTTGGGCTTGATTATTGACATGGATGGTTGGTTGGGCTTGTTATTGACATGGATGGTTGGTTGGGCTTGCTTATTGACATGGATGGTTGGTTGGGCTTGCTTATTGACATGGATGGTTGGTTGGGCTTGCTTATTGACATGGATGGTGGGTTGGGCTTGATTGTTGACATGGTTGGTTGGTTGGGCTTGTTATTGACATGGATGGTTGGTTGGGCTTGCTTATTGACATGGATGGTGGGTTGGGCTTGATTGTTGACATGGTTGGTTGGTTGGGCTTGTTATTGACATGGATGGTTGGTTGGGCTTGCTTATTGACATGGATGGTTGGTTGGGCTTGCTTATTGACATGGATGGTTGGTTGGGCTCGTTTATTGACATGGATGGTTTGTTGGGCTTGATTATTGTGATGGTTGGTTGGACTACATTATTGACAGGGTCGGCCGGTTTTGGCTTATTGGCTGGAGCTTCTGTTCCGGAAGTCTTAGTATTCCGAAATGAGAGGGTTTTGTTCTTTTGTTTCGTTCCTGAACTATAATCATTTCCAGTATGCCTCAAGGAGAGGAATGGCCAAGAGCGCCATGAACCGACGGTGGGGACAGGCTGCGCTTACCAGATCTTGTGTAGGGAACCAATGGCCCAGGAAACTGGGCCTGCTGGGTAGAGCACCGTCTTCCCAGCTGGTCACGTGACCCGTGACCCTCGGGTTCCCATATTTGTGGAATCGCAGCCTGTCGCCTTCCGCCATTGCAAACAAATAATTATGGAAATGGTTTTATATGATTTCATATCTATGTTATGTAATAATATGTCAAGTTGGAAATATGCTACCGCAAAAACTCGAACGGAAATATGTAAATGGTTTTTGTATGATTTTATATCTATGTTAATAGTATGTCAAGTTGGAAATATGCTACCGCTAAAACTCGAACGGAATTATAGAAATGTTTCTATATGATTTCTTATCTATGTTGATAATATGTCAAGTTGGAAATAAGCCAACTCAAACGGAAGAATTAAAAGTTGAGAAAAAGGCAATAACAGCATTTTCATTGTATTTCTTATTACAATTCTCACATGGGTATACCCATAGAACCCAACGCATACACATTGCAAATAGTGAAGACAGTCCTCTATATACGGTACGTGTTCTCATTACGGATGCGTTAATACGTGTACTAAATACTATCCCAGTGTATCCAAACCAATTAATGCAATGTGCATTCAAACTCACTTTAGAAATTGAAACACTTTTTCTGACAATGTTAAGAGATCCCCCCCCCCCCCCCACAATCAAAACATATTTTAGCGGTGCTCATAGTGTGATACATTACGGAATAGCATTTTGCATGCAACGCTCGCTAGAAGCTGAAAGAGAAGCATTGTGGTGTTACGGCATTATTGATAATGATGTATTTACACCACAACGATTGCTCATCCTGTTATTTTGCAATGTTGGCCTTGCATGCAAAACATTTTCCGTCGCATCTTATTTGATGTGTACCTAAAATCACACGAATTATTCCGTATCTTCTTTCGGTATACGATTTCAGCCCCGATGAAAACCCGATCTCTTCACGCTGGTTAGCGTTCTACCCATGTGGAAAGGTCTTGCATGACGCCAATTTCTAAGCGTGGGACTTGTGGCAAAGACATGACGTTCCACGGTCGAGGTAAGCCTGTACATACTAATGCTTTCTGCCCTAGCTGCTTACCTTCCCGTGAGAGATGGGTGGGGAGGAGATGGTGAGAGGGTCCTCCTTCAATTAAACGCCGCCTCGGGGTCGATGTCAAGGCTTATCTCTGCTACATACGTCAGAGTAACACGCGAGAAGTCATGCGAACATAATGCAATTATCCACACGTAAACTATGAACTTCAACATGAATTTTATACACGTATAAGTGTTAATTTGTGTAAAAGTATGGTAATTATTTGCGGAAATAAAGTTTTAGCATCCCCCTGTACTGTAGACTGGACTACTTTTTGGCTTTATTGAGCAGTTTATTTCACGTGATATGAAGAATAGAAATACATTTCCGAAACAAGAGATCCATATTCTGTGTAATTGTCTTTGACATTTCAGGTACAAAACACTATTATAAAAAGAAGAGATAACTTCTTTAGAAGTTTGTTTAAGTTACACCATAAAATTACTCTGATACGATGCAACAAACGTTTATTATACGACAGCAGTATGTAAGACTTAGGGATATTCAGATTGGACTCGTAACTAATTCTGATATTTAACCTTCAAAATCAGCGGATTCTTGGTAAGGCATCAATCTGTAAAGCGATGAGAAATTCAAAGCGAAAAGTTTCATCATTAATTATGTCCATGTTAATGTGAAATATTTGTAGCAATTTGAGTTGTTGCCTAAAGAAAGATTCCTAGGCCTGTATGTTTTATACGCCTACTATACACACACTCGATCCCGGAAAATGGCAAGATCTAGACAAGTAATCATGACACCATGAAAACCTCATTGCGTCGTCCATTTTGGGAATATAATAGATTGCGTCGCAATAGACGAGTGTAAATTATTTTAATCATCGGCGAACCAAAAAGGGAGTGGAAGGGGACAAGAGGCCAAAAAATAAATAATGTATGTAGTGTAATGATATCACTTTATAATGTTATCTTCTTCTAATGTATTATGACGCAAACATTCTAAATATCAATTACACAATAATTTGGTATGATAAACATGCTCCAGACAAGAGAAAATCTTCACCGGCGTACACAAGAGTCTAACAAAAGCACCAACCAAAGAATCAAAATATGCAAACTGTTCTAAGAAAAGAGATTTCAAGAATTATGTTTAAGGCTGAAAGACACACTGTGCAAGGTACGCTGGATTTTCTCTTCCCACGTCAATGATACATCGACGGTCTTTGGCTGAGAAACCTAGTAGGCGATATGTGTACTTCTAGCTTGATTGGCCACTTGAATCTGCTATCGTACGATACTTCCCGAACAAAACGACTCTACAAGGAGGAATCCTACACCTACCTACACCATCATCGGATACTTTTGACAAGGTCATCACTGTTAATGACCTAGAAATGCAATAGACACTGGTATCTTGGTTCAGAAGAACCACCAAAATAATGATCGATTGCTTTATAAAGAGAAGATTGACTTCTGGAACCCGGTGAAAGCTGATCTGTGTGCGTGCCCATTACTTTGTTATACCCCTGAGAAAGAAAAGTAGCAATTATATATCGCATGACGACGATTTCTCTGGAAACACCCTTATATTGCAAATATGACAAAATGTTGATGCTACTTCCATGTTTAGTCCGATGTACCTAATGTATATATATATCTGTGTCCTGTGCTTTATATTGTTTATGATTGTCAGGAGGATTTTGTCAATACTGATTATAGAGCCCCATCATTCAATATTGTCTTGCCACTGTTAAAAAAAGTCGCTCCCCCCCCCCCCCCCCCAACAAAGAAAGTTGAAAGCTTGTCATATTGTTTGTCAACTGAATTTGGTCTCTCCTCAACTACATAGCCCGTCTGCGTTACTGTCATCATATAAGCCAGGGACCCGAGTCCGATTCCCGATTGGGTAATTGTTCAACC
Source organism: Strongylocentrotus droebachiensis (assembly GCA_035222895.1). NCBI lineage: Eukaryota > Metazoa > Echinodermata > Echinoidea > Camarodonta > Strongylocentrotidae > Strongylocentrotus > Strongylocentrotus droebachiensis. The sequence continues at coordinate 350,686 of JAVYIG010001036.1, forward strand.
TTTATAAAACTCACAATGGATGACAGAAATAGGCAAGTCGCTGGGCAGCTACGCATTACTATTCACTCGTTTTAATTTCGAACAATTATATATGATTTGAGATTTCTTAAAAGTGACAATTTGTAAATGTTTTGAAGTTCATGAAGAAAATATAACCAGCATTGACATTACACACACTTCTTCGAATGTGCCTCAAGTCCATGACATATGTTTGTGACGACGTAATTTGGAGGACGTGCCCATTTTCATTTTCTTCTTCAAATTAGATTCCATCGCCTCAAAGTAATCCCAAATGAACGGGTATCCCGTTTCTAAGCCGCTGTCTAAATACCAGTTTATTCGTTGGCGAAACCCATGACGTGCTCGAATCGATTGCATCTTTTTCTTCATCAATGATTAAAGATCAAGTCGAGTACTGGTCATGTGATATACACTGGGAAAGAAACTGCCTTGGAACAAATGGGAAAGCTGGATTATTGTGGTAAATGTTGTAAGACCTGGGCGCTGTCTTAAATACAAAGAGTTGCGATTGATCCAAATCAATCGCAAGTTTGCAGTCTCCTATCTCTTATGTAAATATTTTCGATTGATATCAACCGCAAATAAGTTGCGATAAATATCAACTCTTTGTAAGACAGGGCCTGACGTGTGCTTTGAAGTTTTTGAATGAGCAACATGCAAATAAAAGTTACTGAATCCTGGTTTACGCATAGTACACAAACAAGTGCGTGTGGGACTACAAACACATGCGGCATCGTGATTTGGCCTAAACTTGTCGACTATTCTCATCATACTTTGAATATGCAAGGAGCAGTCACTTTTTGGGGGGCCATTTCAACTATGGTATCCTCCTAAACTGACTTACAAGGAATGATAAACCCCATTCACTGTTTTTATCTTTACCAGCAAAACCGAGTCTGCTCTTTAAAGCGATAGGTCGTTTGCGTTCGCGTCCTCTTCAAAGGGAAAACTCAGTTGTCTGTTGGCTCAACACGTTCGTTTAACAAATTGGATACATCGCCCAAGGAAATGAGTGCATCTTTGGTACTCCATCGAGGGGAGGGGGCATTACTAGAGGGGGCTGCAGGGAGGGGACCATCATCCCATCATTTGGGATTCATCTAATCTCTGAAGTTCGCTATCACATTTCAATTTAATTTCGTCGTATCTGTACTGCTTGCTAAGGAAGACGATGATATGGGCTTCTCATCCCCATAGAAACAACACTTCATTCCTGCTCGAGATGCACACACGAATTCGTACCAACTTTGAGACAGTTGACACCCAATCCCTATAATTACATATACATCTTCTTAATGCTTACATTCGTGTTCAAGATATTTTCCAACATTTTGTTCCACTTGACTCAGGTTTATAAATGGGCATGTAGCATTGATAGAGTGATAATTATTAAAGGGCTTGTGGAAAAGCAACAATAATGCTGATATGGCTACGCCGGCGAAATGTCACCAATATCTAATATCCCCAAACGTACAAAGAAGATTTGGGACCAAATTATGACCGAATTTTAGATGCCACATTAGTGTTTTTGAAGATGTTTTAACTTACTTCTTTTTCTTTTTGTTAATAATGCAAATGCTGTTATTTGATCTCTTTTTTTTTCTTCTCACAAGTGCGCCCTGACCATTTTATTCCAAGTGAATTTGGCGCGTTAGAAATCTCATATATTATTATTCTTATTAATATCATTATTGTTATCATTATTATTATTATTTGATAAACTGGGACAAAGATACATAATTAAAATCATAATCATTATTATTGTTATCATCATCATTATTAGTATTAATATTATGATTATTTTTAATTATTATTATTATTATTATTTGATATACCAACACACAGATGATTGTTGGTGATCAGTGAATATAATTATGTGGTTTTTGATAGCTTGTTTGTAACATGATGCTAGGCTTGCTAGCTAACAGATCCTCATAAAATATTTATGAAGATTACCTGTCTTGACAGCGCGACAGGATCAATGATTGAATATGACCTTTAGAGAGAGATTCCCCGAAGTAATTTTTTTTTCATTTAACAGAGCTTAAAATTACTTGTAAACCATACGTCATTGCAAGGTCATTGGATATTACTTCGCCTCAGTGCTATTACTGTGAAACCGTATACATTCTCAGCTCCTGTGTATAAAGAGAATGGTGCTCTCGGTCTAACCACAAACGCCCCTGACATGGAAACATCAGTGGCGTAGCGACATGAAGCACGGGGCACCGGGCAAAGTGCCCCTCCTTCATTTGAGTGGTGATACAAGGGAAAAGACAAAATGATGAGATAACAGAGGAGGCGAATGTGAATAAAGAGGAAAATACGATAAAAAGAAGCCAGGACCCCTCCCCTTCTAATGAGAAGTATTGTAATTTCGCATTTCATTTTCGTACAAAAGACCGGTACACCCTAATCGTTCCGCCCCCCCCCCCCCCCCCCCCATCCATGGACGGACTCAGGCTATGCTATTTGGGTAAGACGATATACATCATGGACATATTACTGCTCTCGTGAATCAATATTATATTCTAGTTCTCTCCATGTAGGAGATAGTAATCATACATTAGGCTGCTGTTCAAACATACGTATGATAAGTGAAGGGTACCCGCTCTATAGACAATCATTTATTGCACGGTGGTGTTATCGTGTTAATGGGCTTGCGACTAAGTACTTAATTTTTCATAAAGATGTAATTATAAATGTATTGCTAGTGGCTTACATGTACACTGAACAAATAAAGAACGAAATCAATACAATCTAATGAGGTAAACGTTATCCACTCATATTCAGCAGATAGATGACGGAAACTGCATAAGACAGTAACACTATTGTGCTTTCTCCTACGCTCATCAACATAGGACAGTGAGCTAATTTTATGAAGTTAAGTAATGAAATATATAAAGACCTTGCTGAATGTTGTTTTGTTACTCATGAAAATACAAAAAGAAATAAAGAAAGAAAAGAACGAAGCCATATCAAATGTGGCTTCATTAGTAGCACAAAACTTGTATACGTGGTAAGACATGGAATAAATAGTGTTGCGTGGGTCTAGTAATGTAGTGGCCTTTCTTATAAAGAAAAATGCGAGGGAGGAAAGCGCCCGAGCTCAAATGGACTCGATCAGTTTCCGTCAATGTACACAGCGCCGATGGAAGACATCATAACATCTCATGGTGTAAATGTAATGCTTTATGCGGATGACACGCAAATGTATATCGTGTTCAAGCCTAGTGAACGTGAAGAATCGTTAGAGAAGCTGAAAGCCTGCATAACTGATGTGAAGATTTGGGCAATGAAAAACAAATTGTCTTTGAATGATTCCAAAACTGAAGTTATCCATTTCACATCCAAGTTTCGTCGAGATCCTACCCTATCTAGTGTATATGTCGGTGACTGCCACATTAATCCTGTTCCTTGTGCCAGAAATTTGGGGGTTGTCTTTGACCAGCACATCACCTTGAAAGAACATATAAAAACTGTTTGCAAATCAGCAATGGCAGGAATCAGGTGCATAAGTAAAATCAGATGTTTCCTCTCGAAGCAAGGTGCACTCACTCTGGTGCATGCATTTGTAACAAGCAGATTAGACTCCTGTAACAGCTTGTTGTTTGGACTTCCCGCAATTGACATTCACCGGATCCAGATGATACAGAACATTGCAGCGAGACTGGTCACTCGCACTCCACACCAACAAAGTATAACTAGTACTCTTAAGAAACTACACTGGCTTCCTGTAGATAAGCGCATCATATTCAAACTCTTATTAATTACATTTAAAGCACAACATAGTTCTTCTCCTTCATACCTGACTGATTTGCTCAAACAATACCACCCACCCCGAACCCTCCGTTCAAGCAATCAAGCATTACTTTGTGTACCAAAAACCAATACTATATTCTATGGGGGCAGATCATTTGCAGTTGCTGGACCAAACCTTTGGAACAATCTCCCCAAATTCATACGACAGGCACCCACTTCTGCAACATTCAAATCTTCACTAAAAACGCACCTCTTTGGCCTTAATTAATTAGTTTAAACTATCCTGATTTACGTTCTTTGTTTTGACCATGTTAGCTATCTCTTTATTATGTTATTTACTATGTTAAGTTAGTCATTTTAGTAGTATAAGATTTGTATATTTCTCTGTGTTGATTCATTTTATGTGATTATATATATGCTTGTACAGCGCAAAGAGAAACTTATGTTTATTTTGCGCTATATAAATATTGTATTATTATTTATTATTATTATCTCCTCACGACCATGTTCCCATCTGCCTGTATTACGTTATTTCACTATGGCCAGACACATGGCAAGTTTAACCAAACATCTTTCTTTTTTTACGATCTTTAACGAAATTTGTATAACCAATGCACGAGTACTTTGCACACATTGTCAATATTGCAATATTGTGTCTCTTGTTACAGGTAAATGAATACAATTAATTATCCATTACTATTAAATTCTCCTTCTTGATTTTGTTTTCCTCTGGTTTGGGGCTAATGGACTGAGCAGCACGTGCTCCTAGCGATTACTTTATCGTAGCTCATGCCTTATCTTCATCTTCATGATGGCGATAGTCTTCCAACCTAGATTCAGGTCGCCCCTCCCTCTCCCTCCTTGCTCTTTACCGCGTCATTACCTTCCATTAGTCCCGTTATCACACCCATTCTGGAAGCAATGAGGCTTCATTCATTAAGTTAAAAGGTGTTACCAATTACCAACTGATGCTACAGTGGGCATATGGTCCTAGATTTTCAGAGTAATCATCTTCGGAGTTGTCTATTGTCATCTTTCTGCTTTAAAGGGAGTGTTTAACAATCCCGAGAAATAATCAGAAAATCATATTTAAAAGCATGAAAAAGTACTGCATTATATACTCGTGCTTTTAGAAGTCATATAATGATAAACCTAAAGCATACCATTGATATTTCTCACTTATATATGATTTCGATTTAAAATACCAGACTGGACTCTGGATATAATAAACAGTTGAATATTGATATTTCTCCAGAAACCATTAGTGAATATTTTTCTTAATGTTTGAATTAAAGATAAGGTAAATTCGACGTTGTGTTATGCGAGAATTTTGCTTCTTTTGATATATATTTCGTTCTACAGTTCCATTTTAGCAAATGAATTTTAAGTCGAGGTCTGACAAAAAAAATTCAATCATAGTGGTGTATGTTTTTTATATATTGAACAAACAGTCAAACATATAAACAAAATGTACTACCTGTTCCTTGTCTTTTTAAGTTATGCCTCTATACCTTTTCACTAAAGAGATATCAAGTCAGTGTGACAAATTAATGAGGAAAATTTAATTATCTGTTGGCTTCCAGCAACAACAAAATAGTGCGTGGTGTGTAGTTTTTTGTATCTCAAAGTCGGTTTTCATATTTTAGTCTACCAGTGAAATACAACACCATATTACAGTTTGTATTCCATCACACGATGATACACTATCGAAAAATGCTGCTCTTATTACAAACGTGACAAAGGATGATAATTCCAATTAATATTTGTTTTGATCAGGATGCTCTTGAAGTAGTACGTACGTCAGTCGTGTTGGTTAGTGGTATGAGGCTGCCAAATTATTGTTATTAAGAGACTAGAGGTTAGTTACACGACTTGCCCAAACACTTATCTTGATTGCCCGATTCAAAAATTATGTTTCGTATAAATATGTCATCCGTCAAAATCAGGTACGTCATATAAAACGCGGTTGCCTCCAAATTGGTGGTACAATATAATAAGTAACAGTATAAACAACAAAATGGCAAAGTATTTCATTTCCTATGGAGGGATTGAAAGCTTAAAGCCCATCTGCACTAGTTTTGCCAAGAGGGATTAGACTACCTAGCCTGGTCACTGACAGGTGGCTATCTCATCAACTCAGCTCCCAATTAACATAAGAAAAAGAGGATCATGGGGTACAGTTGGGCTTTAATATTCGGCTCGGTTGCCCTTTGTGTGATTTCTTGTGCATTTTTTCTTTGGTCGTTTATGTTTATCTGATATTTCTTACCGTGTGCTACAAATTCTATGAACATTTGTGCAACAATAACCGTTGCCAGGGCTGATACTGCCTACCGATTTATAAAGTGAATAAATGGGCGCATGTTCATTACACACAAGGCTCATTATGCAGGCGTAGGGCTGCGTCAGTAAATGACGCATTCTTTGATTGACGCACTATGTTAAAGTGACACCGTGCACATAAGGAATGCAACATAAACAGTGTATGCATCGTTCTTGTGTGGTTTGATTGCCTTCAAATAAATTATTAGCGCAGACAGAAACGCAAGACACTGCGTCATTGGAATAGATAATAATTAAACTATACGTACCACCTGCTGTATAAGGAGTAGGGATCAGAGAGAACCGGCCTCAGGGATTCCTTGACAACAGCTTTCACAGGGGTCTTCCGTCGCTCAGAGACACTCCTGGTGTGCTTCGCTCCAACAGAGAGAGGGGTTGGGGAGGAGGCGTCGTCCCCATCGCTCCTGGACCCCTCATCTTCGGGGGACGACCCTCCAAAGAGACCTCTGAACCGACGAGGCCTCGGACTAGGGGTAGCCATCACTGATCTAACTTTAGCTACTTAGTTTCACCCCAGACGAGTAGTTAATTAATCAACACAGAATTGCCTCTTGTAGAATGATGTATATATCCACTGTTCTCCAATATGAACGCGAGCTAAATGAAAATGGCTGTTTGAATTATAATCAATTCATTTCGTTCCTTCCAGGGCTGTACATTTTCATATTTCTCCCTTCCAATTCGAATTGATGGAGTAGTATCAAAGTATAGCGTAGTATTCGTTCCAAGTGGGAGAGATGTTATGAGCTACTGCTGACTCGCAGCGTTAGACGTGCACTGCGGATATGACCAGAACAATACCAAACGATAACAGCACGGAAAGCGCGAAACACGTGAAATAGTGAGAAACCTAAAGCGGCCAGGATCGTAAAACCCTTCGTTGCATTAAAGAAATGGCAACAGAGAGCAAAATTAAATTAAAAATCCCAAAGGTAGATATTATTCATACGTCTTCGTTTGTGATTCCACCTTACACAATACAATATAATCCTAGGGCTGCAGTCATATGAATCGAGCCAAATGAAAAGGAGAACGAAAATACAATAGATTGATACATTTCCTGCACTAGATAAATAGATCACAGACAATGCTGTCGACTTGCAGAAGCACAAAATTAATGTTGGCTACATATTTTTCAGTATTAATAAATAAAGGCAGTTATAAATGTAATTTCAATATTGTAGATTTATTCTCAGAACTCTCTGGTTGTTGTATTATAGCTCAATATTTTAATAGTATTCAATCCGCTGTTCCACTTTACTATTAAATAGCTCGAAAGCACTGTCTGTCCTTAATTGCGGTAAGGAGGGGCTCTCTAAGTGATGCTAAATGAAATCTAAATCCCATTTTCCTCGGTAATTAGCGAGAGACACTCGGGGGAGGGACGTTTAGTGCGATTTAAAATTACCGAGCAAATACAACAAGCGAGAAAGCCTATATCCGGAAAGCTGTTTCAATTCTCGACCCACTGCGTATTTATGTGACGGCAAAAAAAACCTGTTTAATTAATTCCACCGGGGCGTCTAGTATGCAAATAGCAAGTATTCCCCCTATCCAAGCATGATGGTGGCATAGTTTAAACGTAGATGCTGTAATTTAGCTCTCTTATTTTAGCTGTCTCGTGAAACAGGTCGTGCAGTACATGCGGTTGGTGTTTCGTGTTGTCTTGTAGGCTATTCGCGTTCAAGTATTCGAATCCTGTTTTATCGATGAAGAAAAGAAAGTCAAGACCGGGATCAGGAAATCCGCCACTGCTCTATTTTTTCCTGTCCTGCCGGTATCTGGTTCAACTGCAAGTTTTTGGGTGATCAGGTTTTTTTATCTCAGTAGATTGACCTTTAGTCGGCTCACCTTAATTCCGCCTGATTTCCTCGTACAAACTGCGCGCTTAATTGTCCGTTCATACACAGAGATAATTATTTAGTGAAAGTCGAACGTTAAAACATCGAGCGTTCATTCCTGTCTATGGATACGGGATCAACATTTTACGTGGTTTATCCATTTGTACTTCGGCGCCGGCAAAACCACATGTTCGACGCCATCTCGTTGTTGTACAAGTGTATGCGTGTGTGTGTGCGTGTGTGTGCGTTGATTTACACGATACTAACGTTCATCACATGCGAGACAGCATACATACAAATTGAGAAGGTTGGACCTTCTCGCCTACTCAACAAATTAATCGGCGCGCGGGTTTTTTCCCGCCATAATATCTCATCAACAAATATTACAATTTTGACTGGCCTTGACGTATCCGCCTATACATGTCATTAGTATCAATGATTTCGCTCGTTTTCCGCGAGGTAAATGATCTTTGTTTTACAAATGTAATACCATCGTAGCCATTGGAGTGTGTTCTGTGTATTAGGAAGGCAGGTGATAGTGATAATGAGGAGTGACGCAATTGCTTGATGGAGGAAGTTCATTCTGAACCCCAAACGTCATTTATTCATGTCACAGACTATGGGAGCCCCGTATTATTCATGATAATGTAATATGAAAGACATCTGAGTCTACTAATGCGATGAACATCATCACTGGCGTATCGAGGGTCCGGTCATTGAGGGGGGGGGGTACTGGCACTTATATGCAGTGGCGCAGTAGCGGGCACTTGGACTATTGCCTCTTGCCTTTTCCCTCATTTACCCCCCCCCCCCCCCCCCCCCCCTCCACAAGTGCCCCTAAAACTCTCCATTCCATCGTTCACTCCCTCGCCAATCCAAAGGAGGGGCAAAAGCACATGTCATGTACAAAGCATTTTAGCAACAAAAAAAAAATCAAAATGAGCTCCTCAATCATGTCAAACCATTGTTCTAATTCCATCATCTACTCGTCTATTTATGCCCATATTATTCAGGTCAAAAAATGTTGATCACGTAAAGACATAATTAAGTCGAAACAGAACGTTGCTATAATAAGAATACACTAAAAATAGACACCATCCATTACAATTCAGATCCATCACTATATTGCGAGCAGTCAAACCCCAAAACATGTTTGTTTGAAACTTTTAATAGATTAGATTTACACCTGGTTAAGGAGGGTTTGGGAGGAAAAGGGGCAACTAATAAGCAAGTTATACTTGACTGTTTAAAACCAGAGTTCATTAAACGTAAGAGAATCTCAAACTGGTAATTTCGATGCCCTTAGCATTAAAGTTTATACCATATTACAGGACTTGGTATTATGCGTTTAAGACCTTAACCCTTTTATCCATTCTATGCTAAAGCACCAAACTCTTTTTATGTTTCAATGAATAAAATCTTTCCGAAAAAAAAAGGATAACATTTTTTTTAAACAATAATCAGTTTATTTTCGAAGAAAAAGCTCAAGGAATGGACTATAAAACGTTTTCTTTTTCTTACATACAATCAATTCAAATAATGTTATTTCCATGACTTAATCAAAAACATGAACAAAAAGCTTACATAAATCTAATATAAAGCGACAATTGCAATATAACATTTTAAAAATTAAACTTATTTGTAACTATACCATTTCAAAATGTCGATAAATATTCAAAGCATCTTTTGATACAAAATATTTTAGCATAATATTATCCTAAATTAAATGGAATTTTAAAAGAAAAGAGTTGTCCACTTAACAAGCAGGGCTTGTATTTGTGTGAATTACTCCAAAAAAAAGAAAAAAAAAAAAAGAAAAAGAGGAAGGACACAGAGAGTGCCAGGAGTGTCAAATCTGACTGACATGAGCGCTATACAAGAGCCCACTATTATTATTATTATTATTCCATCTGAGCATTATTTACTTTCGACATGTTTGAGAGGTCCCTTTGCAAGCGTGTCATATCCAAAAGATATACATTTATATGTTTTGATGGTTTGGTTTGTTTTACTTGACATGCAAGTGCTAGTAAGTAAGCAACCAAGGGACCGACGGCTTTAAGTCCAGACCGAGGGACATGGTCATGAGGAATAATGCCTTACCAAAGAGCACTAGCGCATCGACTTGGTTTCGAACCCAGGACCTCCCGGTAACGAGACCACTGCTGTACCACTAAACACACTAGCCAAGAATAGCAAAAAAATGTATCTACACTTGTGTATTGTAATACAGGACAATTACAAATACGAGTTTGCATGATGATAGCACGGCCACTAGATGGCGCCATTGTAAAGTAGATCGCTTCAACATTGAGATCCTCGACTGATAAACGCATGTTATTCCAACACGTCAAGTGGTTAATTATTTGTAATGCTGCTGAGATACTACAAAAATATATTGCCAAATACACTTTGCAGGATGTATTAAGAAAGCCATACACAAACGTTTTTAGTCTAGAATCAATACGCTCTGTTTCATGAATGTCATTACTCGGATTTTGCCCAGATCGGTTGGTTATTTGGTAAAAACATGTACTCTCCACAAGGCCAAAGATAAATGACAACTATTGAGGAAAGATGTATTCTTAAGCTTGAATTGTGAAAATGACATATTGATTAGGAATAAATGGAACGAACCTTCAAAATCAGATTTTACTATCAAAGCATAAAGGAAAGTCATGATGATAATGGCGATGGTGACCAGTTACAGCGATACCACATCTCTGTTAAAGAGACCCAACAATTGCGAGCTTTTACAGCCGGTTATGCAATTCGTTGGAAGCTGGTGGTTATAAGGCATGATTTGAAATGTCCTAAATTTTTAATTTCACGGAAAAGGAAGAAGGGGCAGACTCCACTAGAAAGGAGGGATAGATGGAAGAGGATAGAAGAAGAAGAAGGTGAATCTACAGAAGATGTGAAAACACTATTTTATTAATGATCGCATTTATAAAAAGCTGACATTTTGCCCGACTTTTCGATGAATTCAATCAATTCGCCACAGGTCAAAAGTAAATGATTTGATATTTGAAATGCCAAATAAAACTCACTTGTTCACATTACGTATCGTGTAATAATGTTGAGAACATTCATTAAAATGTAGTTAGTACAAATACTTCCTAACAGTTATATGAATGATCCCCGGCCCCCCCCCCCCCCCCCCCCCCCCACTCAGTGTTATTTAGGGTACGCATATGCTCGTACCCTCTTTTTGAAAGCACCCTTTATCTGAGGACTGCCAACATTTCCGAACCCCCCTTTCGCGGGCTTTTCGCGGGCTTTTCCTGCCTTGGAGACCCCCCTAAATCAGGAAAAATGCTCAATGTACTCCCCTAAATTCGGAATAATTTCTCAGGAGTCCAAAGAGATGAGAGAAAAAAAAAAAAAAAAAAACCCTTTTTAAAGAAATCTCCGGGTGAAAAGTCAAATACACCCCTTTTTTTACAAGTCTCGGGCCGGACTTTGTCGCACGAAAAGTATCCCTTTACCGGACATTTTGGCAACACGCATGCGGTCATTCCGACCTCTGAGTGGGGGGCCGGGGAATGATCCTTTCGTAGGCATCGTTTAACAATGTTAAATCTGAGATGCGTGGCCCTACGTGTCATCAGTGTCTGTGATATGGTGTAAGGCCTAACAAAAAGTTGTATTGCCCTTTAGATGCCAAAACATGGGTCCGGTCGGTCGGAAATCTTTTTTTTTTTTTTTTTTTCTTCTCCCTCTTTGGGCTGGTAATTCTCAGTTTTTTCCTTAATAGATATTTTTGTATTCATTTTTGTTTAGGCCGACCGTAGATTTTAAGATTTTGGGGTCGGTCGCAGAGGGCAATACAACATCGCCTAATATTGAAGCCATTAAAAAAATTGAGCTTCAAAATGATCATGAGGTAAAAATCTTTGAGTGACCAGTTTTCCAATACTCATTTTTCCCAATAGACTGTAGTGTTATAAAAACGTTAGTAATACGATAAAAGAATTTCGATTTCCAATCATAAATATCTTGATAATCAGACAGGCGATCGGCTTGTAAAAGTCATGGGGTTCCTGACTGACCTAAAGGTTTATAATTATGATTGCAGCATGAACTAAGTCCAGGATTTTGTTTCAAAATTCGAAGCAATGTTACCGAGTTACTTTAAGAGAGGGTCCTCTCCCGTAGGGCTTTGAGTCACCTGATATCTCCTAGACTTGGCATAGTTCACCATCAGCGTGTCCACACACAAAACAATTTATCCCGAAACTCTATAACGAAACGTCGTATAAAGAATCATCGTATAAATTTCAGAGTGTCCACACACAAGAAACGTCGTATAAATAATCATCGTATAAATTCCAGGATGTCCACACACAGAAGAAAGTAATCCTGAAACTCTACAGCGAAATGTCATATAGGTGCGCAGTTTGCTACTGCGGTCATAAAATGGAAGCGGAAATGAGAGGTCTGGTCTCCTTTCGCTCGAGGTCACGTTAAGCCCCGCCCAGTTAGTTACACTAGTTACACTCCCCCTGTCCAAACACAACACTTTCCGTGATTAGGCGTGATTAGGCGTGATTCTTTATTGAGTTTCAGTTCGAAACGATGCCCAAACCTGCGTTTCGTTAGACTAGTTTCGTTATACGACGTATCGTTAGTGAGCGTCCACACACACAATTTCATCGTAAAACTATCGCGAAACGGTATCACTATCGCGAAACGGTATAGCTAATCACGCCTAATCACGGAAAATGTTGTGTGTGGACAGGGGGCATGTCGAATGGCAGGCTCGTAAGACATCGCAAGAAACCGCAAACGTGGCATCGGTTTTCGACCTTGCCGCTTGCCTATCCAGAAACCCTATCACTCAATGTCTGATTATGTGGACTTACATGTCTCTTAGAATCAACCAACGCTATGTCAGAAACTTAAATTAGGTTTACACGACAGCTTAGAAGTTAAGGCCGCGGTTTTAAACTTCGGCGTTATTGCGTAGTTACGTAACTCGAAGTTATTATGGTAAGCGCTTCAAAGGCCTACTTCAAGCCGTGAGTCCTTACGCGAAGTTATCTGCCGTGTGGACGCAATTAGCTTTGTGGTAACGCCAACCTGTAGTTGCCCGATCCGGTGTTTAAGACTTGTAAACGGATCCTCTACTCGTTGTTATTGTCCCGTGTGAACCCATGTCGGTGTTGGTGGAACTGTGTTTAAAACGTCAAGGTCTCGCAAACTTAAATGATTAAACTACAACGTGTGCGTGTGAACGGATCTTTAGACGGGGATCTCCTATAAATAGCCATCCATGCCACTCCATGCAGTAACACAATCCAATAGGTTTGCGCGCTCTGTCAATCTTGGAGTGTTTTTTCCTAGCGCAAACGTGATAGCGCAATTCGTGCCCTATATCAACTCCTCGAAAGCATTTGCCGTGTCATCTTTTTCCTTCATGTCATCCTCCTCCCTGTCCTAAACACCTTGTCACTATTTTTTCGCGGAGTTTCGAAATGAAGAGCTCCTGCGATATTGAGGATTTCTTCAATCCTAAATCCATTTACTCTGCACTTTGAATTAGGCAATCAACAGGGTGTGCAGCGATGTAGACCGTATGCATTTTTACTATTACTCATAGTTTGTACCATTAAAACTAATCTTTTTTTAAATAACAAAGGGTGACTTACCTATAGAAATACCATTGTAGTCACAAACAGGACATTCCATATTGGTGTATGATGATGGCAGAAGAAACAGATAAAATGCAGGGAGAGTCAAAAGACCAGGAGAGGCAAGGAGATATTGAGAGAAGAGAGAAATGGAGAAAAGAAGAAAAAAAACGTAACATTTCATAAAATGGTTTTGTGAAAATTGAAAAGTACATATATGTTATAAAATATCGACCAAATCAAAATCATCTGTCATCAGAGACTGTGATTTATGCAAATTACAAGGATAAGCTAAATACTCAAGGTGTATACAAAATTGTGTTAGATCGTGAAGCAATATGTAACAAATAATCTTGAGTGAGAGAATCATTAGAACAAATTATAGGCCTATCTTTATGATTGGATCAATTTAAAATGGAGAATTTTTTTTTCTTCTTAAGTATACATTATTATACAACACAATTCCATTCCTGTATGGAGTATATCAGATTATGATATAACGACTCTTTGCGCTTCCAAAGGACTTTGGGCATGACATTATATAGCGCTCAGGGCATACAAGGAATCAATTCTACCAGATACCCACTTTCTAAAACCTTGTTCGACTGTGGCAAATGTAGATCAATGTCTTGCCAAATGGAGTGCTACGCAATAGATTTGAACCCCTTTTGTGTGGTTCACAGTTTGGAGACTTATCCACAGCACCTCTACCATTACGTAATTGTCAAATTGCATGTATAGGTAGATTGTTCTGTTTCAAATTCCATTTCGTCTTTCTAACCCTCTTAGCATAACATATTTCATGATGCATTTTTTTTTCTCGCAGGGACGTTGCCCAGACGTTAGACAAGGTCAAGTGTGAAAAAAATGCCTGCAAAGGAGATATAAAAAGGCGGGAAATGCTGTAGTGCGTTATAAAAAGAACACACCATATACACACATGAGCCTTACACGAGGCGCCAGAAGGATTTCTTCTTGTTGTTTTTTGCGCGCGGGATGTGCTCATGTTGCATGAGGTGTAAAGTATATTGATCAATCCTTTCACTTATTCCCCGTGGTTCTAATACTCACAAATAGATCAAGTGCAAGGTGGGATACAAAAGAGAGATATCAGGCTTGAAGTGAAGGATGGCATTACATTACAAGAGGGAGGAAGAGAGAGAGAGAGATGAGAAAGAGAGAGAGAGAGGGAGATCAAGGGGGTGAAAGAAATAGTCTAGAGAATTGGCTTGTCATCTTAGTTTACGCATTAATATACTTCATCTCCTATAGAGGGTTCCCACAAGGACAAACAATAAAAACCTGTGCATCAGACGATGAAAAGTCATTGTTATTATTTTGTCCTCCAATATGGCTGCTTTTGGGAACCCTTTATACGTTTGAGACAAAAAAAACACTGCTTTGATAGCAACCGTAGATAACTCGCTTTCTCATTCAAATAAACATACCCACACATACACACGCACACGCACATGAATTTGGATCATGAAAACAGTGGTAAAAACGATATGATCACGTCTATTAAAATAAGATGCTGCTCACTGCCGATGTGATGATAAAGCACAAAATAAATATCAAACCATCGCAAGGTTGATAACATTGAGAATGTTAGACAACTTATTAAGTAGACAGTATAAGAATAATGATAAAATGAAGAAGAGTATGAAGAAGTAAGAGGACGAGGTCGATGGGATAAGGGCGGCATATCATCACCACAATATTTATGAGCAAGTTTGGAAAACAGTTATCGTAGGACATTTATCAAACACCCACAAAGTATAATTATAAATCATGTTTTACTGATAGCAAATGTATGTATTTACCCCAGCATAAACAAGAAAAACAAGCCAAGCATTGATTGTTTTAAAAGGATATGTTTCCTTCGTATATGGGAGAACAATATGCAGATCTAAAATGCAAGCTTTTATTTCACCAAAGAAAATGGAATTCTGTTTTACCACTTATATATTTTAATTAGTTTAATTGTCACTGTTATTAATGACATTGTTGACCTGACGACCTCTTTATTATTATTCATAAATAGATGTTTCAAGCCAATGTTATTCTGTATATATATATATATATATATGCATCAACTATGCAGAAGATTTATTGTATCCTTCCATGGAATATGTTTTCTGGACTGAAAAGTGTCAATAAAACATCATTGAAATACTTTCCCAGAAATCGGGCAAGTCGGTATGCACACAATAAAAAAAAACCTGTACTTTAAAACTGAACACATGTTTTTTCAACCCCTCCCCCCTCCCCCTCTGATTTGGAATTTAAAAAACTAGAGCCGCCACTGCAGCTGCACCAGCCAGGCAAATCGTGTAATCATCGCACCATCGTTTCACCTGGCTTTTAATGTCCCAATGGTCTGAAGATGGATGCGATTGCAATAAAACAAGGAACTACTTCACCAACATGCCCCTGAAGCAACGCAAGAACCTATTTTAAACCTTTTTTCATGATAAATTGCACTTTATAACAAATAAACGTGATCAATTACCACCTGTCCGAGTGTATGGCTTGCCGCCAACCGTCTTAAACAGTAGTGAAGCGTTCGTCGAGGGGCATTTAGGCGACACTTGTAAAATTGCGCAACACCGCTCTAAGTCGGTAACAAAAATGCGAAGGAGCAAGTTTGTCGAGAGGGAAGGGTGTGGAATGGTGTGGGAAGGTGTGGGAGGGTATGGCATGTCGTCTTCATCTCGTACTGCCTTCCCCTTCTCCTCCCTTCCACCCTTTTGGTTCCTCTTCATTTCGCCGTTCGATTGGGGGTGCATGCCCTGCCCCTGTGCCCTCTTCTAAGCTCCGCCACTGAACACTTCCTCCGGCATCGCGACTGTATGACAAAAAATCCAGCGTAACAAATAATGTTTTGGAATGATCGATTTTGCCGACTACCTTTACAGTACGTGCTTCTCAAGACGTTTTATTTGTAGGAGATTGTTGTTCTGCGCCCGAATCAAGATGTCGGGGACATCGAGAGCAACATCAGGTTGTTCCCGTTTCATAACAGTCATGTAGGGTTCATTTTCAGAAAGAGGATGAGGACGAATCTCTTGGGAACTGAATTAGATGAAGTGACGACGGTTGGGGACAAACTGACAAAATGAGATGATATATACTTGATTTAATGATTTGTTGATTTTACATATGATCGAGTGTTGATTTTAACATAAAAGTAGAAGGGTCAGGCATTTTCTATAGATACAGGCTCGTACTAAGTCATAAACATGGAGTTTGATTTCAATTGATTTAAATGTGTCGCTTGGACAGCCATAATTATAATGTCAAGTTCTCTATTGTGAACAAATTAAAATGAATCCCACCATGAACTGAATATGAGAACTTGATTTCATGCTTATATTTTTTCAAACCTATGATTTTATTATGTTATATAAATTCAGATTAACCCGTTACTCGCATATAAAAAAGCGGTTTATGATAAATTCATTTAAAATGCCATCATTGTACAGCCACTTTTTACGTATGATACCAATGTAAATAACTTTCCCTCAATTTTCTATTTTCAGTAATTTTCTTTTATCATTAAATTAGACAAAACACTACAAAGTTAGGTATCGATCTAGTATCAAACGGTCGAATGCTCAATCGACATTATTTCAAACGAATGTTTGTAAGACGGCAGCGTATCGGTGAATGTGGATGTGGGTGGGTTTGTGTGAGATTTTGTTCCTTTAATGGAAAACTGTTGCCGTCGGCTTGCAGGGCAAACTCTTAACAGCAGAAGTCAAATGACAAGAAGCGCACGGGATAATAATTATTCACTTTATCTTGTCGTGTGGCGTAAGGTAATAGCATAGATAGTTTTTACTCTCCCCTGGGGGTTATTTAATGAGGCGAATGAACGCTATATACGTGTCATCTACCCCGTTAGTATGTCCAGGGTGCCGTGTTATAAAACCGCTTACATAAACAAATAATGACAATCGTAAGATAATCTCGAGTCCTGGTAACGATCTAAAGAGTATTCAACTAGAAGCGTACAAAAGTCTTACCACTCATTATTCGTGTAAATAGGTTATCTTCTGAATGATTCTAATATTTAAAAAAAAAGTATAATTGCTGATTAATTGGCAAAGGAAACAAGGCATTACGTGCAATAACGGGATTATCAAACCACATACGTTTATCATCTATTGGGTCGTTAAAGTAGTCAGTGTGCATAATTATTCGTGTTACCGGTTTTTAGTGTGTGCGGTTTAATATTAGCAGGTTTTATTTATTTTGTTCACATTAAATCTAAAATGCAATTACAGGACGACTTTTACACTGAATATAAACCATTTTCAAAGTTAAGCTTTCAATGCGAGTGCTCAAGATTTACCGTAATCTAAATATATCCCATTCTCAATTGGATCATCACCGGTAGTTGGAAGGAGAATAACGCTCAGCTGATAACGTATGAAACAGATCTATATCTCAAAACCAATTAAAAGCATTTTGAATGTGCAAAGATTTTTTCTCCTGAAAAATATGTTTAACGACCTATAATAATAAAATAATACATCATTTTGGTTTTCTGTTGCATAAAACCTAAATTCTGTATTTGTTCATCAATATTCGACTTCAAACACATTTGTTTTGAAAATCATTGCGGAAATGTGTCTTAAATGTCATCCTCTCTCACATTATGATACAATTTAATTGGAATTTTGCCATCAGATTTTTGGGGCTCTCAACACTTTAAGAGGGGCTTTAATAAGCAAATTATTTTCATTTCTTCATTTGGTCAGCTGCCCGTTTGATAGTCGTACTGGTATTGGCAATACATAAGTCTTACGGTTTTCTTGTATGCAGCTGGCGATTTGTATACGGGCCAGATGAAACAACACTACATTGACAGCATACTATAGCAAAGACGTCAATCATTTCATATTACAAAAAAGGAAAAAGGCGAATGATCTACTCCAATTTCTGTATCAACATTTTTTTAAAGACAGAAAGAAAAATTGTTAACTCATCTCCGACTAATACATCATCTTTAAATCTTTGAGAGCTTTACAAACACTTTGATACTAAAGGATTCGGTATTTAAGATATAGTTTTTTTTTCCTTCTTCTTTAGAGTACATTTTCATATTCGTTTGGAGCATTCACCCTCATTTAAAACGTACTACTCCTATCATTTCACGGCAATGAATCTTATATTAATAAATATGTGCTTTTTCGAGTGGAAGCGTATTGAACTGATCTGAATTTTTGATACATACATTTTGTAATTTTGCCACGAATTTCACAAGACAAGAGAATTCGTCGTGCAATTCTTTCCTTTCCTTACTATTGTCATCGCTCTCCAGAAAGAAAGAAAATATGGTCTGCACATTTAATATTCCCTTGGGAAAGTTCTGTAAAATAAACTTTCAAAAACGCTTTACGAAATTAATTGTTTCATTCGGGCTTGGGGGAATATAGCTCGGCGTTTACTTAAACTGAATGAAATGGCTTTACACTATTTACTTTGTTTCACCCATTTAAGACTGAAAGACCAGCATATATTATGTCTATAGAAGAATCACGAAAGTGCAGTTTAATGGTCACTGCACTCGAGCATATCGGCAAGTGGCCACAAGAAGGCCATAACTGCCTTTGCCAACACATAGCTCTTACGCCTTTCTTGCGAGCATATAGGAGTAATCAGATTACCTTCCTAAAAGTGATTGTGTTTCCGTTCAATAAACCCTTTTTGGCGAAATGTATTCAATTTGTTTTCGTAATGACACATTGTCCAACTATTAAAGGAGATATTGTGTCTAAAATACCACTTAACGAACAATAAATTTGTCATAAGTGATGATAAATTACTTTATTTTATGCAGCTGACGATAAGCGATTAGCATGTACATACACTCAAATGGAATTGAGGCGGAAAGTCTTCAGAACGTCAACCCACACCTCACCCACAAACAAACACACACACACACGCAAACAAACACGTCCACATGCGCACGTTTACATCGTGCATACACAAAGCCAGACTTCCCCAGCTGCCATTACCTCACTTCGTATTAAGATTTTTTAGCAAAGTTCAAAAACTTTAAAGGGAATCCAATCCTTGTATATAGGCTCACTTGAATGAAAGCAGAAGACTGAGAGAAACAGAATGGCGAAAGTTGGAAATAAATCGGACCAATAATAAGAAACGTATGAATGTTTGTAATACGAAATCACTACTGCTATGCGAGTATAAAATTGTCAATTTTGTCAGTGGATTGTGACGTAGTGACGGGTAGCTATTCCGTTTGTCGAGTTCAAAAGTATCATTAATTTCTGTGTTTTCTCCTAAGAGACCCTTCACCATTAGGGCACTACTCAAAATATATTATGGAGAGTAGGCCTCAATCATTAATACAGGTCCTCTAACCCTCCCGAGTTATACACTTCTGAAAAATGAACATTTATTCAATTTGTGTGTTGGAACACGGAAAAGTTGTCCGCCTCTACATCACAGATACATTGCCGATTCAGCCAATTTGAAGAACCCATACCCATACTGATTGCAAATTTCTAAAATTCATAACTTTCTCATTTTTTGTCCGAATTCTGTCAAACCTACACCGGTATTATTCTCTAATATCCCTCCTTGCTTCTCGAGTCGTTTGTTTTCAAGGTTTGGATTTCCCTTTAATGCAATTCATTTCAAGCGAGACGTGAGTTTGTCCTTCTTCAACATTGAGTGAAAGTGTCAAGCCTAGAGGATAATCCAGAATCAATAACACACGAATATAGATGGCCTCCGAGCACAGTATGTATGAGCACGCAAGCATTGCTGCTCAATCCAGACATTACAAAAAAGAACGTCAAAAGCCTGGACATAAATTATACACAATACATAATGTACATTTACATAACATATAGAGAAAGAGGTGAACTGGTAAGTGAAGTGTTGCGTTGGGATTGTACGATATCTCGTCTTATAACTGTTTTTTTTTTATTTTTTTTATTTCAGGCCCATACAAATCGATTATTATGCTATAGACTAAACAAAAGATGGTGCAATCTGGTTCTTTCTCTCTTTGTCTCTCTCTTTCTATCTCTCTCTCTCTCTCCTTCTCTCTCTCTCTCTCTCTCTCTCTCTCTCTCTATCTCTCAGAAATTCTAAGTACAATTTATCACGTATTGAGGAGATATATATGATCGTCTCTATAAATTAATCAATACTGTGCGGTAAACCGAAAAATGCCCGAAAGATTGAATGTAATCATAAGTAACAACAACTTTGCATTTGATGTGCGGGTGTTGAGGCAGACAGCAAATATTAAAACTAGATTAACTCGTTTACTACATTTGCTGTTATCATAGCCTGTACAAAAAACTGCAACCTGATATTCTTCAAGGGAAATCTAACCTTGATAGCAAACTACCCTACATGAAAGATAAACAAATCAAAGGAGTATCCTGGTGAAGTTTGAATAAAATCAGACAAAAAATGAGAAAGTTATACATTTTTACAAGTTGTAATCACTATATTAGTTATGGGCTCTTCGAATTGGCTGATTCGGTAATGTCTCTGTGATAGCAATGGAGGACAATGTTCCCTATTGTTCTAAAACACCAAACAACTCAAATCAAAATTTGTCCAAAATGTACGACTCAGTAAGGTCTATTTATTTTAGAGGATCTCTAGCAATATGCTTTGCCATAATATCTTTTGAGTAATACCCAAATGAAACAGGCACTCAGGAGAAAAAATAAATAAATGAAATTTGGAACTGACAAACGGGAGGGCTACCCGCGACTACTTCACAACTATCTGACCAAACTGCCAATTTGAGGCTCGCATATACTTAGTGAATTCATATTTCAAACACTCGCAACTTTCTTATTATTGGTCGGATTTATTTCAGACTTTCGCCATTCTGTGTATCTAATATATCTTGATATAGACCATTGACCTGTAGTTTATGTGTAGAAAATTAGTGTAATGTTTTATGGCTTGTAAGGAAGATAATGATTGATAATGCGATTTCACAAAATGGCGCCTATATGACGTCATAGATGAGTGATCACACTGAGAGGGAGAGCTTTTCTATTCCTGACCAAGAGAAGTGGTAAAAAATTGATAGTGATTGGAACTTGCATTTTTTTTAAAGAAAAATTGACCACAAAAACGCACAGAAGAAAGAATGAATACAGAAATAAAGAACAAACAGAATAAAGATTCTGACGAAATCTAGAGGTAATCTGCAGATCTGTTATCAGTATTAATGTGCTTCGCATTAAATGTGAACCCATTATATGGGTTGAAGGTGCAAAATGAGACGGTTGACCGCATTTTCATTCCATAAGGTGCTACACTCACAAAAATTAAAATTGAAACAATGTATGAATAAATATAATTCATTGCTTGATTGTTCAAAGGCGTTGTAAATGATATATGGCAATATCCCTACCATAATACGACAAAAGTAATAACCTATGGTAAATAAAAGAATCCCTGTGTACTAAAAAATGTTAAAGTGAACGTAACCTCTTTTGTAATCTATCTTTCTATCAGGCTATAGTTCATCCAGACGTTCGACAAAGCCCTCATAACATTTTGTATTCTCTTCTGTCTCTAGCTATATCCTAGTTCAAGCGGCCGTCCCCATGTATGATGTTATGTCATCTCTCCATCTTCTCTTCTGCCTTCCTCTTCTTCGCTTTCCCATCCTTGGTTGCCTCTTTTGGAATGAAACCCTTCATAAATTGTAGTTAATTTATGTAACTGTACTTAATATCACTTTCACATGACTTGTTGAAGTTTGCGCCGTACTCTGACACAGTTCCTCCTCTGGCCGGCAAAGTACAAAGTGCGCAGCAGGCATAGTGCATTCAATATGACTTATTGTTTAGCCTTTCATTTGATGTTGTTTTACGAGCCAGGGTGCGTTTTTTATAATTGTTTTTTTTTCTTTTTCTTTGACACAATTATGACTAATAATACCAAATGCATGTAAGGCGACATTTGCTTGACGTAGGACATGGTGAAAACTGATGCGGTCTTTGACGCACCATGTCAGGTCACAGTCTCGATTAGCGCAAGCAATAACGCAATCTCAATACCGCCTTGTGCGCAAGCCCCTACGGCACGTCAATGATGGAACACAGATGTGACCCATTCCCAAATAAGTCATCGGTCAACTGTAATTAAATATGCATACCGTCACGTCATTCGCTATACACAGGATATCGAATCCATTATGAATGAATCCCAAATATCAAAACCATCTTTCAAATGGGTAGTGAAGATGTCAGAGATAAATCTTATTCAGAAATATCCCTCTTTTCGTCATCTTCTTTGTGGTTTGATGTTTAATGAATATCAGTTTTTGAAAACAGTTTTAGCTTCTAGCAGGCCACTATCTGCTGACAACTTCGGACGTGCTCCGAATATTTTAAAATAGCTACTCTTTCTCTCTCTTATCTTTCTCTCTCTCTCTCTCTCTCTCTCTCTCTCTCGATCGGTCGATATATATATCTATAGATATATATCTTTCTCTCAGTATCCCCCTCCCTCCCTCTTTATGTATCTCTCGATTTCACTGCCCCCCCCCCTTCTCTCTCTCTCTCTCTCTCTCTCCCTTTCTTCTATTCTCCTCTCATCTTTCTTCTCGCCCCACTTCCTCTCCCGTTTGTATGTTTATACCACTCTTTGTTTCGTCTTCACAATCCTCAATTCAATTACGATTTAACCTCTTCTGAACGAAAGTAAAAGTGCAGGAAACAAGATGAATTTCGGGTGGTGACGCAAACCTGGGACTCAGGTTGTCGCAGCTCGTTTGCTTTTGTCAAACAAATCTTGATCTCGAAGAGGATTATGGGTCGCCGCAATCCATTAATAACATCGCCCATCGGATAACGGATACGTCATGAAAGAAAAATAATCGAGGGGTGGTGAGATCGTCTCTAAATTTTACATTTTCCCCCTATGACAGTTGAATCTTGTGACACGGGATCTTGATAAAAAAATCAAACGTTTTCAAACTCGTGTTGTCTAATAATCTGCAAAATGGTAGATTTAAAAGCAAAAACTTGAGCAGAAAATGTAAATACATTCAGGGCACTTGCATGAATACATGTAAAGGCCCGACAACCAGGTGACCCAGTTATGCACATGACTGATTCTCCCCGCCTTCATGCTTGATCATATTTATAACTCTTTAAAACTCACGTAAATAATCACTATAAGGTATCATTGCGAAAACATTACTATTTTATTCAAAGGGAGAGAGCGGGAGAGAGAGAAGAAGAAAAGAGGAAAAAGAAGAAGGACAAGAAGAAGAAGAACAAGAAAGAGGGCTAATGGATATGTTAAAATAAATAAATAAAAGCATGTCACTCATGACATGGCGCAAATAAAAATGGCTTATAATTTGTAAATCTCTCTGATTGATTCCTTCTTTTTACCCTCAATACCTCGAGTAGACAGGACAATAGGTCCGTTGGTTAAATGACACAGAAATGTCACCAGGATCTTGATAGGTATCAAGTCAGGTAACATATATTCCCAGTGTTATGTCCCCGGTCGCCTTCTCCTGATTACACTTTTTGTTTTCTTCTCTTTTCAGCCTAAACGTAAATATCAAACTGCGCCCGTATTGTCATATTCCAATCAAGCCGGTATTCAGGAGGGTTGCACCTTGCAAGGAGAGGGGAAGGCCATTTCTGTTTCTTTCAATTCGATTCAAATCAATTCCGGTTTTATTTATTTAAAAAAAAAGGAACATGGCAAAAGTCCGGAGACTATTATTGTCATATTTACAGTAAAATACACAAAAATATAAACTAAGATCATATATTGTACATATACATAAAAACTTGACTTCATGCATTAACAAATATAATGTTAAACAGCAATTATCATGTTGAATCCAATCGGATAGATTTTTGTAAGATTAATAGTACAGTAGTTGCGGGTAGTAAGAACAAGATAAATGTTTTATGAGAACAACGAAAGTCAATTTATAACAGTTAAAAATTGGGAATTTACAACGGCAATTCAGAAGTCACTCAAAAAAAAAAATTAACTAAATTTGAGTGAATGTTGTAGGTGAGGGCAATTTAGATACTCAAAACAAAAAAATAAGTCCCTCGGTGTTAATATACTCCTTTTTTTTTGTTACGGTCATGACGGTGCTCAAGCTTGTCACGCAAAGTGAACAAGAAAATATGATGGCCAAAGATAAATACTTCTCTGATGCCAAGTTAACATCAATGTGGTGTTTGCACAGCAGAGAATATATGAGAAGAGCTGTTTAGTAATGGTTTACGATCAATTATTTTTGTAATTTCCCGACACCAATTGGCCAGCTATTAAGCACCCCCTCCTTTCTCTTTTTCTCCTGAAACAAATGAGGCAGGAAAAAAAATTCAACGACAAAGCAGTCTGTTGATTTTGCTAACTGATCAATAGCTGAAAACGTTATATCTGATGAGTACAATATCCATGAGCAATGCTTTTTAAATAATAAAATAAAGTTATATATGCAAAGGGGATTTAAGTGCGCTCAAGACTTAAGTAGATAACTTAATGATCGACTCAGACATTTCGAAAACAGAAATTAGTTTATCGAATCTTCCTTCTCTTTCTCTCTCTCTCTCTATTTCCCGGTCAATCTCTCTCTCTCTCTCTTGAAATGAGGATGATATGATATTCTCCCGCACCATCCTTCTAATCGGCGGTGTAATTGATTCATATTTGTTCTACAATGTACCTTGTAAAAACCATCGAATGACAGTGCCCCCCTCCCTCTCTCTCTCTCTCACTGGCGTGGCCCTTGCTACGCCACTCATTGCAATGGATTGATATCATAACACCGTTTAAACACGTCTCCTCACATTTCAAAATGTAATCGACACGACATAGTTAATCTATTTATAATGATAATCAATCTAACGGGATATTAGTGGAGTCCGAGGGATCTGCATAATATACTCTCGTCCTCAAACCAGAACAACATTTCGGTTCGAAACCTAATCAAATCGTTCTAGTTTATTAGACAAAGTAGTTGCGATCAACGAAAAAGGGTGTGTGCTGACGTATGGCTGCGTTAATATATGACGCGACCTTTAACGCACGTAACGCACATGTGAGGGAGTGCCCTCTTTCCCTTATGAGTGCAAAATGAACACTTTAAACAACATAATGAATTACAGTACCTTGATACGGTTTATTTATTTCCTTTCTTCTATTTCTTCACTTTTTTGTTGAGATGTTATAAGTGTATAGGAACAAGGCAAAATAATGACCCTCGCTTATGTAGCGATGATAACTAATATCACTTAACATTCAATTAAGGCCCTTTAGGCTCTCAACATAATATAGTACATAACACGATCACAATGACGTCAACAAACTGACTTGAAGTCAAATTTTAATACCCTATAGTCTTGAGTTTATCAATCATGTAATAATTAATGACTGTTTGCATACTTTAAAAGGTTACGCACAAGGCGAGTGAAATTATCTGCTACTGATTTTTCAAGAGTATTTGGGGCCCTGTCATAATGTTTACGTAATCCCTTTGATGGAATGTATCTGTATAGACGGTGTAGCTCAAAACACTATGAACATGACGGACAAAGAAAGAGAACAAAATATACAGTTCCTCAGGTAGACAAAGGAACATCCCTTCACTGCTATTATGTAAAAATGAGTAAAACAGGTGAATATGCATGTTACACCTGTTCTACACATTTTTAGATAGTAGCAGTGAAGGGATGTTCCTTTGTCTACCTGAGGAACTGTATATTTTGTCCTCTTTCTTTGTCCGTCATATTCATAGTGAAATTAGCACTCTAACCATAAAGTTGAAAATCGAACGCGAAGGAAATCATCCTGCATGATTCAACGTATCTTCACCACCTTTGATTGATGATATGGCATCGTCGTATTTAACGAGAGATTCAAAACATGTCGATGCATAGCACGATTTTAATACAAGACTTGCTAAAGAAGAAGTTTTTTGGTACCAAAATTTCAGAGGTAAAGATACAAAAAATAGTCCTTTGGTTAGGGGAATCAGAACACGGAATCGACTTGCTAACTTTGTTAAAGGTAAAGACCAGTAATGGTCATGCGATTGCATTGTGAAAGAAACGTTGTGGAATCGATCAGAAAAGGTTGATCATCTAGCATCTAGCACCTGCAAGGTTCTGGAATCATCAAAATGATAAGAAATTTGGCCCATTCTTCGTAAAGTTACAAGCACTATACACAGAAAGATGTATATGGGACTACCCTATATCTCTCACACGACCATGAGAGAAACAAATTTACCAAATATATGAATTAGTAGGCGGTTTCCCGGCAAAATTTTTATCATCATGTATTAGTCAAAACATATTCTTTCACATGATTGGTAATGAGAGCTTCCATTTCATTTTTTGAAATTGGGGCGTTACCAATACTGGTCTTTACCTTTAAGACATCACATTCATCATACAGCTTTGAACATACCGTAAAGATTCGGTTTGACATTTCAAGAAATTAGCCTTGTTTTAAAAATACCTACATCCTTCGATTCTTGCTTGCCTGTCTACAAAGTATGTTTACCGAATTCATGTAATAGTTTTAAAGTGCTCATGACATGTTGTTTGGTCAGTATCAACATCCATGTCATTTTTAATGAAATCATTAAAAGTCAGCCTGAAATAAACATGTCTATATCGAGATCACTCGTTTTAAAACGACCCCACAATTTCAATGCGCGGTGACACACATCTTCGAGCGAATATTCATTTTCAATGAACTCCGGTCTAACTCTTTTATTCAAGGCAACTTGATCTGTACCATCGATCTTCTTCAAATGTTGAATTTCTTCAATTTTTCCTTGAAATTCGAGGGCCTAAACAAATATCGAGCAATTAAATCAGCCCGAAAATATTACCCGCTCGAAATTTGAGCGCACATTCAAATATGAATCCAATATGTATCGAAGATGTTGACATTTTTTGTTGAAAGTACAATGGGTCTTTGAGTACATTGCTAAGCCTTTGAAATCCCTGGGGTATTAATTTTTCTCAGGAACCCTCAAAAGCAAAGACTCTTATTGAATTATTTTTTCTGGTGGCCTTTCACCCGAGTCTCAAATATCGCTTGGCTTACGGTGGGAAATGCGGTGAGTAGAATGTAGCAAGATCTGTTGAATTATATCTTTGAGGGTGTTTTAAATTATATTTTACCTGACTACTAAGAAAGCTTGTGTTTTCTTGTAAGTAAGCAGCCAGAGAAACGACACTCTCCCTGATCAAAGGGCATCACCCCCATTGACTTGGTTTCGAACCCGGGACCTCTGTTCTTGTCGTAATTAAGAGAAGACAATTAAAGTCTTTCGATTGATATTTAAAGGGGTTACGAGTAAAACGAAGTGTTTTTAAACATTAAGAGGACCTTAAAATACCCGAATAGGACAAAGTAACTGGGACGATAACTATTATAGCCTTACTTTTGAGAATAGGATAATGGTTTTCTTATGATTTCCCACCTGTTTGTAACTTCCTACCCCTTCATCCAGCAACCCGTCTTTGGTGCAGTGACCATGGGATGACTCATCCCACGTAAACGAAGTCGATAATGATGACGGAATGGATGATGACGGAGAAGATTCGCCCTCTGAATCAGTAGAGGCGACATTTCCCCCATGCCCATTGATCGAGACCTTTACTAGACACTCCTACGCTTTATTTAGAAGAAATTTGGTTGATTTGAATGCCGGAGTATTTTTAACCTTATTTATTAACGAGGCTCTGGGGATCACTGCTGGAGAAAATCTCTCTCTCTCTTTCTCTTTCTCTATAGGCCTATATCTCTCTCTTTGAGTCTCCCTTTCTCTATTCATACACTTAATATTTATTGGTTGAAAGTCTCAAATGATTTTCTTTTAAAGTGATTTCAGATGAATGTATGTGCGTTCAAAGAAAAAATACCCCTGAACGTTTTACGAAATTCGATTTACATGAATTTAATTGTTATCCCTCAATAAGAAAGAAAAAAAGGAGTGTCACATGTCAAACCATTGTCGTCGTCCATAACTCTGCTTCCCAACAGCTTTCTGACTATTTTCCCCTCAACATCTAGTCTCAAAAGCATTCCCTTTAAGAAAGCAAGACACAGTGACATCATAGGCCCGTTCACACATAACAATTAGTGCGATTTGGATCACGATGCAGAGATTGATTTTTCTGTAGGTGTGAACGCCCCTATATGTCGGACACTCATCTGTTAATTGGTTTTAGCACGTAGTGTGTAAGCACTGATTATCTAGATTACTGTCCATTTTGACAATGATTAACTTTCTTATAAGACCGTTTTCCCCACTCTTCAGATGTGACCACTCACACCTGTAAGCAGACAAATATTACACCTAAAAGAAGTAAATATTATCGTTTATCGTGAGACTGGCATGGTATTCAGTTTATCATCGTGATGTGTTTCTCCTCCCAACCCCCACCCCCTTTTCTCTTTCTCTCTCTCTTTCTCGCACACTTTGTTTTTATGTACCCTTCTCTCCCTCTCTCTCTCTCTCTCTCTCTCTCTCTCTCTCCCTCCCTCTCTGTGTGTATCTCTTTCTATATTCCTTCTATGTATGTATCTTTATCTGCATCTCTTTAAAAAAAAAAAAAAAAATCTCCCTCTCTCTTTCTCTCTTTCTGTTTACACTTTCTCTCCCTCTTTCTTCTTCCTTTTTTCGCCATTCGATTGAAGTGCTCGGTCCCCTGTGCCCCTCTGCAGAAACTTATAATATCATAACAGCAGTATTTTAGAAGAAGTTACGCAGTATTTGTAAGATGTCTTGCACTCTACCATGTTGTAAACGCACACTCTGAAAGAGAAAAATCACACCTGTGCACTCTTCAGGTAGAATTTTGAAGAATAAGGTGCTAAAATTGACACACCTAATCAGCAAATGTAGCTTGTTTGTACGGGCACATCATCAAGCAATCTCGTAATTTCTCATGTTCTTGTTTGCAATATCGTACGCCTAAGCCTTGGGCTTTTCGTCCTTCTGGGGCCGAAAATAGTTCATGTTGCTAAAGGCATTACATTACCGAGTCGGAGAAAGTCATCATCAAGATTCCCCGACGATTATGACCCCCCCCCCCCCCCCCTGCAGCTCAAGATGAGACATAACCTTTATGGATTATCATCAGGATTCGTTTTATTCGAATACCCTCCCCCCCCCCCCCCCTCCCCCCCCCCCCCCCCTCCCTCCCATTAATACTGATGGCGACACTGAATCAATCCGGTAAATTTTAAGCTGACTTTACGATAACAAATCTCCCTCTTGTGCTGTTTGTCATATTTATGGTCATAGAAAAACATTAGTTATACATAATTATAGCTGTTACTTTTGAATTTCTGTCTGACTGAAGATGAAGGCTTGCGATAATAAATTAAGTAAACAA
This sequence comes from Strongylocentrotus droebachiensis, assembly GCA_035222895.1. Taxonomy (NCBI): domain Eukaryota; kingdom Metazoa; phylum Echinodermata; class Echinoidea; order Camarodonta; family Strongylocentrotidae; genus Strongylocentrotus; species Strongylocentrotus droebachiensis. The sequence continues at coordinate 380,704 of JAVYIG010001036.1, forward strand.
ATTAGATTACAAAGAGATAAGTGGTGACACTCAGCTTTTAGATATTTTGATAGATAATATCCGGTAATGGATGATAAATTTAACTATTAGGTACTTCAAGACACACGAATATAAAGCAATCCTGTCAGTGCATAGACTTAAAGATTATGAAGAATATACGTTCGCAAACCTCATAAAAACATAATTAATGTAAATTTAAATTTAGTACACTTAAATTACTGTATGACAGGAAATGTTTGAAATCTGGTTGTTTTTTCCAACATAAGTTTCAATTCGAATCAGGATTTGATGTGGACAATCTATTTTTTCATTACCAAAATCTGACATCATCTATAAATTATGAACGCAGAAAATTAGCTCATTAGCCACAATTCGAGGAAAAATCAATTACAGCGGCAAAAAGCGGAATGTAACAAAAATGAAAAGAAAAATCATTATGTTCAAGATAAAGTAGTCTTTTTTTAAAGATATTTTTAGAGAAATGTCATGAACTTATTTGTCTACAAGCCCGTGAAATATTAAAGAAAGTGATATTATAAGAAACAAGAAAAGAAATAATAATAATAATAATATATAGCTTTTATATAGCGCTTCAAATACAAATGTTTCTAAGCGCTTTACAAATATATTATTACCCCGGTCATTGGATTCAAGAAAGAAGTAAATAATGTATAGCGAGCACTACAATAATGAATTCAAGAGGCATCTCTGCGCTCATCCGTATTGGCAGAATTTGTAGGCCTATTTCATATTTCCCTCCGGGGTAAATTAAAGTGATGGAATACAATCGTTTTCTAGGTATTACGAAACCATTCCCAACTGCTCTGTGCAACATACGGAAACAGAGGTATCCCGTTGCTATGACAACATCGGATGTTGAATGATTCAACCGGGCAATTATCACTTCCCATTGTGACTTGTCATCTCGTTAGGAGTACATGAATAAGGACAATAGGGACTGATTCTGCAACCCTTGCAGACAATAACTCACAAATTTGGCGCCCTTTCGGATGATTTGTGCTTCTTGGTTATTGAACATGGCTAACATAGGGGAAAGGATGCATTGGGTGAATACGGAAAGTGATTTGTGAACATCTTGATTTCTTTGTTGCTGCTATGTAGAATAATATCATAGTAGCAATGTGCAATGAAAAATGAATGCTCTCTCAGTGCTTTCATTTTTCATACCTGCCGACTCGAAATAGTTCACTTATTAGGATCAAACGTTGATTCCACCTGTATGTGTATAGTCCCATTTATACCCACATGTCTTTTTAGTGCTTTTCCACCACATGTGATTTTCAGCGAGCCTGAGAAAATCTGTTGAAATATATTCATCATTTTTTTTTATTATCAACCATTCGGAACAACGCCACACGGTTTCTTTGAGATGTAATTGCAAAAATATTTCTTTTTGCGGAATGTAGATCCCCAGTCAATAACATCGGGTTTCAAAAGACTAGTGTTTGCTAATAAAATACTGAAATGAAGCGAAATAATATATATGTTTTAGACCCGTATCTGAAATTTGGTTTCAAAACCCATGCCATCATGTGTCAAGCATATTTTATCAAATTCATCCAATCATTCATTACCAGTTCCAAAAGCAGGTTAATATTCGGTGCATACAATTATAAAAAAACAAGTTATACTACATTTTCTTTTTAAAACCAGACAGACTGCATGCATATATCTAAGTTTCTACAATGCATAGCCCCACCCCCAATGAAATAAATTTATAAAAGCAATACATCACATCAACAAAATAATGCGCATTGTGTTCAAACCCTTTTAACATATGTTAAGCAATGTGCTCAACCTTTTGTTATAATATCACTGTATTACAATCAATGATCGAGAAAGGTTTTGTTTTATTTACGACACAGTGGTACTAATTGAGTGCAGATATGTTAGATGTGAGACTGTTTTCCCCTTTTTTATAATTGTTGAATTATTCTTGGATTTAAAGGATAATTCAAAGAATATCATGACTATACTACATATCAGATATGATTTACCTTCAACCCATAAAGGCTAAAGTAATTGATAAAACACGAGGATCTTTTTTTCCTATTTAAATATTTCAATCAATATTCTTCATGAATTGATGCTTAAAATGCAATCAATAAACCATGGAAATTATAATGGATGATTAACTAGATGAGATGTAAAAAAAAAAAATAAGAATTACACTGCGTCCGCAAGACTCATATAAAAACATCACTATAAAAAACAAATCCAGAAACAGATCGATATACATTTTAATGACTGATCAAATACCGTGAATAATGAATCGTCCGTTATTAGCCTATTCAATATAGATTCCCTGCGCTCTGCGTATAAAAGCCATTAACAGATTTGGCCACTCAACTGGAAGCCACGCTGACCAATAATGTTTATAATAATCTTCTGCCCAGAGCCAGAAGGAAATTAATCATATTTAACATGGGTTTATAATGCCATTTTGCTTCTCATAAGACGACCGTTTCATTATTCGTTTGCAATAAAATGTATTCATTAAGAGAATTATCAAGGCGTTTTCTCTGTGAGTGTCTTCCCTTACCATGAGAGCCGACAATAGTTTTCATGATTTCAAACGATGGACGATTTGGTTTCGTATCCCCTGCATCAGAGATGACGTTTTCACAATTAATACGTTACCAAGTAACCGACATAAACAAAAGAAACGATTCTTTTGAAATCTACTAATCAATACTTGTCATTGAACCACGGAGATTCATAAAGCGATTTATTTCTAAATTGCGACTTTAAGGCTCATATAAAATATTCGTGGAAAATATAATAAAGCTGGAATCAGATCAATAAGTTGTAATGACTGATTAAATATCATGAATTATGAATCGTCGGGTATTCTCCGAAACCTTTCCAAAAAGCTTCCGCGCGCTCTGTTTTTAAAAGCAATTAACGGATTCAGTCACTCACCTGAAAGCCTCGCTGACCAACATAATTCATAATGAAGCTATTTCCATTGAATGTTGACAATACAATTCATTCATTATTGAAATAGTTAAGGCGCCATTTTGATGCATGGCGAGACCACACGGATTGTTACGAAGAAGGGGCAACTTAACCATTTAGACATGATTCTGAAATCAGTTGAATTTCAGAATGTTAGAAGATACTCTATTATCTTTATTATTTTTAGGAGAGTAATCAATGGTTATATCAGGAGAAAAAATGTTCATCGTAGTAATTCCATTCGTATGATTAACATAACCTCAAAGTTTAAAAGTGATTTTACATGTATGTCCCTTAAGAAGAATGTTCGGATTATATTATGCGCCATTGCATTGTTCGCACAATTCTGGTGATGCACCGAGCTACTGAAATCTATTCAGGACAATTTTTGTTGGATGCAAAAGTCTTTTCGATTGACATGATACTGTATTACCATATATCATAAAAATCATTGAAGCTACTATAGTATTTGTTTATTTTATTCATGTTCACCCTATCCCATTCACCAGTATACAGTAAAGTGTAATTTGCTGCATCGCTGCTTTTACTTTTCATACCCATACGCTGCACAATTCTGACGTCTTTTAAGATGCATAAAATGCAGCGAAATGTGGAATATAGAAAAGGAGAGGGGAAGAGAAGCGCAAAAGAGAGAGGGAGTTCAGAAGAAAGAGAAATGTGTTTTGGATGAAGGAGAGACGGAAAGAGACAAAGAGACGGAGAGACGGAGAGACGGAGGGAGAGACGAAGGGAGAGAGAGAGAGAGAGAGAGTGTGTGAGAGAGAGAGAGAGAGAGAGAGAGAGAGAGAGAGAGAGAGAGAGAGGGAGAGAGGGAGAATCGATAAACTAAGTTCTGTTTTTGAAATGTCAGAGTCGATAATCAAGTTATTTACTCAAGTCTTGAGCGTACTTACAATTCCCATATAGAACTTTATTTTTTCATTAAAAAGGCATAGCTCATGAATATTGTTCTCATCATGTATAAAGTTTTCAGCTATTGATCGGTTAGCAACATCAACAGACTGCTTTGTTGTTGATTTTTTTTTTCTGCCCTCGTTTATTTCAGGAGAAAAATCAAGATTTCGACTGTAGTACGGTGTGAGGCATCATCTGTTATCTAGAGGTCAGGTATAAATTCTTTGATTTATGACTTGCTCCGGAGAAACCCGGTCGCTAAATGAAGCATCATCTAGGTAATAATGGACGGTAAACAATGGCGGAAGTACAGCGGACAAAGGGGTCCCCCCCCCCCCCGAAAGCCAAAAAGGGAAATGATATAAAGATAATAACAGATAAGGAGCAAAGGAAGGCAACATAAAGATGTGAAATGACCCACATTTCCATCCTCCTTACTCGACTCGCTTGTTCTGTCGCGTTTCATATCTCTGGGCTATCCCCAGTTTACAAGTCGTCAATTAGGGAGGGGGGGGGGGTTCCCAATAATTTATATTTTATGAATATTATGTTTTAATTCTAATTTACATGTCAGTTTTGATATACATATCTAAAAAGTAACATTATAGTAAATGAAAGACTGAGATTTCCGCCCCATTGCCACCATCATCCCTATATACGGTGGTTGAACCTACCTTATGCCCTTTGGCGGCAGAGCTACAAACATGCTATCTTCTCCCCATCTCACATCATATCTCAGGCATTAAGTTTTAATTAACAAAGCTTTTACAGAGATGCGTTCGTTTGACATGGACTCCCGGTAAACACTGTCTATCAATCCAACTTTAAAGGGAAAGTCCACTCGGCCATCCTTTTTTGTTTTTGTTTAATAAAAGCTGAAAATCAGTGGAAATGGGATGAATATCCGGTAATTGGATGATGAAAAATATAACAGTTTTAAAGCTGTGGTCGATACAACAACAGTCAAATTGGTCATTCTGTGGTTATCCTTGCGAGCTGCTTTTCATTTTGTTTTGTCGTGTTTAATTTTGTTGTTGTTGTCGTTGTTTCATGACATTTTCATCATTTTCCATAGACAATATGTTATCATAACAGTGGCCTATGTAAACCACTAGTATAGGCACATATAAACTCACAATAATTAATTAGGCCCACACTTTCTTTCATAATCCAGAAGCGGGGTTTTTAAATATACAACTTCTTGTTTTAAAACTAATAATGATAATGATACACTCGGAAGAGGAAGCACTTGTTGCCATTTTGCCAAACATTCATCAGAACTTTAAAAATCAAAAATGGATCATCCTCTATAATAGACTATTATCGAACTTTTACCTTTCTGTTTTTTTCATCCAATTTCCTGCTCATACAGAGAAATCAACTTGATACCAGGTGGACTTTTCCTTTAATGAAGGCAAAAACTTTGAAAATCCCTCTCGGATTTCCGGGGTTTTCACTGATGTCACAGGAGTCCTTTTTGACACGAAGGGTAAATATTCATCTGGAGAAGTGGGAGGGAAACCCATCGGAGTTGGGCTTGTGACGCCTGTGAGCTCGGCTAATATTAGCTGATGAAGAGGGGTGAAACATCAAGTGGGTGGGGAGAAAAACGAAGAGAAAGAGGGAAGGGAAGGAAGGTGGGTGTGTCTGTGTGTGTGCGTTTGTGTGAGAGAGGAAAGATATTAAGTCGAAATGAAAAAGATATGAGTGAATGATAGTGGGAAAGAGAAAGAGGGGGTTAAGAGAGAGGGAGATAGAATTAGGAAAGGGTGCCCTATATGACTAGATGGAAGGAGAGAGAATGAAAGGAGAAATAGAGAGAGAAATAGGGGAGAGAAAGGGAAATAGAAAGAGAGAGAGAGAGAGAGTTAGGAGAAAATAAGAGAACTAAATGAGATAACATTGGAAAGATGTAACGAGAGACGGGGAGAGACAGACAGACAAACAGACAAAGCAACAGAGACTGAGAGAGAAATTGGGGAGAAAATGAATAGAGGGCAAAATAGAGAAAAGGATGGGCAGATACAGGGAAAAGGGAGAGAAACATAGAGAGACTTTGAGAGAAAACGAAATTGAGAAGATGAGACGCGTGAAATGAATCTTCGCAAAATATTTATTCGCCAGAATCCGTGATTTCTGCAAATAAATCATTATTTCAGTCTTTCGTGGATTTCGCATAAATTTGCACAATGCTTCACGATGCTGTAAAGCATATAACAAAATGTGGGCCCATAAAGAATATGAGAAAGAGAGAAAGAAAAAGAGAGGGAGAGAGAAAATGAAAATCAGTGCTGCAGAGCAGGAAGTAGAATATAGGCCCGTAAAAAAATATTATGAGTCGAATAAAGGGGAGAAGACAGTGATGCATAGCATAGAATAGACTATAGGCCCGTGCAAAAAAAATGTATGATAAAGGGAGAGAGAGAGAGAGAGAGAGAGAGAGAGAGAGAGAGAGAGAGAGAGAGAGGGAGGGAGAGAGAGAGAGAGAGAGAAACACTCCTTGTTATGAAAATAAGCGTCAATTCGCGGTAATGTCCTATATGTATACATAACTCTGACAAAACATCCCAATGTCCATAATAATACCACTGAAATGAAAACATTTCGGCCAAGATTACGGATTTCCCTTGTCTATCAAATAAAAGTCTTTTAATGGATCAAACGTAAACAAGTCATATCCGGATAAAGACTAGAATCATTTGACTTGACTTGACTATGATTCATCAATTTTGACTGAGCATTGTATAATTAAAAGTAACTGGACAAAAGTTAAAAAGATCAATAGCACGTAATATTAATGTCAGAAATATCAATAGTCTTCTACCCATGCTTAAAGAAGCACATACAAATAGCCTACACGGTACCACCAATTACCTCAAATATGCGGTGCCGGGTTACTTTTGTTTTCGTTGTTTAAACTGTTATAGCCTTTTTGAAATAATATGTCATAAAAGCTAACATTTGCAGATTATGTACTTCAATGGGGTCTTAGAAATATGAACGGGAAGTTTAAAATGTAACCTAAGTATGTGACATGTTTAATGAAAGAGACTGAAACTGAATTGTTTATTACGGTGGCTTTGAAAGACAAGGGGGGGGGGGAGACTTTGATAGTTTTATTGTTCATACTTAAATCTTTAGCAAGGAAAATTGAACATATATTTTCAATAACACTAATCATGATAATTAAAAAAGCTAGTCGTAGCGATGTTTAGGAATAATCCCAGACAAGATTGAAAACCACGCTCTTTGCTTTCCATCATTTTACTGGACTGAATTTTTTAACATGTATTTTCAATATCGTCTGCAGTAATGACTGTGGGGGAGTCAAATTAGAGCAAATATAAATACTAGAGGTTTCGTGTTTTTTTGTGATAATCTTTAATTCCAAGAAATTTGTATCAAAAGCTACCTTTACATTATACCGGTATTCAGCTTTTATTAATTGTGAGGAGGCTGCTATTAAAACAAAATATTGGTGAGCCCCCCCCCCCCCCCTTAAAAAGATGACAAAAATGGATAGATCAATAATTTAATTAATTAATTAATAACAAAATACAATTAAAAAAATGTAATGTTAGTATGTTAAATAGTGAGAAGACATCCATGTACGTACTGAGAAATTATTCAATGTTTTGAAAAACTGCCGAACAAAATATATAACCAAAAATATTGTATCAAAGTTGGGAGGAGGAGGGGCATTACTTTCCAACTATCTCATATCTGGCTACAATACAATCATAATATATTTCATATTCTAATGACCTGTACATCATGTTATCGGGGCTGTATACTATACATCGACCACGCTATTACTAACTTATCGTAACATTCATTCTCAAATAGAATTTAAATCATCAACGAACAAAATTGGTGAGTATTAAATGGGTACATATACAACACGAGGTTTTAAACGCCATAAATGCAATCATTTATATTTCGGCAAGAATCATTATTTCACTATGGATTTATTGTTGTTGCTGTTTTGATGGTAACGTAATAAATAGTTCGATACCATCAAAACAGCAACAACAATAATTTTGACCAGTAATAAATAGTTCGATAAGGGGAGGGGCAACTGTTTAAAATGTAGATATTCGTTATGTTAGTTTATGAAGGGAAACAAAATAGGATTTTGTAGTAATGAAAATCGACTGTTGACTGGCAGAGCGGCTTAAAGCTACAAGTTGATATAGCCACATGCCCATGTTACATACTGTACCTGTAACTCTTACGGCCTTATTGCAGCCAGTTCGCGACATATAAACGCCCTTCTGGCTTTTAGGAGTAGAAATCTCCCCAAATCCCAACAATGAGACGTGTAAGTTTGCTACATTAAAATATCAATTTCAGCCATTCCCTCGAAAATTTGCACTCCAGATTTGACCAGTTCGAAAGAAAATCTACGCATCTGAAGAAAAACCAGGTCATTTGAAAATTTCCCCGTGCTCAGACTAAGCCGAAGAACGTGTACGTGAAAACTCATCTCTAATTATTCATGATAGCGCCTACGGTGCAGATAGAAGTAGTGAAAGTGGAAAACAAAAACGAAAAACTGACGACCCTCCATCAATTTGAGAGGGTGATTCGAAAATGAGCAGCCTGGGACCTTTTGAGGGTTTTTAGTCTTGATTATTCAAAATTGTCATTGATCATGTCCAATGATTGTTTACAGGTCACTTGGCAATTTTGTCTGTAGGGAAATTTTATTTAATTTTTGGAACAATTATCCACAGCGCTATCTTTCTAGAAGAATAATTGTATACTTATTTTATTCGTGCATGGTTATATAGATAATAATAATAATTGTTGATTTATGTTGCGCAATTTATAAACAACTAGATGTTTAACTGTGCATATTTAACAATGTAACAAAAAGAAAACCAGAAATAAAAGCAAAATAATTACATTATTATAAGTAGAAATGACACAAAACTATGATATATGTTCACTCACATACGATACATTGAGGAACGTTGGACACGATAGGAGTCTAAAAGAGTAATAGGTAACAACTTACATCATCATGTCTGAGGAACATAAGGGAAGCTTTCCTGAAACAGGTACCCTTTTTAGAAGATTTTTGGAGGTGTTAATGAGCGATGCATACCTCATTGGGAGAGTGAGCTTATTCCAGAATTTGGGCGCAGCACTCGCACTTGATTCAGGCTTTATTTCGTCAATGAGTAAGGATAGATTTAGAAGTGGATCTAAGGTTAGTTTTAAAGTAAGGGCTAGCCAATGCATTGGTTATAATAATGATAATAATGATTTTTTATATTTTTTTTGGAATCTTTTTAATTACAAAAAACGTTAACGTAATTGCAGGTCTCTATGGACCAGAGTTTTAAAAAGTTTGTAATCCGGTTAGGGTAGGAAACTTATCACGGAGCAACCGTCGCCGGAGCAAGTGTCGAACAACCCAAGAATATTGCGACTTAAAACTTACAATTTCATTCACGTACAATAATCATCATGCGTTTTGATAATTGCATTTCAAATAAACCTGATTTTTTTATTTTAAAAATAAATAAATACAGATGAAAATCTTATTGTCTATTCATAGGACATGTAAGTCAATTAGAGTAAATTATGACATTTTTACAGCTTTTTAATTGAGATTTAAATTATTGAAGTAACTATGCTTCATGAATGTTAAAAGAACCTTTTGTCGCCTTTAGCATCATTTCTAAAGTCCCCCCTCTCACACCCTTTCCCACCTTCCTTTCGAATCACCCACATCCTTTATATCTCCCCCTCCTGCATCCAAATGACTATCCTCTTATTTCCCTACTTTACTCTTATGAACCTCTCGTCAATTTAAGAATACTCTGCTAATGGATATCGACAGAAAAGCTTTCTCTAGAAGATGTATTAAGTGATGAGTTGAACTCACTAACGTGTGAACCAAGCTGGATATTTCATGGAGAGGTCACTAGCCGCTCCTGTGGTGGCCAATAATTCGAAAATAAATACTGCAGTATAATTGTCACAGATAGCAAAACTGAAGATAAATATGCGGTTATGGTAATGCCGTTTTAAGGCAATGTGTGCTTTTCGAAGGGGAGGGGAGCACCGGGAGCGTCACTAAACAATTTGAAAGGGTAAAGACCGGTCCAAAATTTGCCGACAAGCAATCAAGCAAATAAAAATGAAAATAGAAAAGTTCCTATATTTTCCGACAGGGATAGAGATTGATGATCCTTCGAAAGTACAATTATGGGACATTAAAGATAAACTCCAGTTCTGGTAATGCGATTGCATTGTGAAAGAAAAGGTGTGGAATGGATCAGAAACAGTTGATCATGTAGCATGTAAGTACTGGTGTGCACTGCAAGGTTCTGGAGTCATCAAAATCATAATAAATTTGGCCGAGTCTTGGTAAAGTAACAAGCACTGTACACAAAAAGCTATATATGGGACAACACACATGGTGTCGGGGCTAGTACTACCTTGATTTCCTTGTCTTTCTATGCTCATTACTCAGCCAGTATACATTTTCTTCCAAAATTGTTTGGCACATGTCATTTATTTATAATATTGAACATTCAGTGTAAGTTTCGTTTGATTCTGTGAGAATTAATTTTCCTTTTTTTTACCAGAACTGGAGTTTATCTTTAAGAAAAAAACGAAAGTAACGTTTTGAAGATTTAACAGGGGTGGTGAAAAAGATTATCAAATGGATCTAAAGGGAACATTTTGATATGAATAAGCAAAAAGGAGCAAAAATTCAATTACTTGAGGGGCATTTGATTTCATCAAAATTGGAATCTTTTGTTGATTTCGTGAAATAATGGAGGCAATGATCCATTGCAATTGTCTTTAAAACAATAATAATGTAGTTCTTTATAGGATAAAAACCAAGTGTACATAATTATATTAAATGGAGAAAAAATGCAGTCGCTGTTTTTATGTTCGCGATAATTCTTCGAGAAAAAGCTATTGTTATTTACATCATGACAAAATAAAGTAGTTTACAATCCTAATTAATTCGAAATTCATACACTTCTTTGATTTCAAAAGAAGAATAGTACCCTTTTTATATTGGAATCTATTTGTTTACATTTCTTTGATCTTTGATCATAATAATTAAGACATCACAACAAATCTTATTATATAGATGATAACAGTTTTCAGTGGAGATTATCTCCGCAATGAGCAAATAAATAGATTAACCTATTTGTAACCAACTATTATTTTGATAAATTAACTAAGTTGAATAACTAATCAATCATTTAATGAATGAATGAATACATAAATAAGAAGCTAAACACACAAATAAATTAACCAATTAATAAGTAAATATTCAAATTCGTATAAAGAAATATAAATAAGCCAATTGTGTAAAAAAAAAAAAAAATTGTCGTCACATACGTTCATAAAAACTGCCAAACAATATTTTTGCGTTCCTTTAACTTCCAATTGCATACTCGAGTTTGAGAGTATATAATTTTCTTTTATTACTTTGCCTATTTCTTCTGCACTTCTCTTTTTCTTTTTTAAATTTCTTCATTATGTATATATATATATAAATCAAATATTAGAGCAACCGTGATAAAAAGTGTGATGGAAATAAAAACAAAGTTTTAAAGCGTAATGGAAGGGGAAAAAACAAACAATTTTTTTTTTGTCACAAAACTTTGAGAGTAATTACCCGGAACGTTTGAGCTTCCTCTTTGGTACGTGACGACAAATATCTTCATTCATCCTTTATAGCTACGCAGACATGTGGGCGAAAAACAAGAGCTACTGCATCTAAATCACATAAAGTTCACCCACGATATACTATTTATTTTGACGAGTTTGCTGTCTGAGTGGGGGCTTACTTACAAATATTGTTATTGGTACTCTCTTATGAATGAACATTCCTCTATGATTACACTTTCCCTGCAAAAACAGGTCACCAGTCTTTTTTTCCTTCTGAATGACGTCACGTGGTAATAGTAGGTAGGCTAGATCCCAAATCGCTCCAAGGTAGGGAGTGGAATCGACAACAATTTGTGTTTTGCGAAAAACATATTTTTCTCACAGCTATCCTCGTTTGGTGTAAGTGTATATAAACTGTTTTCATTTTAATATTAAACTGAGGGTTGAGATATTTCTGGCCTTTTTTCTCACGAAATCGGTATAAATAGCATCCAAATCAAGTTGTGCCCACGTAATCAGGTTGACGACTAAGGATACACGTATGAAATAGATCCTGTAATTCCCATGTTTTTTTAAAGTAAGTCCCCCAAATCAGTGCATGAAGGAGGAGCTTGATTTTTCTTTAATCCTGAGGGACATATTTACCGTTTCTAATTAAAAAAAGTATAAACTTATTCCACTCACCTCAGGTGCAGTCGGAAATGAAATAAGTCTTAAAATACAATCAAACAAAGTAACGTAACCATCTCTTTTCAAACATGAAACAAATAATCAAAATAAAGAATTCGGAATTATCCTTTTATTCATATTAGTATACAAATAATGCACTGCAGTGAGGGCATTAGTAAGAATTACCCACATGCAAGGTATCTTTGGAACAGTCTAACACGCCCGAGGCGTTAGCCGAGGGTGTTTGGACTGTTTCAAAGGTACCGAGTGTGGGTAATTTTACTAATGCCCGAACAAAATGATGTGTATTATTTGTTTTATAAAATTATGACGTGGATCCTTGTTATTTGATAAATCACCCTCATCTCCAAGTCCGTACATTGTTTATTCTAGGTCTACATCTTTGACTGATCTAGATCTAAATTAAATAACTAATGTGTTTTAAATTCTGCGGCAGCCATTTTCGCGAGTAAAAGTAAAACGTAAATCTCAATGGTTGCGATCGCAAAACATGATCGCCAATGACTGGCCATTACCATAGGATAATGACCGGTAGTTAACCAAATTTCGCGTTAGGCTAAATAAATGCATGGTCATGTGTACGCTTTCAACCAATCATTTGATTATGATCTCCGTCATCATTTTATAATAAATGTTATGATGTACGTGCGATATTGACTAGTTCTTCACAAAATTAAATGTATGAGGATTCATCAACCATGATAAAAAATATTTCTTCTAGGATATCATACAAGTAAATCTAAATGTATACATGTATGAACCAAAGCACTCGACCTTAAAAATTGAAAATGGGGAAGTTTTCAAAAGTATACTTTTCGACCGGAAGGAAATCCAAACGCTTGAAATGTTTTACTCTATTCTCAAACGACTTCCGGGGCAGATCGAATGGCTTGGTTCGCGTGGCCGATTTAATCATGACGGAACACGAGTGACATGAAGATAACAACCGCAGATTTCATTTGAGAATGCATCGAGATTCACCTAACAAGATGGCTTCCGTTCAGACTACTATGTACACTCGTTGTATCGGTGTATGAGAATCGTATTGCTCTACGATGTAATAGGTAATTATCGTTTTTCCAGTCTGTATAATTAAACATCGTATATAACGAAACGTCGTAAATAACTAAACATCTTATATAACTAAACGTCGTATATAACGAAACGTCGTATATAACTAAACATCGTATATAACGAAACGTCGTATAGAACGAAACGTCGTATATAACTAAACATCTTATATAACGAAACGTCGTATATAACGAAACGTCGTATATAACTAAACATCGTATATAACGAAACGTCGTATAGAACGAAACGTCGTATATAACTAAACATCTTATATAACGAAACGTCGTATATAACGAAACGTCGTATAGAACGAAACGTCGTATATAACTAAACATCGTATATAACGAAACGTCGTATATAACGAAACGTCGTATATAACTAAACATCGTATATTACGAAACGTCGGATATAACGAAACGTCGTATATAACTAAACATCGTTTAGTGAAAAGCGTGTTTGGGCTTCTTCGAACTTAAAGACAAAGTTGAATTCTGGTCATGCAATTGCATTGTGGAAAAATCGATCAAAAAAGCATATACAAGTATGGGTGTCTACTACAAGGTTCTGGAATCATCAAAATGATTAGATATTTGGCCCAGTCTTAGTAAAAGTAACAAGCACTGCACACAGAAAGCTGCATATGGGACTACACAAACAAGTGGCATAAACATGGTCCACATTTTTAAGCTGTTACATGTCATATTTAGAATATGTATAAATATAGTGTGAACGCCCCTTACGATGATGCTTCATACGAAGTTTCCTTTATCTTCCAGTCTGAACAGGCCTGTAGTTTTGATGGAAAATACGGAAGAAGATTAGATGACAATGAGACGATTTGTCAGCGGAAAACACCATGAATATTATTGGTATCAAATGACTGCTCGCGTGCAACCATCAGAAAAACAATTTTCTCCTCCACCCATGTTCGCTTCAATCTTATGTTCGATGTTTTTTAATTACAAAAAGCATTTGAGTACAAAACAAACTATTTTTAAAGCCTGATTGTTTACATTTACTTTAAAAAGCTTTAGGTAAAAAATGTCAAAAACACCTCAAACTGAAGAAAGATTGCATTGATATCATATGAAGGACATAACGTGGAATAAAGAGCATGGGTCTCTACACACTGTGGTAATACTACTGGAAATATCACTGTATAATATCTGCTGCATTTCCATATTTGAACTAATTATTTCACCGTTCCACAAAAAAACATGTTTCAACGATGAAAAGGATTATTTTCTAGATTATTCATATTTAAAAAAAAAATCATGTCTGGAATGATCTCCTCTCTCTCTCTCTCTCTCTCTCTCCCTCTCTCTCTCTCCCTCTCTCTCTCTCTTTCTCTCTCTCTCTCTCCCCCCCCCCCCTCTCTCTCTCCCTCTCTCCTTAAGTACGTCAGAAAGCAGAGTTGAACGCTAATTAGGCTTATGGAATATGGAACGACCTTCCTAGCTTATAATAGATATTGAGGCTCGATTGTTAATAGGTTCGTTAGTGGTCTTTTAATTGGTATCTGACGGGTTTACATGCATGGCCTGTACAAAGTGATGACATTATTGAGATTTATAATGGGGGAATAACCAATGTATATGGTGTAGCATGTGTCAAGCTATTGGGGGGGGGGGGGGGACTGGGGCACGGAGCTGCACACGTCTTTTTACTCCGGTCTTGTACTCACTCAATTCAGTGAGAATCTAAAACGCAAAATATTTGCTCTTCTTCAAATGTTGCTTTTCCCCGATGCAGGGGTGGAGTCGGGGAACGCACCCTTACCCCCCCCCCCCCCCCCGCCCCACGCGCTACGCTTCATCATTGCGAACTGAACGTGTAATCTCTTGCTGACTCCAGGCTTTTTCTTTAGCGATGAAATAACACTTTACGATGCTGATGACTATTATAATTTCTCACTTTTCCCCTCAAGAACTATCCACTTGCGCAATTAACATCATTGTAATGTCCATAGAGATTTAGGCTGTCTATGTATAGTCTTCATAGGTCAAGACTCAGAGCAACACATCTTTAGAAAGAGAAAACTCTTTCAGCTGAGGAGTAGGGTATCAATGAAAGTGTCAATGTGTCCATCACGTAAAAAAGAGGTGTTGTGGTCTTGATGATAAGTCTCCAGGCTGTAGATCACAGGGTACAGAGTTCAAATTGCAGTCCAGCACCAATGTCCTTCGGCAAGACGTTACCCTTCATGTGATACTCTCGACCCCTGTGTTAATGGGTACATGATGTGCTTGAGTGGTAGGTACTTTGGCGGCTCGTTTAAATCTGGGGTGTTAATGAGGGGAGTGTTATGTAAGCCATTATTGCGATTGTTATTATAGTTAGTACCAATTCTTAGCTTCAGATAATACAGTGCTCTTAAGATCCTATCTTGATATGTGATCAGTTACCAGAAGTCATCGAAGAACCCCCAGTTGGATATGTAAGGGACAGGAGTCCTATCAAGTGAATAAATTGCGAGGGAGCAAAACAAACGAGCGCCGAGGGTTTGAAGTTTTTGTCGTATAATCTGTTCACCCTAGTTCCAGTCTTTCCCCTATATATGTCGCCCCTCTCCTCTCTCTTTTTCTTTCTCTCTTCCTCTCTCTCTCTCACTCTCTATCTCTCTCTCTCTCTCTCACACACACACACACACCCCCACACAGGCGCGGATCCAGGGGGGCCGAGCGGGCCTTGGCCCCCCCCCCCCCCCGCAAAAAAAAAAAAAAAAAAAAAGAGAGAAGAAAGGAAAAGAAGGGAAAGGGAAAGAGGAGAGAAGGGAAAGAAAGAAGAGGAAGAAAAAAAAAAAGAAAAGGGGGAAGAAGGAGATCGGGGGGCCGAAAGGGCCTTGCCTCCCAGGCTGTTGACCCTCCCCCCCCCCCCCCAATCAAAAAAATAAGAGAGAAGGAAGGAAAGGGAAAGAAATGACATAATTTCCGAGATTTTTCCCCACTTTTTAGTAAATACGTTTGTATGTGTTTGTTGGAGAATGAAAAATTACTAAATTTACAGCCAGGCAAGAAATATGATTCTTGAGATTTCTACATGTCAGGCCCAAGGTGGGGCGGGGATTGGGAGCCTCGAGCTCCCTCCCCCCCCCCCCCCCCCCCCACTTTTTTGAAAAAGTATATTAAGGAGAAATAAAATAGAATGAGAGCAAGAAAGAAAGAATAGTTAACTGCCAGTGTTAAAAATTAATGAGGCATCTAAATATGCTCATCTGACCGTGATTAAATGCCTAAAACCCCTAAGCTCCCGGGGGCTCTGCCCCTGGATTCCACCTAGGACCCTACGGCGGGCCCTTAGATGCTCATCTGACGGTAATTTAATGCCTAAAAACCCTGATTTTTTGGGGCTCCGCCCCCTGGAACCCACGCCAAATAGTGACCTGCCAGTGTCATAAAATAATAAGGTATAAACAAAAATGCTCATCTGACCTTAATTAAACCCCTAAAACCCCTGAGCTTCCGGGGCCGGCTCAGCCGTCTCGACCCCACCAGGGGCCCTAAGGCGGGCCCCTGAATGCTTATCTGACCGCAATTTATTGCCTTAAACCCCTGAGCTTGCGGGGTCGGACAAGGTATCAAAATGTGTTTATCTGACCGCAGGCGCGTAGCCAGGGGGGGGGGGGGGGCGGTCCCCCCAAATCGGAAGAGGACGTAGGAAGAAAAAGGAGCAGACAAAGAACACCTTTGAAAAAAGGATTAAGAGTATAGAGAACGGTACAACGCATCGTCTTCTTTCTCTAATAATTTAATGAAACGTCAAAGCTTCGCTCAGGAGGGGAGGGGGGGGGGGAACTGAATTCAGACAAGGATTAAGAATCGAGAACGGTAAAGCGAATCGTCTTCTTTCTCTCATAATCTTGTG